>VYXB01002301.1:451410-749486 GCA_013397135.1 Pachyramphus minor
CCCCCCCCCCCCCCCCCCAATTCTTGGGAGAAATTCCCTGTTGAGGAAGAGGAAGATCAACTACTGTGGTGCTTTTTGGGTGGTGTGCAGTTAGCCAGTGGTGGATCTCTTCTGCATGGGAAAATTCTTACGTGACTTGCTCACTGCAGCTTTTGTGTTGGTTCTTGCAGTTTAAAGCCAGACAGAGTGGAAGAAGGCTTTGGCAAATAAAGGATTGCTTGTAGTAATGACTCTGTCCTTCAAAGAGCTTTCTTTGGGGATTAAGAAAACAATATGATTGTTTATATGTCTCCCCTTATTTATCTTGTGTGTCTTCTGCTGGGTCTTATTAGGATTTGCTGTACAGCAGATCCACGTTGATATTTGATATTACAGCAAGTGGTGTGTGTTTGTTTTTCTCTGTTACCAGATTAAAAAGAAACCCAAACCCAAAAAACCCTAACTGTCTCAAGATAACAGATGTGACATGGAATAAATATTGACATTTTAATCAATGTATGATGTTTAACACTTCTAATGCTAAGCAGAAACATGTAGTCCTTAAAGCACTTGGGCATTTTTTTCTACTACCTTTATCCCTGTATGGTGACAGGCAGTAGCTTAGCTAAGACAGGTGGAATCATGCAAGTGAAGAAGGCTGAAAAGCTGGTCTATGGGTGTCTTTCTAGAGTTCCTGGGGGAAAAAAGGAGATGATAAAATACGAAAGGACTTGTTTCACACTGCAAGGTGAGAGCATATGGTCATCTTGAGGTAGCTTCAGTTCCCTCAGAAGCTGAATCTAGGAGATTAAAAGGAAAGTTGCATTTGTGTTCCCGATATTGGTGACTGGAAAATTAAATTTAATCAGAGTATTTTGTGAAGATTTTTACAGCTGAGTATGTGGAACTGGGTGAACTGGGCTATAAAAATTTTGTGGGAGAGGTTTTCTGTAATTGGCTCTGGGTACATGGTCAGAGATCAGAATTTTTTGAATAGCAGGTTTTGGTTTCCTTCCTCTTCTGTTTTTGTTCCAAAGAATGCAAATAGTAATGTGAGGTCAGGTTTCTGTGTTTCCTTGTCCCATGACTGAGGACAGCACTGTAGCAGTACCATAATCTGCAGTTTTGGATATAATGCAGATTAAGTTTTCAGTAGGTCTTTGGTTTTTCTCAGTTTTGCCTGGAGTGGTGGTGCAGAATAAGTTGTTCTCATCTGTGTTAAGAATTTCTGAAAGATGAGATGAAGACGAACTGATCACAAGTAGATGGTTTTGTGATCTCTCTGGGACACCAGAGTGTTCCAGTGTCACTTCCTGCAGCACTTACAGCAGTCCTGCACAGGCAGTGGCCTTGTATGGCCCAGTTGCTGTTGTTTAGCTCAGTCCACATTGATAAATGCACTGTGTCCTTGGATGTTGACGAATTCTCATCCGGCCATTTGATGTGAGCTTTACAGTGGAATTGAATTCAGTGCTGTCAGCTCATTCTTAGAATTTGTGAAGACTTGTATTTCTATTATTGGGCTTAGCATAGCTGTTTTTCTTTTAGTTACAGCATGAGAGTAATCCAAATCATAAGTATTCTATAAGAGAGAGTCTAATAGTGCTAAAAAGACTTTTTTTTTTTTTTTTTCATCTGAGCTAATCTTATGTGTTTTCATTTCCTCTTAACATTTTGTGTCATTCTAGCACAGCGGTCAGATGTTTAATCTGTGATGAAAACTTTTCCACAAATGGGGATAGAGGTACATGGTATTGTAAAATATAAGGGTGTTACTCTGCTTATGAGTAAATACACTGTAGATCTGAGGTTGTTTATGTGAAATTCAAAATGCTGCTGGAGACTTTCCCTTTTCTTTAAAGGGACTGAACTTCCTCAATACAATTGTTGTTGTCTGAGGCCACTTTGTGATCATTCAACAATCTCTTGCACAAGGAGGAACAGGAGGAATATTGGAATATGCTACTGATGGAGAATCATAAAGAAGTTGTAGTTACACGGTGCTACAGAAACTCTTTTCGGCATTCTAAAAGAATCACAAGAATTGTCATGAAAGATGTTGGTTTCTTCTTTCTGATAGTTTCATTTCTTCTTGTTTTGTTAAGATTTAATACCAGTTATGAAAGGGGAGACCTCATGAAAATTTCCTCAAAAATGCAGAACCTCCTCTTTTTGAAAATAACTGAAATTCTACAAATCAGTAAACAAAGAAAATTAATTTTGTGTTTTATCACTGAAGCTCATGTATTTTTGTGTGTAATTGGCAAAACCCAGTTACCTGCAACAAGTCTCACTGAAAATTAGCGGAGTTCTATTCCTTTTTTCATCTGAGCTAATCTTATGTGTTTTCTTTATCCCAATCTTGAATTTGAGTTCTGGATTCATAATGGATACAGTTTTCCCTGTGGCAGGAACATTTGATACAAGTGCAAGCTGTGATGACTTGTTGAAGAACCTTTAATGTGAAAACTTAAATAGTCTAATTTATGCTGTTAATTAAATAAGCAACAACATAAACGGAGGAAAAACAGGGTGTATTTTATACATATTCTTATTTACATGTTCAAGTATTAGATGTTTTCACTCCAAAGAGTCAAAATGTTAGTGCTTTAGATAAGGCAGAGGCTGTGAATTTGTTTAGCTATGAAAGTTAACCTTTCTTCACAGGGGGAGGGGAATAATGACTCGGTGTTTGCCTTACTAATGTTTTGTCCTGGTATAAATGGGTATATACCCTCTTGTTTCAGCTATCCATTGAAACTGGGTATCCCTCCCTGCAAGTGACCCTGGGTAGGACCTATGAGAATCTCTTCCTGCTGCTGCTGACTGAAGCTGCTTTGAGAGGTGTCTCATGAACTCTGTCCTCAACCAAGACAGAGCCTGTGGTTGGCCACAGGTGGTTGGTGCACCTCTTTGTTTCCATGTCACTGGATTTTCTGGAAAAGACCTGACCTCTTTTCTCTGGTGACAACCTATAGTTACAATGCATGTGAAGCAGTGGGACCGAGAGGTGTTTTAGGTCAAAAAGGTGACACTCGACTTTTGTTCCGTCTGTTGACAGCGCACTCATTCCACTAAATGACCTACAGAGCTGCAAAGAGAGTGGTTACAATGGAGAATAGACATACATGCACAAGTGGTTAAATAATTTACCTTTGAGAATGGCCACAAATGAACCCGTTTAGAACTAGTCTATGTACAACTGATGTTATCCCTCATTGGTGTGCGTGTGATGGCTGAGGTTCCTGGGGTTTTTGGTTGCGTTTTCTTAGGTGTCCCAGTGATTTCCACCGTACAGAGCTAGATGGAGCTATAAGATCTTCTGTCAATAGGTACAGTGCTAGAGACTCTTCCAAGTTCTCGTGTTTTTGTGTTTCCTTTTGGGCTGTTGAAGAGTATGATGAGTAAGCACATGTTGTAACCCATAAATGCTGGGTAAAGGAAGAGGCACTGTTTAACCAAGCCCTGGTAAGTAAGGGTGCTGTAACCAACAGACCCCCTGCTTGAAAGGCACACATTTTCATTTGAAATTTGCTCTTCTTTGAGGTGGTGTTAAAGTTGTCAGCTGAGGTATCATGAGGACACTCTGCGTAAAGTGTCAATGATACTGGAATGGATTATGAACACAACAGACCTGGTGAATCTGTTGAAGATCTTGCAGTTGTAGAAGGGTCAGGGTAGCTTACAGGATTGTGTCCTGCACAATTATAGGGATGTGATAGTTAGTAGCCAATTTTTAGTAGTTCCTGGATATTTTAACTTGTGTTTTCCCCATTATTTTCTCCTCTTGCAATAACAATGCTGTTGCTTTGTGCTGCCAGTGCATGAAAGGTAGGAAAATAACATGAAGTGCTGAATGTTTTGTTTATTGTTCAGGTAAGAATCCTGTCTATTGGTAAGACGGTTTGATAAAGGTCACCTTTGAAGTAGTTAATTGCAATAAATTATTGTGTTGGATACTCTAAGTGGATTGCTCAGGTCCTTAGCTGTTAACATATGCAGATAATCATGATGGTGAGCACCACAATATGTTAAGTTTTCAAACACCACTGGAATCAATTAGATATTTTACGGACTGCTTAAACTCTCAAAAATATTTGTATTTTTCTTTGTTTTAATTTTTCCTTCTGTCTGGCTGTCATGTTTACTCTGGGGGGAGCAGGCATGTGGACTACACAGGAGTAGAAAGTAATAGAAAAATGCTTTCTGCATTCCAAATGTATGAGGTTTGAATATTGCAAAAGATGCTATCTTCACAAGCCCAGAGGCTGAATTTCTATCTGTAGAAAACAGACAGCACCCCAGGGAATCATAGTGCAAAATTATATCCTTTCCAGGTGATGCTCATCACTCCTGAAGTGACCACCTTGAATGACGTAGCTCAGAGTCTTCTGCTGGCGATAGAGCATCAGCAGTGACATCCTTGTGCAAATGCTCATCTGGAATATGAAATTGGCAGGTTTTTGCACAGGAAGATAGGAATTCTTTTCTGGATTACCTGTTCTTGTTCCTGTATTTCTTAATTTTTGCATAGTGTTCACATGAGTACAGAATCTAGTGGTTTTTCCTGTCACTGCTGCACTTTGACAACACATTGCTCCTGTTTTACAGGCGTGAAATGCTTTTGAGGAAGTGAGGCTTGGAGTTGCAGAGGACACTGTGTAACAGGACACAGAACAAAAGTCAGCACTTTGGGATCCTTTTTTATATCCTGATCCTAGTCAAACAATTCTTTTTCCCTAGTTTTGGATTAAGGTGTTTGTAATATAATGTAGGTAGTGATTGTTTGTGTCATAATGTACATAATATTCGTTACATGTTTTCATTCTTCAATGGAACTACAGTTGTTTTCAAATGCACAGATTTCATATCCCACTTTATAATTAGCCTGTTAGGGTTTTTTTTAAAGTATTTACAATAATGAATGACCTATAAAATGAAAGAAGAAATTCTTCTGAATAAATTTGAAAAACTTCTGTAGCACTATATTCAAGCATTAGAGTATTATAGATTATAAATAATTGCTGTATATGGCTTGATTTACTGTATGCAAATATTACAACACTGTGCAACTTTAGTTTCTTTTGCTTGATTTAGATGAGAGCTGCACTGCAGTTCTTTATACATACAAGAAGTTTCAGCTGGTCCCATGTTTTCTGTTGAGAGAATAAAAGCCGTTCCAGAAGCTCAGCTGTAAATTTCAACATGGTAGTATCTCTGAGTGTGTTTGAAGGATCTTTCATAGTGGATAGCTCGGTTCAAACCACAAATAAACTTTGAATTGTCCCAGTTAAAAGTGTCAGAATCTGAGGAGTGTTCTAGGTTGTTGGAGATTGATGTGGCTGTCTGTGTGCTTCAGAGGTGCGTGTTGGACTGTGCTCAGGTGTTTCAGTTCCATGACTCAGAAGTCACAGATGAGATTTTGGGTTGGTCTGTTGTAGCTGTGCTGGTTGACCAAGTATGTGGGTAAGAACCAGGGCAGCAAGGTCTATATATGTGTCTTAAATCATAGACAGAAGCTGAGACCTGGATAATGGATGGACACCATCTGCTGTTATTTTAAGTTTGTAAGTGCTTCAAAATACACTGACAGCAGTGTCTCATTGTAACAAGTGTTTTCATCCATGGGAGCGTAAGTATTTTTTCTAACTGCCTGTGTTAGAAGCCTGGTAAATTCCGTATTCTGAAAGCTGAAAGAGTTTGTTACTTTAGGCAGAGATCTTAACCTGAGCATTTGAAATATAATGTATAAGTAGATGATGTGGATTCCCTCATTGTCTTGTAGCACAGGTGGCTAAAGCTCTGGAATAGCCAATCTTCCCCCCCCCCTTTAGTATTATGAGGAATATAACTTTGTACATGTGTGTCTGTCTTTAAGGATTCAGAAAAGGGCATTTTCCTTAGTAAGACTGGGCAGGCCCTTTAAACATGGCTAGCTGGATTTAACTGCCAAAGCCTCTATTTAAGCACCTAAATATGTTTTTATATTTTTATTAGGGGAGGGAGAAGCAGTGGGACTTGTGAAGATCAGTGTACTCTTCAGGCTCTATTGTTTTTTGAGCTCTGCGGATTTGCCAGGTGTGTTTGCAGGTAAATGACTTCAGCCCCTGATTTTTTTCAAAAGCTTGGTATAGTCATTAAGACTCATCTATGACCTCTTGTTCTTCCTTGTTGAAGGTGGTTCTGTGATGCTTTTCTGTCACAGGAAAGATATTACAAGGCAGTTATTATCAAAGAAATATACAAAGGAATGAGTGTTTTAAGGAAAGAAAAACATTTATAGTCCTTTTTCCTTTAGAATAAATGTGCACTCTAATATGAGTAGAAGGCAGTAATTGGTGGGTGCTGACTCTCCTCTGTTGTTCCTGCCCTATTCACATCTGTGTGTAAGAGTGCATGCTGTAAACCTTCTCCTATAATTTTCATTGCACCAAAAATCGTAATTTAGTTGATTGTAAAGGAGAGGAAGTGGTGTCTGATAACACTATAAAATTATGTTCTCTCAGGTTAAAAATAACAAAAGTTAGCAAATTCAAATTTGATTTTTTACATATTGTTTAGAAAAGAGAATATGTACACACCAGTGCAGATAATTTGAGTTCCAGAGTTTGTCATCACAATATACATAGTTACAGCTCCACAGTAAAGAGGTTTTGACAGGATGATTGTTTAATTGATTGTAATGGGCTTCAATGTGTTTGGGTTTTAGCCTTGGGCTCTTTTGATGGCCTTTACAGTCATGATGAGCAGGCTTCTCTTCGTCTTTTGAAGACAAGTTAGATTAAAACAAACTCAATGAAAATAATCTGCAAACTGCTTCAACTTAAATCAGCTATATTGAATGTTAGAAAGGGATCTTAAATCTTGTCCAAGCAAAAGTCTTCCAAATTTTTTCTTAAATTTGCTTTGCCTTAGCTTCCTATCATTTATCTGTGGTTCAAAGTCCACTTTCGAGAGTTTAGTGATGTAAGGTGGAATTTGGCAAGTTCTTGCACAGGGTGGTCGTGAGTGAAGTGGAGCAGTAGCACAAACCCACCTCTGGAGCTGTAGCGACCGTGTGCGGTCAGGAAGCCCCAGCTGTGGCTCTGCTTTCCAACAGCAGGCTCTGGGCAGCTGTGTGGTTTGGCCACAAAATACAAAGAGATGCAAGATGTTGTAAAGCTGTATTCCTTTCTTTAGCAATATGCTAAATGGCACTTGGCTGAGAAAGGAGGAACATCAGGCCTGGCATTTCATACATTTGTGCATACTCTGTGTATCCTGAAGCTTTTTTTTGCACGCTGTCTTCATACTGGAACAAAATTTGTGATATGATGTCAGATAACTTTCCAAGATCCTTAGAGGAGCACAGCTGGTCACTGCATTGTCTGAAAAAACCCCAAAAACATTGAGATGCTCGTAGTGACTTAGGGGTTGGGTGGTGTGTTAAGTGGACGCTGGGTCTTTTAATTCTATTGATGATGGAAATTCATTGTATCATTTCAACAACATTTGTAAGCTTATTTTTCATTAAATACTAAGACTAGAAGAGAAGGAAATTGGTGTTTGTTCATCGGCTATTTGTTTCCATTGTGGAAGAGAAATAATACAGAACAGATAAAAATAGTTAATCAGCAAAGTGATTTACTGCTGCATGAGTACTTCTAGATTAATGTAGTGATAATGTGCTGTCTAGAGCTGGGAAGATGCTCAGAGGAAGAGTTAATGATACTTTATTAATAGTTAGCTTTTATTTTGTGTACTCCTACTGTCAAGCTTCATTGTTACCATGATTATTTGTGCTGTTTATTTCTTTTAGAGCTGAAGAAATCTGCTAATGTTTTTCTAATGCATATGTGTGTGTGCACATACATCTGTGTCCTGCTGTTGCTCTGTCTTAACCTCCATCCTTTTAAAGTGTTCTGTCACCTGCTCTTAAAAAAGTTTTCTGTTTTCAGCAGTTAATCTCTCCCTTGGCCATGAGATTGATGTGCCTTTAAATGATATTATGAAAAGAAGAAAGCAAGGTCTTCATTTGCTTGGTAATTTTGTTGGTTGATGGGATGTACCCTCACGATGGGAAGCATTTCTCCAGATTGCGAAAAGTAACAAACTTCCTTCAAGTCAAAGCTGAAGTTCTTATCTCCTAAAATGTGTCCCACAGCTGCAGGTTGAAGATAAGATCAATTATGGCGAGACATGCACTAATGTGTTTTGAGAACTGGCAACTCCTTGAGCAAGAGACTCCATTCTGTCTCTTATGATAATTTTCAGTGGGAGGGAGGAACTGGGTGTGAATCTAAAAAAACTTCCTATCTTTGGTGAAACATCCTAAAAGGGAAAGTAAAGACTATCCAGTTACATATGAGTTTTAAAATATCAAACGTCCCTTATGAGTATTGGATTCTAGTTTTTTGTATTTGAATGTTCGCAGTGTTAGCTCCCATTTTTAATAGCACAGCATATTGCTAAAATGCATGCATAAAAAAAGAATCTCTGTTGTGGTTTCATAGCTTGATTAAATGCATCTTTTATAAGAGCACTCAAGAGAGGTGAGTGAACAGAGATCTGTGGGAAGGGATCAACCAAGTTGCTTTAGGTAAGGAAGCAGGTTTCTACGTGTCTCGCACTCCAGAAGGAAGGATCACTAGCTTGTCAAAAGGCTGGGAAGGCCATCTGGTAGGTATCCAGGTATAGAACTAGGTTCTTATTGATGAAATTTTGGTAGGCTTGTAATGCACTTCTGATAATCCATGTCTGTGTTCAAGAGTTTTCCCTACTAATTTTTAAAATGGCAGATGAGAGATCTACCTAGAGGCTGCTGTGCGTCGTGTGGCTCCGGATCCTGAGCTCTGGAGCGTGGTTGTCAGGGGCTTCTGGGTTGCCAGTACCAGATGAATTGGAGAAGGATCTCTGCCAGCTGCATACAAAGGCCAGGCACAGTGCATGTTTAATTGGACACATACTGATGCGAGCAGGGATTTTGGTTTGCAGAGGGAGTGACAAGTCTGTGTGCTTACAGCGGTTAAACTGCACAGTGTTTTCTTTGCCTTAATAGGAAAAGATGTGGTGATTGTGTAACTGTTTGGATGCGTTTCACTTATGTGGAATAGAAAATTCCAGCTGGAAAGAAATTCTTCTCTCTGTAGAAAGGAAGGGTGTGGGCTATTACCTCCCTTTACCAAACTGCTAGCTTCCTATTCTCTTCTGTGTAACTTCCAGCTGAAACTTTTTTCTTTTCTGAATGCTCCTGTTCTACTTTATTACAGGGCACTCAAAACAGTGTAAAAATGATGGGTGCTGTTTTTCCTGTGAAGAAGGGAACGGAGATTTTTAAATGTTTAATGTCCCTTTAGGACATCAGTGTAGTTGTCTTCTGTGCCCCTGTTGCCTCTGACTACTTGCCTGAGTGTTACATGCAATATTTTTGGAAGACAGCAAAATGCATGTTTTCCAAGCAGTGAAGTAAAAGTCACTGTTATTTTTCAGAAACTTACAGCTGATGTGTAGCTGCACACCAATTACTTTCCCATGGGCAAGTTATCTTTTAAAATAAATAAATAAATTTGCATAACTCTATAGGGAATAAGATAACTGATGTAATAATTACTTAGGAGCAGAGCCAGTATCCTGCAATTACTTTAAAGCACATGTGCTGCAATGTCTTTTTGTATTGATATGCTTCTTGTGACACCCTTCTGCTGACATATTCAATTAATGTTTTATTATCTTCTTCCTTTTAAAAAAAACCCACAACAGTGACTGAGCTAGAAGCAAAATAGGTTGTTCACTTACTTAACAAGAATGGTTAAGTGGTTTTTCGAACCATACTGGAAGTATCTTTGCTGCATGAGTTGACCTCATATCACTGCAAGTTATTGATTATACATATGCCTGTGGTTGGCTGAGAGCAAACAGATTGTAGCATTTCCTTCAGTGAGGAAGGCCTAATGAGATGGATGTGATATTGATTAGAATCTTCAGATTTGTTGAGTATTATCATCTGTGTTCCCTGTGCAGTGCATGTGGCAACTACCAGCCCAGAACGGGAGAGTTCTTGTCTTCCCTTTGAAATTGTTTTGTTCAAAATACTCCAAATGGGTGACAATGCAAAATACTTTGATAGAATCTTTATTTCCATGTGTATTGCATCACTTGCTGATTTTTCTGCAATTTATTATTGGCTCTAAAAAATGCCATTTCCTTCACTCTTAACTTGCTGTATTTGTTTTAGTACCTTTTAGAGAGCTATATGTCATAAGGAGAAAGATGATAAAACTATAAAACTACAGAATGAGATAGTTTCTAGACGGTTTAGAACTACGGTGTCTATAAAAAGCTTTCTTCTTTCCCAAAACATCTCTGTGGAGGGGATCATGAACAGTTGGTGGGCTCTGGCAACTTCGCTAAGTGTTGGGGTCTGTAACCACTGGAGCACTTGAAAACTGCCTTCGGACTCTTCATAACTCTGCAGTGGCTTGAAGCAAGGCACAGATGAGAAACTGTAGCCAGATGGGTTGTGTGCATCAGCTCCGTTCATGCCTGAGGCCAGAAGTGAGCCCGGTGTGCCGTGCACATGGATGTGTGAGTGTGCTCTGGAGGGCCCCTGACGTGCGGTTGGGAAGGTACCGTGCATAACGTGTTAGCAGATGTGTTCCTGTGCCTCTATAGAAGGTGCTCACCTCAGCTTAGGGCTGAGAACTTTTTCAGCTTGTTCAGTGAGCGGAGTTGACAATGAGAGCGCTATGACAATTCCAGTTCTGTGTTGTAGTTGTGGTAATTAATATTTAGCATGGTATCTAGTAATTTTCAGCTTCAGTGCACTTTACAAACATTAATTAATTGTCACAGCACCCCTGTGCAGTAGGTAAATGCTTTCCTTACTGCTGTTTTTATTCAGCAGCCGAGAGCCCCAAGACTTGCAGTCTTGCTGGGACTCACTTGGTGATCTGTAGCTTAATATTTTGAAAAGTTCTTTGTTAAATTAGGATAAGTTGTTATTAATTCTGGGTAAAAATGAAGTTGTCGTTAGATTATTATTGCATTAACTTCTGCCTTACTGTCTGTTCTAGACCCCCCAGATTACCTTTGAACGAAAAAAATTATTAACAAATGATTTCAGGTTTAGTTTGCTTACTCTCTGAATGCAGTCTTTCCCGTGTCTTCTAGGAGTGCACTTACTTTCCTGTAGTTCCAGTTTCTATTAGTAATGCTGTGTGAGTATATTGAGAACTGGCTTTGGACATGTTTTTGGCCTTTGCTATGTCCTGCAGAACTTGACAGAGTTAGTGCAGGTGTTCTGTAGGGATGGGGGCACGTGTGCACACTGTGTTGTTTTGGTAAGTGCTTTCCCCCCCAGCCCCAGTTTATATTGTGTAATTGGGATAAAGCCATTCATGCACAAGTGTTGCTTCCGTATAAATCTGACACACAGACCACTGTGGCTGTATTTCTAGCTGTTAACCTTCTGCTTTCTTTTGGCCTCAAGTAGAACGTTTGACTGAAAACTTTCAGCTGCTGCTGCAAGACTTTACCCTGGTAACTGTTTCTACTTAGTGCTGCTGACAACCCATGAAAGAATTTGAAAAACATTTTGCTTACCGGAACAATTCTGCTGACATATTTTTCTTCCTACCTTTTTATTACTAGCAAAATTTGCATGAAAACAGGTCTTTCTGTTTATTAAGAGTTCACAATCCTCAGTTTGACAGCATAATTAGAGTGGTGTTCAACTTGCACAATGGAGCTAGAAAAAACTTGCTTGATTTCCCTGTGAACCTGAAACTTCAGGCCCTGTTTAATAATCTTAAACCAAATTTGCGTTAATCCATGTTTTGGAGTGTAACCGAGGCAAGATTCAAAATAAAGTGTGGTGGACAGTGGAAGGCTTTGTGTGTGGCAAAGCAAAACTGAGAAGACTCATGTGAGAAAACCCTCCCTGTGTCTATCCCCAGCCTAATGGAAAATGTCAGGCTGTGCCTAGTTCTAGACCTAATGACTGAACCTAATCATCTCCATGACCCTAATTACGGTCCCAGGGTAGACTGGGATATTAGGTGAGGAATAAGCAGCAGGAGTAGATCAGCTTTTGAGCAGCAAATGTCTCATTATGCTTGAGTGATCAATATTAAAAATAAAGGGGAGGGAAGAGGCAGAAACACACTGCTAGAATACAATCTAGAGGAGCAAAATGTTCCTGCATTTGTGTTTATTTGTGTCTAATTCTTTGTGTGAAGCATGTGGCTGCCTCAGCAGCTCAGCATTTTTATTGTTCTTTCGTCCTCTATAGGCTTTTTTGCAGTACCTTTGCCCACATTTGGCCCTGGAGTTTACAGCAAGCCAGTGACCCTTCTCATTTTAAGAAACATGCTTTTAGTGGGATGCAACTGGCTTTCATCAGCTCTTCAGCGAAGGACTTAATGAATTCAGACATACATACTGTCTTCATATGAATAATTTCTCCATGTTACTTCTCTTTTGAGGTCTGGGAGTATTCTGGAGTGTTTTCTACTCCTCTGGCCCAAATGAATAGTGTCTGGCTATAGTTTGTTTACTGCTCCAGCAACTTGGAAGCATTTATGTAAAAAAATTAAGAACACAGTCTGTTTTTTTCCTAAATTAAAAGTTTCTGTTGATTTGTTTCTAAAAAGTCAAAGTTAGCTTTTATAGCTTCTGAGTAATGTTCTGCATTTTATCATGTTGTATTTAATTTAAGCAGAAGTTAAACCAAACCTATTTATTCAAGTTTTATCTTTGCCGAGACCTTTTTTTTTGACAAAATTATTCAGATGAAATAGGTCAAATGCTTTGAAATTAGTAATAATACATTTGTAACAGCACTATATGTATGCTTATAGAAATAGTCATATTTTATTTTCTTGAATGGTATCAAGGATTCAGTGCAGCAAACACGTTAGATATTTATTACTCTTGTGTATCAGTGGTATTGTAGGGTTTTAAAACCATAGTCCAGAGTGTCTTTCCTTTCTCCTCTTGCTACATTTTCATTTAAAGAAGCCACTTTTGTAATATGTACAGAACACAAGTCATTCAGCACAGGGTTTGTAGCCTGCTTTCTCAGGAACTTGAATGAGCTGCTGGCCAGATAAGTTGTGCTGTCCAGCAACCCCTTCTGCTCTTTTCTATGTGGCCATCATAGCCCTTTCCTAAATTACCTCCTTACGCAGCGGAGTTTGCTGTCAGTTGTGGTCAGGTGCTGGGTGTGCTGGTCACCCGCTCAGGGAGCACTCACTGCATGTGAGCCAGCACTACAAAGCAGCCTGGCCTGTCTTGGTGAACAAGTATCTCTGCGTTAAGAGACCAATCTGCATGCATAGTAGCTCCAGTGGATGCTGACTTTATTACGAAGAATTCTTTTTGTTTGAAAGAAAAAAATCTCACAAGCACCTTTGAAAAGAACCATTTATTTTAAAAAAAATATTTAATCGGTATTTCCCTATACAGAAGAAAAAAAATAAAGCAGAGAGCATTCAAAAACAATTATGCATTTACATTTCCTGCTGTCTTTATCAGTTCATTTTGGGACAATGAAAAGAAGTTTTTGTAGTCTAGGCTTTCATACTATATGTTAAGGTGGAGTACGGCTTGATTAAATAATAGACCTAAAAATGAACAGTAATGCTTTTAATGGCTCTATAACATATAAAGTATGCCTCAATGATGGATATAGTTTATATCTTAGTTTACAAGCTGTAAATGAGATTAATAGAGCTCTACAAATAATGTTAGTTGCTTCTAGAGATGAAAGAGAATTCAAAAGATAATGACTTCTGAAAGTTAAATTTCTTTGTAGAGGAGTACTACAGTAGACAGTGATCAACTGTGAAAGAGTCTTGCTGTAATAAAAATTTACCAAGCTATAATGTTTAAAAAGACGTTTTTAATTGCAAGGTTATCTCTGTATGTCTTTTGAGAAAGTTCTGTAAGGATTGACCAGGCAAATGGCTGTTAGTCGGTGTCCTGCTGTTACCCTAAGGCACTCTTGGGGTGTTCTCAAATGGTGTGCTCTAATTGCCTCTTTGAACTGAAGCGAGACCAATAGCCTCATTTCTCATTCAAGGTTGTTTTTGCTGTACTATGCTGGATTATATTCTTCTTGGATGGCCCCAACAAAACCAGGCAATGCTACTTCTGTAGTGCTTGTGATTTGCTGGCAGTTCTGTTATTTCCTGTGGCAGTGGTGCCCATGAGCATAAAAGAAAAAGGAAAGAGCAGCATTAAATACCTATATATCAGCTTCATCTCCCTGCAGCTCCATTTGTTTGATTAGTATTACAGTGGTATGACAGGGCAATACATCAGAAGTAATCGATCTGATTAGTGTGGAGATGATATAAACACAGATTGTATTGATGTTTAATAATATGAGCACCCAGGGTCTGTAAACATAGATGTTGCATGGGCTATGTGAAAGGTCTCTATAATGAAAACAGCAAACGCAGCACATTTTTGAGCTAAGTTATTTTTCTGCCAAATTTCACAGCAAGTTATGGATAGTTTGACTTTGCAGTGTTGGAGATGGGGATCAGATGGGTTGGCATAAATTGTTTTAATTGTTTTTTGAAATACACATTTTTTCCCCAAGGCAGATATGAATCTTAGTTTCATAGGCTGCCTTATGTTGAGTCAATTACCACACTGTGTTAGAGATTGCTGTATTATTAGACATGAAAACAAACACTTTTTGCTATTCTGTTTTTGATAAAAAAGCTATTTACATCTAATACCAAAATCTTGATCTCTGGGTAATTTGACTTGATGGAGAATTATTCCTTTTCTGTAACTTAACTTGAGAAGAGGTGTAAATAAGTGCATTAAAATATGTGTTTTTGTATGATATTCAAGTGAATGACTGGAAGGAAATTACCACAAAGGAGTGAGCAGGATGCTGTATCGCAGTTACACAAGGAAGAAAGCACTTACACCACATTTCCCTCACTTCAGAAATGATTGTTTGCTGTATCTGTTTCATTGCAGGCCCCTTGATTGCTTAAAGTGTGTCTTGAGGAGAGCTCCAAGGCTCAAACCTTGTAGGAGGTTGGGTGTCAGTGCTCAGCCATACCAGCCAAGGGGGTTATAGGAGCTGTGCTGCTGGGCAGGGTGAGCTGCTGCCACACTCTTGGAGCTTCCTGGGGAGTGCTCAGCTGGGGGACCCCACACCATCCTGCCTATTTGGCAGCCTTTTGGAGCAGGCACTTAATTTGAAAATACATTGCTGAAAGACAGAGTTGCATCTTTAAAGCAAAAGACAGCATGTCAACTCCTTGCTTTCTTGGTTCAAGTCCTGAACTTATTGCAACTATCAAACTTCTGGCCTCCATCTGGTGGCTTTCCTGCTCCCACCTGCAAGACATGCTGGTGCCAGCGACCTGCCCTGGTGTGCTGGAAGGCCTATTCCATTGCTCTCAAAGCTGAGCCTTCACAGGAGCTGCCAAGGATGATTTCTGAAAATAGCTCATTGTCTGCTGCATGGTGCCCATTCTGCATTACTCCTGGTGTCACCAGCAAATGAATAGCCCAAACAAGTGATGTAGATGTAAACTTTGCTCTTAAAATCCTGTGGTGAAGAGGAGGGATAGGGCGAAGAAGGAGCAGGTCACATGCAGCAGAACTAGCCCTAGAACCCAGATAAGGACTTCTAAATTGATGGTTATGTGGAAGACAGGGAAAAAAGTGATGCTTAAGTCCAATACTTCAGACCTTTGTGAATATAACATGATTTCAAATTAAATAAGCCTTCTTTTTAATGACTGGTCTTTCTGTGTTCAAGGTCAAGAAACAAAGCTTCTTAATTGTGAATTTTCTCCTTTTTATAGGCAAAAACGTGCTGTGTGGTGGAGCAAAAAAGGAACGGCTGTTACACTTTACAGGGTATTATTTTCAGGCTGGATTTGCTTGTTTAATTTGATCAGTTAAACAGAAAAGCATTCTTCCCTGTCTGCTTGGTATGGTTCAGTTACAAAAAAAAAATGAAGTACTGTTGGGAGTTTTCCATTTTTAATAAGAAACATTTTGGATCGGATCACAGCCTAATTTGTGCCAGCCGTCTGGTATCAAATTCAATTTGTGAAGAAGAGCAGTTGATTTATCCACCTTAATATCATGGAATATATTTCATAAAATATGGAAAAATATGCACTGCCTTGCACCTGTTTACACATGCAGTAGTAACTGCTGATTGTAGGTATTGCTGGGGATTAATAACATGACAGTATTGAATTTTCGATTCCATAGCAAAAGTATGAAACAATGTGTATGCATGCAAAGAAGTTTGTCATCGTATGAACAGAAAGCCCTTTATTTCTAAAAGACAGATGCTGGTAGAAGAGTCTCTTCCTTCAATGACCATTTCCTTTCTTCCATCTTTACAGAAGGAAAAGTACATTTCAAGGTGGTCTGATGAGTCGTGTGCCCTTATGGAGTGCAGCACAGCACTGTATTCCCCAGATACCTACTGTAGTTCTTACATGCTGCTTTACCAGAAAACTTTGAAAAGAGGCATTTCCATTATGTCTGATTCACTTCACTTACATTTGTGACAGTTTCTCTTTTAAACTATTGTTTCATTAAAAGGAAGATTTGAATGCTATTTGATTCTGCTTCTGTTTTCTGTTTTTGTCGGCTGGAACGGAGGCTCTGATTCCAAAATTGTTACTTGTTTGCGTGTGGATTCTCTTATCTCTGAACTCTTCAGTGGTACTAGTAGTTACTGCAGTGGTGTCCTTGTCTTCTTTGGAAGTCAGGTCAGCTCAGATGACATGAACACCACCTGTTGTAATTTGAAAATCTGTTTAAAGCTGTAGTCAGTGGGGTTCTTTTCAAATTGGTCTCTAGTGGCCATCTTCAAAGGCAGTGTGATAATGTTGGGTCCTGTGATGTCAAAAGCTTGGAAGAGAGTGAAATCCATTTGTAATCTGCATCCTGGTTCAGTATTTACTGCAACATTGTATGGTAGTTAAGCAGCTTGTGTCCCAATTCATTTATGGTGCTGTGGCATTTTCACCAGTGTCTTTTTCCCGTTTTCTCCCCTTAAAAGAAACTTGTTAAAAAAAACAGTTATGGATTGCTCAGGAAAGTAATTACATTAACTGTTTGGGTTTTATGAGGTGTTTTGGGTTTAATTTAAATTTATTTTAAAATAAAAGAATCAACGGCATAACATTGCAATTTACCAAACACTTTAAATAAAAGGGTGATTACAATACAAACGTAAACCTGAAACGGAGAAGGACCATTAGAAATTGAAATGTCAAATTCTGTGAAGAATAAATAATTGCTTTTAGTGATAAATAAAGCTGTATTTTGAATTTAGCAATATCCTGAACATTTTTTTAAAGGAGTTCTGTACCTTCTTGCAGTGGAAGTGTCTCTTGGCTGTGCTGTAATCGCTCTTCAACATCACTGTGTTGGTCTGGTGTTATAAATCAGAAGAGGAGAGATATACTGACCCTGTCCACAAAGCCATGTAAGCAAATGCTCAGTGTTGTGAGTTGTCTCCTGACCAAGGGGATTTTGTTCATGTGCTTGAAGCTGAGCAAGTGTTTAGATTCCGTGGCAGTGATAAGTAACACTTGAATCTGGGTCCAGGCTTTTTTATAGATCTCAGTAAGTTGTAAAACTGGGTGTGTGGTGTCTGAGTGCTTTTCCAACTTAGTAATCCTTCTAGCATTTGGCTGAGTGTTAAAACTGCATCCCTGCTTCTTTCATACTTTTTTTCTGACTAAATGCTAGACTTGTGATGCTGAAAGTGTGTAATTGTTCAGCACTTACTTCCTCCTCCTTTCTTTAATTTGAGGATTTGTTTTGACAGCTAAAATTCTGGTGGGTTTCTGGTTTTCTGCTGCAGTAGAACCTATGAACAGATGTCAAAGCAGAATGTTTGTATCCCCTATTAAATAGCGAAAATTCCATTTCTCCATTAAATCACACTTTTCCCACCCAGATAATGTTAATTTTTTTTTTTTGTATCATCCCCTATCACAAATTTTCATCTGGTGGTTTAATGACTTAAAGCTGAAATAATATATTTTTATTTGCTGAACAATTTTTTTCATTTAAAGATATACTTTTGGTGTTTGATCTAATGCATATATTTGGTGTGTGTTGGAAATTTTTCTTCAGTTGGTATAATTAATCTTAGTTTCAGAGCAGATTTTTGTTCTGTGCAAAGAACTATTAAAATACTCTATACTTGAAATACTGGGTGCACCTTGCTTACCAAGTAGGTAAAAAATGGTTAAGAATGGACTTTTTTCTTCGCTCTTGAGGAAACTCGGGGAAGGTGCTGTCCAATGGTATAGGCAGACTGGAAAGCACAAGTGTAGTAAATTAATAGCAAAGTTATTCTCGTTTTTGGATGCAAGCTGATAGAAGCAGAGAAATCAAAAGGTATTGCTGTGCTCTGCTCATAGTTCTGTTTTGCCTTACTCATTTTGCATGGTTGCTGTAAAGGAGAGTGGTGCAACATTGCTTTCTGTTTGAAGTTTAGATGTAACATGAAAAGTGAAGGTAGAAAGTCTTAACTTAGAATTTCCTTGCCCTTTTTTTTTTTCTTCCAGCTTATATTTCACCTTTAATACTAAATATTTGGTTTGGCTGCCATTTTATCTGTCAATTTGTATACGTTTGCTTTCAATGAAAAAGACTTTATCACAGTAATTTTTTAGCTAATATTGTATTTGATATAAAGAAATGTTTGCAAACCAGAGAAGATAAACAATTTCCTTGTCATTAATTCTGTATTAGTGCATTTTTAAAAAGAACTGTCAGGTTGCCTTTCTCCAGGAAAATAAATTGTAAATTCTTTCCTGGAAGTGCATGAGGATTTTAAAGCATTTGCTATGCAGGCAAAGTGATTAATCTATGCAGGCCACCCTTGATACCATAATGCTAAATACTGGGAATAAATTAACTGGAGGGAATGGGAAAAATGTGACACTTGCTGAGTGTTTGTTTTCCTTTGTCTTCCTGAATGTGCCACCTGCAGTACTTGCTGCTGGCATGGGAGTGAGGAGCCAGGGGCATTTGCCCCATTTGGGGCAAGCCCACTGATCTAACTTTATTTATTTACTGATTTTTCTTGCCCACACCATCATGCCTCTCAGTTTGAAAGACCAAACTTATACATGGGCTTCCTTTCAGCTCCCTAATTTGGGAAATAAACTTGGTGAAGCTACAGCAGCAGGGACCTGTCACACTTTGCATGGAGGCTCAGAGTCCTTGTTTGGCCAGGGCAGGACACTGGTCCCAGCCGTTCCTGGTCCCTTGTGACCTTGATGTTGAGCTGCCTGGGTCAGAGGAGGATGAGGGCACTTACCTCTGCCATACCCTGTCATCCCTTACAGTGCAGACCTGCCTTATGTGCCCCCAGCTAATGCTCTGTAATTTTCCTTCTGGGATGTTTTTCTTAAATGAGTAATGATCTGTTTGCTGCCTCAGAATTCAGCATCATTGTTCTGTACCTTAAGTGTGGGCTCTGCAGAAAAAGCTGGTATGGTGCAGTGTTCATACCCCACTGAGCCCACCTTACATCTTAAACTTCTAGACTGCCAGGCTTTTTATTAGCCTCCAGACTTGCCCAAAGATGGGATCATCTGTTTTAGGATCAGGGATTATGCTGGATTATGGTTTCAGATACCCATGTAGTCCTCCTGCTTTCTTTTTCCAATTCCTGATCAGTGGCATCTGTTTGATATCATTTTGTCTTTAAGAGCTGAAGAAACTTGAGGGAAGACAGTGAGTGCTGTCAGTGATTGAAAGGGATGGGTGAGTAGTGGTTCTAGTAGTTAAAGATGGGCAAATTTATATTTCTAAATATATTTCTATGTATTTCTAAATATAGAGAAATTTATATTTCATTTGGGCCAGAGATTAAATGGTAAAACTGTTTTGGGGCCCTAGTGATGCCACTAGTCCTTTCTGCCCTCATTTGGCTTCAGATTGCTGTTGCAACTCAAGTGCGCATGGAAGAGCATTTGTGCCCCTGTATAGACATTTTTGGTTTTATACAGTTTTCAGATTTAAATATTTTAAAATATTTAAATGTGTGCTGAGGTTACTTGAAATTGTGGATTAGGAATGAAAATAAATTACCTAGAGTGCAATTCAGTACTTGTTTGCAGATGACTTTAATATCAGTGCCTCTCTTGGAATTCGAGGAAAAAAAATAAAAGATAAAGAGCTCGTAAGTTACTTAACAAGTGAAACACGCCAGGTAACTATGGAGAGAGTGAAATAGGTTAAAAGAAGAGAAGGAGGAGGAAGTAAAGAATGGTTAATTCAAGTCTGTTTCTCCTGTTCCTGAATGCTTGTTTCAGCATTGCTGTATTGTCTACGATCTGCTCCTTGTCTCAGCCCTATGGGCTAAGGTTGCTCTCTTGCAATAGTGCAGATGAAAAGAAAATAGGAAAATGTTTTCAAAAATCTGTTTTGATTGAGCAGCAAATGCTCAAAATATTACAGCTGGTGATGCTTTGTATCATGACCAGTTGTGAAATTTTCAGTGACAATGGGACTAGGCATTTTTCTGAGCTATTGTGTTTGGAGCTATAGATGTTAAGAGGTTTTGAACATAACATAGATGGTTTTTTAACATACTTGTTTACTAAGATATTTTGTTTTCTTTAGCTGTGCACCCTAAAAGTAACAAACCCACAAAAACTCTGCTCCAGGGTACAGTACAACAAATTTAACCAAAAGCTGGGTTTTTATGGCATAGTTCTGAGCTGTAATCCAACATTTCCATAATGCAGCAGGTAGCGTCAAAATAAAAAGGTATTTATGCTGAAAAGTGTACTTTTAACATGCTTTAAAAGGGCAGTTAAGTAGTGTGAAGTAGCTTATCATTAACAGGTTATTATCTGGTATGGAGATTTATCCAGCCCCTAAGTATTTTCTGTAACTTTGTCACAGAGTGCCATCAGGCTTTCTTTTTATTTCCTTCTCCCTCCCTACTCTGTTTATGCTCTGAGTTCACATAGGTCATGTAAACTTGTATATATGCACATTTTTCACTACCTGAGGCATGAAATTGGCTGAAATTTTGAAATTAGATGTTAAAATTTTAGATGTAGAGGTCATTTAATAATTGTTTGTTTCCTCTGGTTGTGTTGCCAGTGATGCATACAGTGCAGCCTTTCAAATTGCCTCTCTCAGAGCTTTGTAAAAATCAGATATGAAAGAATTAAAAATTCATTGGAGGTCATGGTTGTGAGTTTGACTGATGAGAGGTTGAGTGGTCAGTTCATAAGTGTTCTTGGGTAGCCTGACTTGTGGCTTCCCTAGGGTCGCTTTGTGCCCTCTTCTGGGCCTGAGTGTTGGTCTCAAAGTACAGGAAGATCGTCTTCCAGCAAAAGGTTGACTAAAAATCAGTGATGAAAAATCAAAGCAGGCAACAAATTGGCAGAGAACTTGAAGTACTGGCTAATTCTAAAACCTTACTTTTTGCACTTTTATATATTTAAAAAAAAAAGTGGAAAACACATTATTTGCAGATGATAACATATATTCCACTACAGGAATGTACAAGATTGGTTTGGTTTTGTTGTGAAGATGCAGGATACTGGGAAAATAAATCATTTCAACAACATGCAGTTTTTCACCAGGCCTCCATATGGACAGCTGGAAGATCACTTATGCCCCTAGAACTGCTTAACTATCTTCCTCTTCAGTGTTTAAGCAATGGCTACCTTTGTTTTCCTTATCTTCTTATATGGCCAGCATGAAGCCTGAATTTGGAGGAGTGACTCCTCAAACATAAGGGTTGCATACTTAAGTTTAGATGGGGGAAGAAAATTGGAATCTTGCAGAAATTCGCAAGTAAGCCCCAGCTGGCCTTGCAACACTTTTAATCTGTGGATTTGCAACAGAAGGTGTCAAATAGAATGTATATGTGCACTGAATTATATATATATATTGAAGTGGTTACAAAGTACTTTGTAGACCAAAATGAAAATATTTTAGTTAAAATAACGCATATTATAAAAACCCCAAACAAACCACCATAATGGTTAGAGGTACGTGGCAGATATGGCAAAGGTACAAAAGTCAAAACCTTGAGAGTTAATAGTTTTCTGAAAATAGGTTAATTGCAATTGGTTCGCTTAAGTGAACTAGAAAGTATCTGTTCTCAAGTATCTCACAGATTTCAAAACAGCCCTTTATAAGTACTAATTGTCTTTACCTCTGGAGGTTAGAATTTAAGCAGTAACACCAGCACCAGTCACGAGGCTGACAGAATTGCTGTGGTGCACAGACCTGGCTCTGCAGCTGTGTCTGATTTAGAGGTGAGACTTTTCTTCCTCACTCTTTCTTCCACCACTACACATGTGCTGATAAAATGAAAGTTATTGTAGATTGAACTACACTTGATAGGGAGAAGGCTGGTTTTGGGCTAAACCCAAAATGATAATGGGTTGAGGTCCCAGCTCTGCCACAGAACGTGCTGCCACAGACTTCTTCATGTGCTTGTTAGCCAGAGGCCTCGTCTGCCCTGGTCCATCACCCCCTATAAACTGGACGTGTATTGGGAGAATGCTGCTGGTGACTAGCTTGTCTTTTGATCCTTCCTTCTTGGAGCAGACATCAAAACTTATTTCTGGGGCACAGTGGCTGCCTGATATCCTGGAGTCCTTTTAGGCTGCTGTAGAGTAAATGTCTGGCAAGTGGTAGGGGTAGCTCATTTCACTGGATTTTTGGAACAATCTTTCCAGTATTCAGGGCTATATATGAATGGATTGTACCGTAACAGCTTAGGACAGATAGGATTTTAATAGATTTGCAGGTGAAAATCCATCCTCTGCACTGGTGCTGACAGCTGGCCTTACATTTTTGTGGCAGTGATCTGTGCTGTTCTATTAAGATAGGGGTAGGTTTTTCTTTCATTAGCAGGAAATTTGTTATTTTCTGGTCTGAGCTCACCCTACTGGCAATTGCCAGACACTGAAATATTCCTCTAAAAGGCCAATATTTCTCTAATCTCCTTGTTATAGCAATGATCTCAGGTGAAAAAACTGTTGTGTCCATATTGCTATGGAGGTATTAGCAGCTGCACCTACCTGGTGATCCAGGGAGAACTTCTTGGAAAGCACTGCAGAGGCAGAGCTGCATGATGTTGCAGAGCTTATTTCATCTCGAAAGGATTTCCAAGGCAGGTTGCTGTTAATGTCCACACCAGCTATTAGGAGGACATGACCTCCTTCTAAAAACCATTCTTGTCCCAAGGACCAGTCCTTTGAATTTACTTCCACTTCTGTGTCCCTAGCTCTTTCTGGCATCCTTTTGGTAGACTATTAGTACTACCACTCTTGCATGTAAAAAATGTAAAAAGCTCATTTTGTTTTATGTGGCTACTAGTGTTTGATCTCAAACCTTCCTGTTGTTTTAACACCGTGTGTCTCTGGTACACACAGTAACCCCTGCTATAATGTGTTCTTGCATTAGTCACTCCTATCAAAGGCTTGATCCACTGTGATTTAATGTAAGACATTATTCTGTTAGATTAAATGCAAAAATCTGGTTTTTTCTGTTTCCCCTCTTTTGTTTTTTTCCTCCTCCATCCCACTGTGCATTGTATAAGCTTTTTATTTACTCTGCCAGATTGACAAGATTATAAATGAGAGCTGCATGTGGAAGCCTCTAATTTTTCATAAGTAAATGAATTAATTTATCATAGCTGTTGTGTTTTATTGCTGTCTCCATGCCAGACTGGCCAGCTTCTTTATTCCCCCTTTTACCTTCTAAATACTGAATCCATGTCATTGTGTTTGACAGCTTTCTGATTCCCCTGTCAGATGCAATTTGGTGCTAATCACATTTTCTTTGCTTAGTGTCAATGATACAGGCCATGCATAATATTCCTGTATGTCCACTTATTTACTAGAAACACAGCTGAAATGTCTTGGGCATTAATCTGATGGAGCTACTACATTAAAATGCAAAAATGACACTTGAGTAGTAAGATAATGTGGTGTGGCAGATGTGCAGTAGATAACACTGAGGCTAAACGAGTGATCTTTACCAAGCTCTGATCCATTTTATTTGTTGGTTTTGCATACCTTTTCATTAAAAAAGATTGTAATCAGTTCTGGTTCATTAGAATGATGTCACTTAAAATTTAATTTCTTCTTTGTGATCAAACGATGAGAAACTGCTTCTGTTCTTCCCTCCACCCCCCATTTTTTAAGTACAGGTTATTTTTTTTTTGCTTGTTTTGTTTAAGTTGTGGGACATATTTCATATATGCTGACTTTTAATGGGAGTGTTCAAGTCTTTCAGTTCGAAATGTTGAAACTTCCTGTTTTTTCATTCATTCATCTCTGCAGTTTTCAAAGCTACTCTTAACTGAGTCCTGAATATTTAAAATTTCTGTAGGATCTGGTAGTCTGTTATTGAAAGGTGGAGCATGCTGTAGGTGTTCATCTCCTAACTCCTTCAAAGGTATGTTTGCAACACTTATGCCTTAACTGTAGTGAAATTACATTTCTTAGTATGTTTTTTTTTTTCCCACTTACCTGTAAAATGCTTTTTTGTTGTTGTTGTTTTGAAATCCTTCTCTTCCAGCAAAGAAAAGGGCATGTGAAACTATAGGTCCCTGTAGTGCATATCAAGAATTTGGTTTAGTTAGTATTTGCCTATTGAATTATGCATTTTCTTTGGTTTCTGCGTGTTTTTGTCTACTCTGAAATACTGCTAGTTACTCCTCTGCTACTGTATAGGAACAGTGATGATGGCTTGTGAAAGACCCAACTGCTTTATAGACTGTTGAAATTTATTCTGCCTTTGAAAGAGTGTGCTGAAATATGAGATTTGGGAAAGACTGTAGTGTTGATCTGTCACAAAATGGATGAATTTTGAGAAATGTATAGTTTAGGAAAACATTTAGACTAGTGTCTGCTTGTCAGCCACAGAGACAATTAAGGATATTTTTTCTAACAGCACTATCTACATATGAGCCTGGCAGCTGAGTGTCTTTATTTTAGAGTACATACTGATGTTAGGAGTAAGAACTGCAGAGTGAATCAGCAGTTCTAAACTTCCCATCTCTTGGTATGGGAATTCTGTTCCCACACAAACAAAGAGATCCAAAGCTGGAGAACATTCATTATGGAGAGCACATGGATTCTGCTTAACAATATTTGTGTGTCTCTGCAGACAGACTATATATGCTTCCAATAAAGCATTTTGACAAGTAATTAAAGTGCAAGGCATTACATGATGGGGGTTTCTAATGATGTTATTTCTTACAACAGGCAGTTTTGTGTATTCTGTGAGAGCTCGGAGTTCTTGAAAACTGAAGTTTCACCTGAAACCCTGAATAAAGAATTCTAATTTCTAATGCCTTTGTATTTATGTGGTACCTGCTTACGTGTGCTGGAAACAACATGGACCGTGATGCTGAAATTCTTTCCTTTTAAAAGGGATGGGTTAAAATTCCTTCTTGCTTTTTGCAGTAGGGGTGCTCACACTGACCTGCAGGGCTGTCGAGGCCTGTTGGATAACACGTGGAGAGGGACCTTCAGTTCCGAGATGTTTCATTGGTTTTGTGGCCAGTTGTAGGTACGTGATTTGACAGAGCACATTGGTTGTTTTTTATGTGAAATTAATATCAAGACTTTATAAAGCACTTGAGCTATTGACAAAAAAATGATAGTGAGGAAAAATTATAATTTCATAGTATTTAAGAGAAGTGGGCTGAACTCCAGGTTTTCCATGGATATCCTGTACTATCTTGGAAAAATCAGCTTCATTGTGCCTTTTTGTCTGTTGGTGGAGTAGGAATGACAATCCTATTGTACTTCACAAGTCTTCATTAAATACACATATACACACATGTGTACACACAGTACACTTCTTGTGCTTGATTATTTTTGTGACCTTCCATTGTTAGTGCATAGATAGAGTGTGCTGTTAGCAACAAATAAGCATAATGAAACTGGTGCAGTTTTCTGGACATGAAGGATTTAGGTGATTTTCTTAAAATTTAGGAATTGGAATGTGGCTGTTCTGCTTTTTTTTTTCTTATTCATGGAAATAGAAAATGTTTAATAACCTTAATATATCATCCACTGAGAATATGGGAGAAATTCTTCATATTGTCTTACACTGTTTGTACTATGTTAATTCAATACCTTTTTTTAAATGAACTAATACAATGCAAAATAATTCCTGTTTACTAGCAGAGCTGCAAGTATTTACTTCATGTTCCTTTTCAGAATGCTTAAATAGTATTTGTATATGCTGTAAGTTTCATGGATGATTAGTTTACCTTGTTGAAGGCATCTGAATCTGTATAATGATAGTAGAGCTAGAACTGGGGGTTTGCGGTACCTTAAAATCATTTTACCTGTCAGCTATAGGGCAATTCATTGTGCTGCATAATATATTTGAGTGTGGATGTGAATTCTTGGATTGCTTTCACTTATATTTTGTTTTTGTTTTGGAAAATATTGAAAGGGTTCCAAAGCAAGATTGAAGTGAGTATATTCAACCCTTAGCCTCTGTGCTGAAACTCCCTGCGGTGATGATTAATTGGTAATGTGAACATCTGTGAGGGAATAGTGGAAGTGCCAGACTTTTCAGAGGGGCTATAACTAGTTGGTAAGCTTCATGCTCATATGATGTGGAAGAAAGTGCCCACAATATATAGATAAATCACCTGCCATTAGCGAATCAGATGATTTGTGTTTTTTAATACTAACTAACTTACTCAGTATTGGTGAGACTATGATCTGGTTGGATGTGCAGTACATCTTAGGGCATTTCCACTGATGTTTTGGGTGACCTTGTTTTGGGGAGATTTATGGACTGATTAAGTTGGTCAACATATGTCCAAGATGAGGAAAACTAATGGTAGACTCCTGCAGGTGTGAGTGGGAATAGGACTACAACAGAGATGTGCTGTGAATTTACATGACTTCTGTTTACATAGCAGCAGTCTGAGAATCTTGTACTCATGGATATCCAAAGAGAGAATGCAAGTTGTGTTGAAACTAAAGCATGCTCCTTGTGTGGAAAAACTGCATTTTTTTTTTCTTTTTTTCCCCCCAGAAGTACCATATTGTGGCTTTAAAAGACCTTAAAGGAAACCATCTAGAGACTTGTTAAAAATGAGTGATTGTTTTTCAAAGCTTTTAAAAATACCAGTATGGGTGGAAACCCTGTCAAGGTTGTTTTTCAGTAACATGTACTTACATCCCTGGTCCGAAATGAAAGTTGAAGCAGTGCTCTGGGAACTTTCAGAAAGGGTTAGGTGCATAATCACATCAGCAGTTGTTGCCTCTTTTGTTCGCTTTTAATGCAGCTGCTAATGGATTCGGTTTTTTTTTTTTTTAACAAAGCATCAGTTAATGTGAGAATTAATATCTGATAATGGGGACCAAGAAATCTTTGAATGTTAATGGTATTCTGCATGCTCTCTCTACCCGTTTATATTTGCATTCTAATAGGATTGGAATATTTTAATGGCATAAAAAAATCTGTAAAAAGATTGAGTGTGGGTAAACCCTCAGTGATGCATTTTTGGATGAGAAATTTGGGTCACTAGTTGATTTCACTGTCAGCGTAACAACTGTGTTGATTGCAGAAGAGAAAAATGCCTTAATAGTTAGTGGAGTTATGTCCTGAGATCCTGTTTCCTAACCATAGAGCAAACTGCCTGAAGTCTAAGTGATTGAAAAGTAAACAAAAATGTAATTGGAATTGACTTAAATATATTTCTGCATTTATTTAAAAGAATCACTGATTTTCAGTGATTGATTGTCGCTAAAATGTTGATATGCAATTAAATGTCTTTACATTAAATTTAACACTTTTTTTAAAGAGGAAAATGCATTATATGCATATTTATGCAATGATACTTAGCATACATTTATTCAGTCTTAATTTTTACATTTAGCTTAGGAAATGCTGAGTGACAGTTCTTATTTAGTAGACTATTAATTTCTTCTTCATGGCTTGTGTCAAGCTAGTTTTAATAATTGAAGTTCAATTAAAGCTGTGGAGAACTAAAATGAATTTTACTTAGGAAAAAATGGGAAACATTCTGGACGAGTATTGGGAAGAGTTTTGCATTTAACACTGATATATTGAACACAAGCAGTTTGCAGATGATGCATGATACACTATGGAGCTGATAAAGTAGATGAGACCAGGAGGGGTTCCAGGACCAGTTCCTCTTGCTCTTGGAGCTAATGGTGCTCAGCTCTTGAGTTTAGTTGTTTTTCAGAGGCTGCGAGAAAGGAAGAAAGACTAGTGAGCTTCTCTGTTTTTCAGTGCTCAGATGACTTTTCATTTTGAATGTACTTCTTATTGAATTGCCTAGATAAATTGAAATGAGAATATATTCTTGGCAAAGAATTGGCATCTATGGCTGGTGGTAGCTTGTCACTTCGTCTGTTCAGGACACTCCAGCTCTGTGTGGTGAGCTCTAGGCTTTCCCCTCTTCAGTAGTTTGAATTTCCTTAAAATGTTCCACAGGAGCATGCTACTTGTGAGCACTTCTCTGGAGGGTAGGAATTGTCTGTGGAATCTTGACACCTTTTTTAGTCTAATTTGCATTATCTTAGAGATGAGGCAGTAATTTACCTGTCTTCCCTGTACTGAAGCCCTGAAGGTCAAGTGGCCAAGGACTAAGTAGTTTTCAGTAGACTACTGATAAGAGAGTAGGATGCAGCAGACTTGGGAGCGCAGCTCTGCAAACTTCATTTTGATTAAAAACTGTATGTTATTCTCAGGTAACCTAAAGAGCATGTATAGGAAAAAGCAAAGAGCAAAAATAAGTTTTTACCACAAAAATGGTTAGAACCTCTGTTTGGAGTATGTATCCCGTGCAATAGACACTTGGCAGACTTTCCTCCATTGCTTAATGTCTCTGAAGAGTAGATTAACTTCTATTGTTTTCTGTTGCTCAGCTTTTCTGAAATCCCTGGATCTCTATGCAGGGCAGATGTGGAGGGTGCACTTCTGGGCACGGATCTTCTGAGGGAGGCAGATGGAAATGCCTTTCTGGCATGATGTTGGTGTTAGACCATGTGTTAGACCATAGAGCTCCCAGTAAGAGCTACCAAACTGGGCCTGGCCTTTGGGCACCAGTCTGCAGCCTCAGACTGTGTGGTGCCCAGATAAAAAACTGTGAGAGAAAGGAATGGCATTTTCTTGCCTCTTAAACATCCCTCTCCAGTTTGTCAAAATGGATAGTGGGCATCCTGGGGTTTGCCAGCTGTGGCTCCCATTCTTTGCTACAGTGTATGTGTCTTGTGTTGGTTTGGTTTTTCTTTTTTTGTAGGCTTGTGGGTGTGTGTGAGTTTTCTTGTTTGGTTGGTTTTCTGTTTTGGTTTGGGTTTGGGTTTTTTTAAAGTGGTTTGGGTACCCAGATCTTTAAATCAGGGGTAAAGTTTTTTGGGGGGACCTGCCTGAAGACCAGTGTTGAATTCTTCAGTGTAAGTGTCTGCTGAGTTACTAATAAAAAGCTATTTAACTTATATTGGACAGGAACCCCTGAGACTTGATTTCAGCTAACTGTGGAAAAACACTCTCACTTGGAAAGAAAATAATTTGACTGGAGGATAAGGATTCGAGGCAGAGTGAATATGTTTGTTAACTTGTCTGGAATTTTGCTTTGTGGATTCTTTTTCCCCTTGGGTTCCCTAAAGCCTAGAAAGCCTCAAAGAGCAGCACACCGTTGTGAAAATGATGTTTAGCTGGAGGGGATTGAGTGCTCCGTGTGGCATAGCCACAGAAGAACAGAAAGCTTTACACATGCAGGAACTGATTCAGAGGAGCAAGAATGTCACTCTCGTAATAGGTTATTGGGGTTTTTTCCTCACGCTGGAAGAAAAGTGTTAAAAAAAACTTCCATAAAAGCAGATAAAGAACTGAATCAATATTGTTGGCTTTTTCTGCCAACTCAAATATTCATGTATTTCAGACCCTTGGAATGATGTCAGGTGTGGGGGTGTGGCAATGAGGAAGGCAAATGTGATTCTACTGTGAATCCATTCAAGTCCTAGTAGTAAAGCGGGGAAAACATAAATTCTCCTTTACAGAGTCTGGTGAGACCTCAGCATGGGTAGGTCAGGGAATAGCCATGACCATTTGTCTGGAGGAGGCTAAAATACTGAGCTAGTTGTATGCCTTCAGTTTTGATGACTGTGATATTCAATATTTTAAACGTGCATGACAAGGGAAAAATTTCAGGAGAATTTTCTATTAGCTGAAAGTATTTTACTCCTTTCCCATTGTGTTGTTTATTGAGGAGTTTAGGTTACTTTTGAAAGTGGAGCCTGATCTATCATTTACTTGGAGAGGGTTTTATATAAAAATGCTTTGCTTTATGCATAGATCCCTTGTAATTTGTAATGAGGAGTGGAAAATGGATGAACAAGCTTCTCTCTCAGAAATCACATTTGAAATTTCTGAGTAATGATCTGAATGGTCTGAAGTCATTTATTCCTAAGACATATCACTGTTTTGCAGAATATTCAAACTACTGTAATCAAAATTAGACTATGCCCTAAGAATGATTATCTTTTCCCTAAAAAGAAAGCTTCAGATCACATTAAAACAGTACGTTGGAGTCATAGGAATCTGTCAAATGAATTCAACATATTGGTTAAATACATTCTTCAGCGTTTTGTATTATTTATTAAAAGTTTTTAGTTTCATAGCTTAGGTAAGAAACAAAGCTCAGTGTTGTACAGCGTATTCAATGCAGTGGGAAAGTTACCTTTCCTTTGAAGGCTTTTCTTACAGAAGATAGTCTCCTTAGGAAATGTTAAGATAATTTTAATCACTGCTCAGAGGTCAGACTTTGCAGTCCCCATTTTTATAGCTAACTGTTACACGGAACTTCGCGTCAAGTAAATGTTCAACACTGTACTTAATAGAGTATTGAAATTCAGACTCAGAAATGAGGTTTGTGTCAAAATACATCTAATGAGCAATTATAAAATCACTTACAGGAAATGTACTTTGGTTTTACTTTTTGGATCCTATACTGTTGTGGGAGGACAAGGACACTATTAGCATTGTAATTTTTCTAATTATGGTTATTTTTTTCTTGTGCATTCTGTTTTAATAGGATGTGTTAATATTTGAATAACAAATATCAATGCCTGGGTATTAGAAGGGTATTTATGTGAGATCTTGTCTGCTTGTAAACACATTCGTGTCCAAGGTATGCATAACATCCATGTATAGATACATTGTTACTGCCAGCCTTGCAAATGCCATTTTTCACAGTTGAAATAGGAATTTTAACTCTCAGAAAACCTCAAAAGTATGTTTAGTTTTACTGTGGATCTTCAACATGGTGTAAACATTTAATTTGTTTACTAAGAAATTGAGAAACTTATCTATGAAATTATGCTGTGGGCAGCTAATGGTAGGGTAAAAAAATGACTGAAATTTATAATATGTAGATCATTCTTTTAAGGAGTATAATGAGCAAGGCAGGAGTAGGATGTCTGTTGTGAACTGATTGCTGAAATGAGTAATTGTCACTGAAGGGTTTTTTGTTATTGCCAGAGCTGTGACTATCTCTAGACATGTTACTTCTAGTTTTATTGTTTTCACAGTAATGGTGCATTACCATGTCAAACCAAAATAAATTTTTTCTAGTCCTTTTGTTCTAATAGTTCATTTTGGACTGTATATTTCTGGACTGCAGTGTTTGGAATCACTACGTTGCTTCTAAAGTTTCAGAATATTTCACAGTTTTGTATGTTAGTGATCTTCTGGGGCAGCATAACTTTATAGCTCTTGTAGAGTTCTTTAAACTGGTTTGCCTTTAAAAAGAAAAGAAAATACGGTTCTTCTGTGAATGACAATGATTGACTTAGTAGTTTTCTGTTAATGAGTGATGAATCAAGCCATGTGAACTAACCAATTACTAAATAGATTCTGAGGATTTTGGTGACATTTCTGTTGCATTTCTGTTAAACATCTCTCTTCTCCCCTCATGTTCCTCTGTCTCAACTTTTACGCATAAAAGGACAATGATGTTTAGGAGCTTTCCTTAGGAACATGGTTGCTCAAGGCCAAGGTCAGCTGATTTCTACTGCTGAAGCATATAGGGTCATGACTTCTGAAAATGAGGTCACTGTGTGAAAGGCAAAAGGTATTAATTTTCTATTTTTTTTCAAAGGACTGTGTGTGTTTTATTATAATGCAGTAGAAACTGCCTAGGAATGCTGTTTATTGACAGAATTAATAATAAGTAGGAGAGACTGATAGCATTAGTTTATCATTAGGGACAGACCTTTCCTCATCAAGGTGACAACCAGTTTTGTAAGCTTACTTTTGCCTTTCTAGAGCCTGACATATAAACTGTCAGAGACAGGGCAAATAATGCAGTCTCACTAAGAGAGGCATCAGTAGGAATTGGACTCTTGGCAGTTGTAAATACTGAAATGTTTTTCTGCACAGACAGAAACACAGTGTGAGAACTGCATGACGTGTGGCAACATCCCAAGATTTATCAAGCCTGTCTGTGCTAATGGAAGTTGTTGTGTGTGCTATGCTGTACAGATGGTTTTCCACTTTCTGATGGGTTTTACAATTCAAGTATTTTTGTGCTGCCTTTTTTTTTTTTGTACTTCTAAAGTTTCATTGCCCCATCCTAAATGTCCTCTAAAAAGATCAAAGCTGTTTAAATGCGAATAAACGGCTAATTCATATGCTGTCACAGAGTAATGGGGGCCAAAGCAAAAACTTATTTTTGCACATGGTGCATGCTGTCAGATCAGTGAGAGAGAGGGAAAATAAAACTTGATAGAAGTTGATCTGGGTTTGTCTCAGCTTTACATTTAGGAAGGCTAAATGCACACTCAAGACAGTAGCTGAGGAAAGCCATTTTGTCTGTTTGGCACTTGTGAGGCCACAGCTTGACTGCTATGTCTCCTTTGAGGCAAGAAAGCCATTAATACACTTGGAGCAAGCTCAGCACAGGGCCACCACCCAGGTCAGGGATTGAACATGTGACTTGGGGAGAAAAGGTGAGTGATGTTCATAGAGTAAAGGGGATCTTGATGCTGTTTACAACTACTTACTGGGAGAGTGTAGAGGAGACTACACCCTACCTTCTTGAAAGTCCACAGTGAGAAAACACGAGTAAATGGGCATTAGGGGTCATAAGGAAGATCCTATTAAGATAGGAGAAACTTTTTTTTGCACTACAAGGAACTGAAACAGATGCCCTGATACTGGTGAAATCCACATCCTTAGAGATGCTCATAACTGGGTGAGCCTCTGAGCAACCTGAGCCAGCTTTGAAGTTTGAGCCAAGTGCCAGCATGGCCCTACTTTAAATGAAAGAGTGGACTAGTGACTTTCAGAGGACTCTTCCAAGCTAAGTTGTTCTGTAGGCCCTACTTAGTACACTGGAATCTGGAAAATATATGAGGGTTGAAATGCTTAATACAAATTGGGTTTTTAGAATCATAAATGATTGCCTAGAGTGCCATGCAAATTCCTAAGAATTTCAGTTATACCCTCTGGTCTGACTTGAAATGATGTAATGTCTCTTCACCGCAGTTTACTTTGGTTTGAATTTCTGAGGATTTTCGCTCATCTCTGTAATCCGAAGGTTAGCAACCTACCTTGGAGGACTCTGCTTCCTTAAATTTAGTATTCATTATGTGCAGCTGAGACACTAGAAGGGAAAAGTAAGAACAAGTGAAAATTGTTGGTACTGCAAGTACATCTGGCAGTGTACTGAAGGGCAGTGCTTTCTTCAAGCATTCATAGCTAAGGAGGCTCAAAAGCTTCTGCCTGTTTTATACAAAGCTGTGAAATGTTTCAGCTGCCTTAAATGGCATCTTCATGATCAGACAATTTGTGGGAATTTTGGGAGAGTTTGCAAGCATGCATGGGGATGTGCTGAAGAGTATACATAGGGTATGAAGGGAGTGGGAGAGGAAACTACTGGAGAGGAAGACTGAGGGTGATGTGGGTGCTAGCAAGTGTGAAGCCACATGCCTGCTAGCATCTCGCAGGTGGCTGGATTGATGCTTGTTCCTGCTTTGGGATCCTTAGAAAACCTGTTAAAACACCCCAGCAATGAAGAAGCTTTGAGTCCAAGAGCTGCTCAGTTTCTTCTTGTGATAGAATGCTCAGCAGCAGTTCACATAAGCATTTATTTGTGCCTTAAATCAGGACTGCCCAACAGTCTGGATTTTTGCAATCCCTCAGCTTTCCCAGGACTTCAAAAGCATCTAGAAAGGTGTGATAAGGTGGGCAGAAGAGACGGATGCTGGACAAGTGTGCTGAATGGCAGGCAAGGTGCCTGCTTAAAGTAGGAGTGGGAGTGCCTGTGCTGCAGTAGGAGTTGGGAGCAGTTTGAGTTCTCTTCATTTGACTTTCCACCCATCTGCCTCGCTTCACCATGTGTGGCTTGGAGTATCCAGTGGTGATGTGGGTTCTCTGTTCAACAAGGATGCTTGTTCTGTCAGGTGGGTTTTGTGATGTTGTGTAACTAAGCTGTTAATTTAGCATTGAAGTAGTATTCTAAGGTAAGATAATTCATATTATGAAATTGCTATAATTCCTGTTATGAGAGTGAACACTTATTGCTGCTTACCCACAATATAGTAACTAAGATGTCACTTTCATTTCTAAGTATAGATTGTCTTATTTCATGGCACAGTAAATTTTTCCTTTTCAGTGACTGATTACAATAAGTGCATTTGACAAGCATGGCTCCAGTAAGTAATGCCGTCTTTCATATTAATTATCTGCATTTTTATAGTGCCATTTTAAATGGACTCTCCAAAATTAGCTCATCTTCTATGAAGTCCACATAGGTGAAAGTACTCAGTTTCAAGTTAAGCAGAAAGGAAATAATTAGTCTTGCAGTACTCCTTGTATTTGTTTTTTTCACTTGGATAGAGGAAGAAAAAAGCAAAGGGCATTTGTTATCTAGCAAAACTCAGAAGCTATTTCACATGAAAACATAATGAGTGTGACAGGCTACAAATAGCATTGAACATGAATCTTTTACAGAAGAAAGGAGAAATGTCCCTTGGTATATTTACTTCAATCAACCCTAATAAGGCTTGTTTTATGTGTTTTATGCATCCGCCATCATAATTATAAATCCTTGACATTTTAGCACTAGCATTTATATCTGCCAGGGAAGCTACCCGGAGTCAACCCTCAAGGAATGTCGGTATTGTACAATGGATCTCCATAACAGCTCTCAAGTAGTTACTAAGTGGCTTAAAAAATTACATCTCAGTCATGCTTGAAGGGCTCATCAAACTTTGCCACAAATATCAATGTTAAGTACCCAATCAGCTGCATTGTGTGAAGTACAGTCACATGTGCCCACGAAGCAATAGGTTGGACAGGAAGAAGAATTATAGAAGGGCTCATCAATCAGGTAGCTGTTTTGGGTTTTTTCCCATGACCTTTCAGAAACTCCTTTCCCTTCCCCCTGGAGGAGCTGGGGCTTGAGCAGGGTCTGGTCTCTCTTCTAGGCATGCTGCATCTCTTCCTATTTAATATTTTCCTTGTATCCTTGGAAACTTTTGAGAGCAGAGGCTACCAGTGTTTGTACTGGGTGCAGCAGGATTCTCTTCTTGGCTGCTTTTGGACAGTACCAAAAAAAAATCTGAATAATAAGGGTAGGAAAAGTGTCAGGTGGTCTTTGGGAAGATACTTTGGTGTATGTCATTTTGGCATGTAGGTAAACAAGATGAGCTAATCACCATAGCTTTCATGTAATGTATCTGTAATTTGTTTTCATATGTAGGTGTGAAGGAAGGATTGCCATATGGTGTGTATATTGGTATTTTTCCTTGACAGCCTTTATTTTAAGTTAAAGGAATTCCAAAGCATACTATTACGTAAGAATACCATTTCAAATACTTATCAGTATATACCAGAAGAATACCTTGAAAGAATGATGAAGAAAGGTTGTAGAGCTCCAGGAAAGTTTTAAATTGAAAAATTAAATAACACTTTCATCCGTTTTTGAGGTACTCTAATTACCTTAGTTCTGTCTATGTTGCACTGTTACCAGTCTTTCATCTTTTAACCATTTGAACAGGATTTCTTCATAAGTAATATATAAAATCTGATTTTACATTAATTAGTTTGTGGAGTTCTGAATCAGCTTTCACTTTGGCTTTGTGAAATTTTTTTTTTGTTTCAACATATGGTACATTTTATTCTCAGTCATCTTGCCTTGATGTAAAGTCTACTTGTCCCCTCGTGGGCATAAGTTCAAAGTATCACTTGTGCCTGTAGAAGAGTTTCTGTTAGGAAGGTGAACTTGAAAGAACTGCAGAAATGTTCCTGCTGTTTGCACTTGGTGACACATATGTGCGCAGTGCTCTGGTGTGCTGTCATGGGAGTGGAGGCACAAACATTGCTGCAGCTTTGTTAAAGGAGACAGAGATCCTTCACTACTGCAAGATTACAGACAGTGCTTGTCTAAGGAAATGTTAACTCAGCGATGTGTTGACAGAAATTTGCTTTGTGTGGTTCACAGAGCTGAAGCAGCTGGAGATGGAGAGTTGCTTTTCTTCCTGGTTTAGTTCTCTGAACTGCCCCACCATGGATCTAGTGAGTTCTAGCACTGGTGGTTGCGGAAAGAGGAAAGCTGGGCCACAGCAGCCTCAAAGTACAGGTCAGATTTTGAACTTAAAATGGCCTGGTGCAAACAGCTGGCTAAGAGGTAACCTTGCCCTTGCCTTGTGTTGGTGCTTGTGCTTGAGTGTCTTAGATGGCTGAAGTAAAGAACTGTCCCTGCCAAACATAGAACTGAAAAAGGAAAGTTGCTGAAAGAAAGGAGGGGAAAAAAGGGGGAAAGCATCCCTTGATTCCTTTTCCCTTTTTGCGTTAGTCATATGTAGGCTGCTGTCAACTGCAGCCCTTTTCCATCTGTGTCTGATTGTTCACATGAGCAAGCACCTGCGGAGAAGTGAAGTTTTGATCTTGTAAGTTTTTTTTAAATGTTATTTTGAACATTGCTGTAGTCTGGTATCAGTGTGTCACATATAGAAACACTGTATGACCTTCTACCTTTTTAGTTATGTGTGTGTAGGGATAAATACAAGATTAGTCCTATAGACCCCAGATTGAGCGACCAGAGAACAGGGTAATGTGATACTGTGGTGAACATCAGTTTCTGCTGTAGCCTGAGATATTCTTATGTCATGAAGTTCAATGAAATAGTCACCAAGCTTTTCATTCACCCTTCCTCACAGCTCTTTGTTTAAAATGCAGGTGCTTTCTGTGAAAAGTCTTTGCTAATGGACCCCAAAAAGAGAGAATTTTTTAGCATTATTTCATAAGCAACTAATAATTACTGCCACAGGAGTCAGGAGCACTGGCCATCAAAAATAAAGATATGTTTAAAATAAAGTCTTGTTTCCTAAGTGAGCATTTGAAGTCATGGACAGGGATTATCTGAACAGGAAACAAATATGTCTGGAAGAACCCCACAGTTTTACTACTTTCAGTTGTCCATAAGTGAGAGAAGAATGTAGATAAAGTGAGTATGAAAAAAATTGAGGGGAAATTTCCATCCAACCTAATGAAAAATTTAATACAAGTTGAGCATTTAATTCCTTTTTGTTTCTGACTATATAATTTTAGCTGTGGAAAATTGCATCTTTTCAATCACGCACTGATGCCAGCCTATGACTGAGAACTTCTCATAGTGATTTTATCCTAACAGTAATTGAAAGCTGATTAATTCAATTGCAAACAAGCTTTTATTTTGGCATTTCTTCCTTAGTACTTTGTGTATATGCCTGGTGTTTGGAGTCAGAAAAGAAATAGTGGTGTCTATTTTCTAATTCAGTCCAGAAAAGATAGTAAAATATACAGGTTTTAACCTTATTAACAGTAATCTAGTTGTCACAAGTGTAATTTGAAGAGAAATAATTATGAAACCTTTTTTTAAAAAATAGTGTATAGGGCAATGTAAAATCAGCTGATTTTGGCTTGACAAACAAGTGCCTTAAAGCAAGATCTGTAATGTTCAACGGTGAGGATGTTTTTCTTCGTAATTCTGAAAGTCCATGAAGTTGTTCATGTCTAACTGAGCTTAATTAGCAAGCACTAAAACAAAACTGCTTCATTTTGAATTTGGAAGGGCTTCTTCTTGCTGCTTCTTGTGTGCATGGTGCCTGTCTGAGCACACAGGAAGTGTGTTCACCTTCGAGCCCTGCGCTCCAACACATTCTGCAGCTGCTGCAGGCAGGGTGACAGCAAGGCTGCTGCACCTTGGGTGTGAAAAGTGTGTGCAGTGAGTTTTGGAAGGACCGAGAGCCCCCTGGAAAATGTAACATTTCACATGGGAGCATTTTTCTCACCGGAATTTTTGAAATGAAAGATTGAATTTTTATTTTTATTTTTTTTAATACAGTAAATACAGTGGTTCTCCAGGGTAAAACACAGTGCTGCCTCATGCTCAGTCCCTTTCAGTCAGTAACATAATTGTTTGCTACTAATATTTACCCACCTTTTTGTTTATGAGGGTTGATCTTAATTGACTGCGTGCCTATTGCTCTCTGTGTTTGGGAATACAGACGTATATAATTTTTACATAATCTTGTTTTACTTTTCTGCAAACTTTGCAATTGAAATATTATTAAACTGTTGAAAGGGCTGTGGCATAGGACACCATGTAACGTTCAAATTTGGCTGTACTACAGTGCCTTGTAATAAGATGCCACTTACAAACAACAAAAATGCTAGTAGAGTAGAAGTGTTGATTATTGCTGCCTTGTGTTGTGATTATGTCAGTATTGGTAGGGAGAACTTTAGTAATTAAAAATAACAGACAAGTGCTAAATTTTGATAATTTATTGATTTTGATTTTCTAGGTAACTGGTGGGTTGTTAATAGAAATTGCAATAATACTGAGGTAGAACCATGTCACCTATGTAGAAATACATATGTCTTTTACAGTAAATATTCACGTGCTTTAAATAACCTCTAACAACTGAGGTGGTGGACTACAGCAATTTTACAAAACTGCATAACTTACACAGTTTACAAATATCTACAGTAGTGTTTTCATGTGTTTAAAAACAAACAAACAACAACCAGCTGACCTACTGAACTCTGAGTATGAGTAAATATTTGAACTGGTAAAGAATAAACTAGTGTTGCTGTTTTCTTGATATGTTTGTGGGGGTTTCTTAATGTGTCCTGAAATTCTTTTCAATCAGAAGAGTTTGGCAGTCTGTTCCAATTAAAGAATTTTCCATACTGGAAATGAGAAGTCAATTACGACAATTATTTTTGAGCAGTTGATTTACATAACCTTAATTGTATTCATTCCCTTTGAAAGGCTGAAGTAGATATTTATAATACTTCGATTGATTAGCAGTGTATTTATGTTAGATTTGCTACTGGTAAGACGCTCCTGCAACTGCAGTCCTGAGGAGTTATCTCCCAAATAAACATTTTAGAAAACAAATGGCTGTTTATTTCATTGGAGAAGAAAGGCATTGCATCTTTGCTACCTCCACATGCAGTACTGTAGCATCTCCCTTCCACTCTCTGCAAAAAAACTCTAGATCATGTTACTTAATTATTGGTGTGTTCCACACAGCGAAGAAATACATTTTCTTTGGGTTTTCCAGTCTGTCAAAATAGTGCCTGTGTGTAGACTGGGGAACTGCGGGCGTTTCACAGGAGTCGCTCACGGAATGACAGAGACTTCCCCGCTGTCAGGTGGGTGTCTGTGTGCCTAACTCAGAGGACCTTTGCCAGGCTGTATCGCAGATGTTGGCTGGATGTTGGCTTGCACCTGTGCCCTCCCTGCTGTGGCTTGGAGTGTGGAAATGGATCACTTGTGTGGGTACAGCTGGGAGGGGAGCAGTGGCATATAATTAGGCAGGAGAAGACCCAGTCATTTTATTTTTTTTTCGGGCACTGTGATTTCTCCCTTAGTTTGCCTGAACCCAGTTGGTGACCAGGTGTTAAGGCAGGTGTTTGACTGTAGCCTGTTGTCTCTTGGGCAGTGTCACCCAACACTAGGGCAGGTGCTCTAGGGACTTCTCTGACAAGAGGACGTTATTGTTGCAATTGAAACTTTATTTTAACCTGGGCCCTCCACAGGTCGGGCGGGTGCCCACTAATGCCCTCAGTCCCGCATGAGGCAGGGCCTTCAAACGCAGGACTCCCTCAGCCCTCAGGGGCAGCGCCCGACCATGTCCCTGCCATTCCTTAGGGGCCCTTCAGAAGGAGCAATGGGGATGTGACCACCAGCCCCAGGGAAAGTGGTGGGATACACCAAGGAGAGGAGCAGCCATGCCGGGGATCCATGGAAATGGCTGTGGTGTGGTCATGATGCAGTCGGCCTCTTGGGGCTGGCTGGTAGGTAAGCTGCCATATCTTACAGCTGTCAGGAGCCTGAGACCTGACTTGCCTGTCAAAATAATTTATATTATCACTTTTGCTAAGGATTCATTTGAACTAAGGGGGACTAATGAAAGGTACAGTGCTTAGAAACTGCAATATGTGATAGTGTCGTGGTAGGTGAGCCTGTGAGAGAGTGCAGGGCCAGACTGCTGCTCTGGTCTCTGCCCGTGACCCATGGAAAACACTCCCAGAAAGTGCAGAGATAGGATGCTTATAGCATCAGTTTCTCCTGGTTTGCCTTTCTGATTTTTACTGCTACATGTTTTGCAGGCTTCTGAGGCTCAGGTAGTGCTTGCATGTTTCCATTTAACAGTTCTTGCTGGTGTTTTCCATCACTTTGACTGATTTTTTTTTGACTGACTTTTTTTTTTTTTTTTTAAACAATTCCTCCTTTCCATCTTTGCAACATCCTGGGGCAGTAAGCATAGAGTATTCCAATGTAATGCAACATTTAATATGCTAGGGTGTGAAACCAAGGGGAAATTTTGTTTAATTGAGGAATTCAGTTGTTTGTTCCCATTAAATCACAACTGAACTCCATTTATTCTATTTTACATTGCGAATGCTCAAGTGAACTTTGTATCCTGCTACTACCTAAAGTGCTTTCAGTGCCAGGGTCCTACACAATGTCCAGTTTCCTCTTTATTAGTAACAGCCTCTTTCTTAGAAATTAAATTTCCACAGCAAAAGTGAGGCAGAGAAAGAAAACGTTTGGTGGAAAATGGTTGTGGAACTTAGTGAATCAGGACAGACTTCCATAATAATATGAATAGTCATTTCAGAAACAAATGAAAGACATCATATGGTAGGTGTTTTGTTGTGGTTTTTTTTTTTCTTGTTGGTACTGAAGAAAATCACTGTGATCTGCTGGTGTCTGGATCCAGGTTAGGCTTTTTGGCTGTATGTAGTTGTGGGGCATAATGATGGCCTGGTGATGATGAATGCAGTGTGAACACTTGGGTAGTTACTCTGTTATGCAGGAATAAGGCGCAAAGAGAGTTGTCCTTGTTACTGGAATTAATCTTTCCTATATGCTTTGGACAAATAAAAATCAAATTGTATGTCATAAAAGCTAGTTGTATGGCCATGGAAAGGAACCAGGCTCCATATGGAAAAAGAGAGCAAGTTTTCTATGTAATTATTTAAGGGTTTTTGTGTGTCTCTGAAATGTGCATTGGTAAATATAAGCTGACACATTTCTAGCAACCAAATTATAAATGAGTGGAAGACCTGAAAATGTCAGTTTCTTCCTTAGAAGCACTTCAAGATTTTTCTTTTCTTTTCCCTCTCATACATTCATTTCTTTCCTTGGGCAAATGAGTTTATTTAAATGTTTGTCTGTGTGTTTCAGTATACTGTTTTTCATAGAGTATAATTGTTGACACTTCTTGGAAGTGTCAGAGGAGATTTGATGTACTAATATTTTTATAGAAAGCGTATGTATGCATACCTTAAAATAACAGAGATTAAAAAGTAGTAAATCAATCCTTTAAACTTGTTTTTGCGTATGTCTTGACACTGCCTAACTAGTTTTTTGTGTTGTGGCGTTTTTCATGATTAGCGGGAAAAAATATTAGAATAATCTGAAGGAGTCCAGAAAAAGTAAAATAAATGAGCACCTTAATTGAAGTCTAAACAGAAAGGTATTATTAGGCACAAGAACTATGTCATATCAGGTGGTGGGGTAGGAAAAATGTTGCTCTTAGTTCCTCTGGTTTTCGAAAGGGCTCTGGGGTGCCAAGTATCCTGTTGGTTGAGAACAGCATGTCTTCTACTTTGGATTCATAGGGAATTAATAATTTTTTTGTTTTCCCAGAGCTGTTACACACTTAACTGTTTTTCTGGAACTGTAACACAATATACACCCAGCCATATGTATGTGAGTCCCTTCTTGATGAAGCTGCATACACATTGTCTGAGCACTTTGTATCAGAAGGAACCAAAAGGAAGATCCTTATGAAAAGCCAGGTTAGCTGAGACAAAAAGTAATGATTCTGGTGATTTTTATCATTTTCATGTTCACATTAGCGTGAGCTTGGACATCAGACTTTGCAGTCTGCCGTTGCTTACTCTCGACCTTCCTGTGTTTCTGAAGCGATGGAGGAGTCAGTGACAGTTTTCAGAAACTGTGTACCTTGCAGGAGAGAATGGGAGGAAGTGGTAGATGCATGGTGGGTAGAGAAGTGCAGGAGTACGTGTACATAGCTGGACCAAGAAACTCCTCCTTGCAAAGGCACAGGTTGGACAACTAGAGACTTCACACTCTGTCATTGTGCTGGATCTATCTTGTCCTTGGAATGTAATTATTATGTTCTTATAAATAAAGCATGCATCTGCTCTCTTAGTACAGCTTCTGTGGTTGTGCTACCTTTGTGCAGCCTGTCAGTCAGTAGCACTAAAATTTTTTAGAATAATAACACCCTCTACCCCCAAGAATTAAGTGCGGTTCTGCGTTTTTAAGTATGTTCTTCTCTAAGTGTTTTGGAATAATGTAAAATGCTCACTAATGGTAGCATGCTAACTCTGAGAAGTGCATGTCAGCACAGGGCAGTGCTGAAGCATATATTGAAGTCTAAACAGAAAGGTACATGCTTTTTGGAATCTGTATGTTTGTTGTTAGCTGTTTTGAAATGAGATCATTATTTTTGTACTCCAAAGGACCGAGTGATAAGTTTTATTTTTTTAAAAAAGAGTGAAGACTGGGAATAGTTTAAATATACAAACTGTATTACCTTTTGTTTTGATAGCTGATTGCTGTTTATGACGAACAAGAAACTCACCGTAAGACTGATGGCACCAATGGCAACTTGACAGACAGAAATAGCCCAGACTCTTTTGAGACGGAGGTGGCGACTCAGCTGGCAGCCTTTCAGCCCATTGGTGAGATTGAAGTGACTCCTTCTGCCCTAAAACTGGGTATGTATATCGTAGGTGGTTAGAGGTTTTTCCTTTTTTTTCTTTGCAGATGTTTGTAGTCTGATTTTATGTATTTAAGAGTTGTGGGGTTTTTTAGTATCCCATTGCCTGCCATGCAGTTCAGTGAAGGACCTTGAGGGAAAGCCATATGAGGAGTGTCTGAGATTACTTGGTCTGTTGACCAGGAGGAGACTGAGGGGAGACCTCATTGCTGCTGCAACTTCCTCATGAGGGGAAGAGGAGGGGCAGGCACTGATCTCTCTGGTGACCTGTAACAGGACCCGAGGGTTGTGTCAGAGGTTTATGTTGGATATTAGAAAAAATTTCTTCCCCCAGATGGTGGTTGGGCACTGGAGCAGGCTCCCCAGGGAAGTGGTCACAGCACCAAGTCTGACAGAGTTAAAAAAGCTTTGGACAATGCTCTCAGGCACATCAGACTATCTTGGGGATAGTCCTGTGCAGGGCCAGGAGTTGGACTTGATGATCCTTGTGGGTCCCTTCCAATTCAGCATATTCTGTGATTCTGTAATGATGAAAGTTGTGCTTTTGAACCTTGCAGACTGCAGCTGAGCATGACAGTTTTGCACCTGAGCCTTGTATCTTGCTGTATGTTCTGCCCATCCATACAGCTGGGGTCTCTTTTTTTTTTTTCTCCCTTCTTTAAGAGTGGTTTGTTCTGACAATCCTTCATTGTAATATTACCAGAGTGCACGAGATGAAACCTGTGCAATGGATTTTCAAATAACAAAGTCATTGCAAAAAACACAGGCATTTTTGTTGATAAACCTGGGTTCAATGAGTGGAAAACTGCTGTGTGCAAATACTTTTACAGATTACCTGAGCTAGTGCCCTGTTTTGGGGATGGGAGGTGGGAAGGAGGAGATGCTAGTTGCAAACAGTTCAGCTCTTTGCCTTTGAAGAAGTTGTACAGCTGGGTCTGTTTGCCTTGCTCACTTTCAAGTGAGCAGACTGTCATTAAGAAAGGCTTCTGCTTAATTCCCTCTTACATCAGAGAGTACTACATGAACTGTTACAGCTCTGGTCCCCTGTGTTGTTTAAGTGTGCCTGGAAGGCCAGGAGTTCAAACACTGGTTTCCAATTATAAAGAGCTGTAGTCATGTATGTTGAACACAAAGCAGTTTGAAATACTTTCTTGGATTGAAAGTAGGCTAAGCTGTCACCTAAGCACTAGATACAGAAGATTTCAAAACCAGATTGAAGGTGAATGCTCTTACAGACTGCCTGTAAAGCAGCATGAAGCAGATGAATAATGCTCAGGAGAGCTTTCTCTGCACTCCACCAGAGCCCATCTCCCAGCTCACCTTGTATTCCTGAGTGCTGCTGGCAGCCTCAGAACAGCGTGCAATAAAATCTCTAGGGGTGAGCGGGTGGAGTAAGGATAGCAGTACTGTCTCTGGTTGGGCTGCTCTCGTGGAGTAGTCTGGTTACAACTTCAGAAATGGAATGCTCACTTGTCTATTTTTAATTCTATTTTTAAAGGAAAATAACAAAATAAATGAGCTAAAGTAAAATTTCTACTAAAGCTCACTGGATGAGGCTGTGTAGTTTAACTTCTGGCAGAAGACTCTGTTAATTTTTGTGCCTGATCTAGAAAATCCTGAAATTGAAGCTGCATGAGAATTTTTAGAGTAAAATTTCTGTGTTAATGGATCACATCTGTTTTGATATTTTTCTTTATTTAATGACACACATGAATTTCTCATAACTAAAAATCTTGAGACAAGACATTATTGACATAACTTGTGTGTATTTGGCTGTGGTTTTGGTAAGCATGAGGTATGGAAAAGCTTGTAGCCCTAGGTTTGATGGTTGAGAGCTTTGCCACTTCATTTATTGTGTGTTTTTAAGTAGCACTGTGTTATCACATTTTAGCATGTTTCAGAAAGTAGAGATTGTTCTCCAAATACCTCTGAGCACTATTAAAAAAAAAAAAGAGTGGTTTGTCTAGCATACTGTTGAACGTAAGTGGAAGGCTGGAGAGAAGAGTACTTCAGCCTCACAATTTTATGTAAAGCAGTTAAGTGTTCAAGTTCTTGAGCTCACCAGTAAGGTACCACATAGTTAATTTCATTGCATTTGTAAAATCCTTCTACTACAGAGCATAAAGGCAGCAAACTATAAAATGAGAAGAGCAATTGGGGCTGTATTTTGCTTTCAGAGCAATACTAACATGTATTTGAAGTTAAAATGGGTGCTTGCTTCCTAAAAAAAGGAGGACATAAATGTGATGTGTTTGCCTCATCAGTTCTGTTTCAGATTGGTTTATTTTACAAGGTAAGTGTAAGATTTACTACCTGTTAGTCCCATAACTCAGCTCATACTAGGAAATGTAATTGTTTTCTCTTCTGGATTTTACATCATGGTTTACAGTTCTTTGAGCTTAATTTTTGCCTTTATCTTCTATGTACAAGTCCCTGGACCTTAAATTATGTCCCTATTTCCATTAGAGGCAAATTGAAAACTAAATGAAGAAATAGAAGGACAATTTGGTTGCATCAATATCATTGATGCACGAACCATAGTAGTCTGGCTTCCTGTCTCATTATTAAATTGACTCCCACTTACTAGCAGAAATAAATAATATTAATTTATAAAGTTGTTGTTATTTTGGGAGCAAGGATGTGATTGAATAAATATGTAGTAAGTAAGGATTGCGTTCCATGGTAGAGCTGTGCTTCAGGTACTGTCATGTGCTTACCTTTTGGAGTATTTTTCCAGAATGCCTTTAGGGAGGAAATGCAGGGAATGCATTGTTATATGAATTGTCAGATTGTGGAGCAATTTTGCGTGTTAAATTCTGTTGGATGTTTTGTAGTTAATGAAACCAGATCCACAGGTTTCTGTAGAAACAATGTTCGGTTAGTGCTCTGCTTGGAGAATATGGAGTGCTTGATGCTTAATAAGCACATGAAAATAAACACTGTTGACAGGCATGAGGGAATTGGCACTGGTTTTAGAAAAGGCACTTGAGGTACTGCCTTGAAACCTTTTTATTTTTTATGAATTGTGTATTTGCTCTGGTTAAGTTAGAACCTTTAGTGGCTAGATAAAGATGGAGATATTTTTTTTCCTATTATATAGTTACTTATTTGAGGAGGTTTTTTCCTGGTTAATACTTTACAATACTGATCAGCTTGATTGATTGAAATCATGGATTTTTTTATGGTGTAGTTGGCTACCCTTTATTTTTCCCTTTACCACATGTAAGTTGGAAAGTGATCCAGATTAAAAGCAATATTATGTTTGATTCAAAAGCTGAAATAATCTTGTATTTTACATTGCTTCCACATACTGTAAAAGTTTATTTTACTTATTATCAAATTATAGTCTTAATACATAGTATATATCTCCTTAAAACAGTTCAGAGTCTCCCTCAGCCATTTGTTTTGTTTTCCCTGAAATGAACACTTCTCTGCTTTTGAAGCTAACTGTGTTCTCAAACAGGTGAAATTTTGTGTTCTTATATTTAATTTAAGAAAAAATCAGGAATACTTCAATTGTTTATGAACACTGTCTCCACTGTGTCCCTAATATAAGGTGAGGTGCAGACATATTTGAGTGTCTCCCTGCTCCCCCCACATAGCTGGATTATCCGGTGCTGTTGCGTTGTTTGTTGTTTAATACTGAAAATCTTGGTGTACACGTTTCAGTTGACAGTGAAATAAATACAGTTCTGTTGTAAATAAAAATCCCAATTTGACAGAATATGTGACTGGGTAAAGAAAACAGTTCATGCTACAATGCAAAGGGTAATAAAGCACCTGTTAACATATATTACAAAATTTAGAGAATCACACAACCCTTAAACATGTCCAGGCAGCTGTTTGAAACAGTAAAGAAATTGATCTACTGATTTTGATATTTCTATGGATGAGAGCGGAGACATAGTTGCTAAGTTGGCAGCAGAGCTTGTCTTGTATTACTGTTTCTTGTGAGCAGAATTTCCCAGAGTACCCTAGTGATGTGGCCATGACAACAGTTTCTAAAGAATGATACAGGCAATTAAATGCCGAAAAAGATGATTTACATTTAAAAAATTGAACAGAGGCAAACTTCAACACCTCTAATCTGAGATACTATTGGGGTTCTTCATTGTCATTTTTTGCCATGTTTTTTAGTTATAAAACTGTGCAAAGACAAAACCTTGCACTGGACAGTGAAATCACAGTATGCTGAATACTTTGTAGTATGACTTCAGCTCTCGTGAATGTAAGGTAACCTGCACCCCAGCAAAAGAGTTCATGGCCCTCATAAACCATCTAATTTTCTGTGCCCCCGTAAGCGTGCCAATGACCCTTCTGTTTGCCTTTTGCACCTCATACTTTGCTGTTGTTTTCTAGTGGTTTTCCCCACGTGGTAGGTCCTGGAACAGGAAAGGGGGAGTTATTTTCATTATGTCAATTTGTTTTTTCCTTTTCCATCCATATGGGCAGGAAGGAGAGCACTAATTTATTTACAGAGGATCCGTCTTATAGACAAGTCACTCTGAGCTGGGAATGCCTTTGTGACTGGCTCAGTGTTTCATTTGCTTCATTTGATAGGTGATGGTTGAGTGCACACAAGCTTAGTTGTTGCTTTTCTCTTGCTTGTCTCCTTGGTGTTAAGTAGTCAGGATTTTGCCTGGAAAAAAGGCAGTATTCAGTGATACTTTTTGCTTTTGAATACTAAGGTAGGGGGAAAAGTGAGGTATATGTAGGTATCTCTGTGATTTTTTTTTTTGTTGTTTGTTGTTTCATTTATTCCTTTTCCATTTCTTTGGGATTTGGTTTAAAGAATCCTGAAGTTTTTTTGAGTGCAATCTGGAAGCAGATATAATTAGGTTACTGTGTTGACTATTACAATAAAATTAGATTCTTAATGAATTTATGCCCTTACTAGTGTTCATTTATAGTTGAGGTTAGATAAAGAAATAATTGCTTATAATAGTTACTGATAATAATAATGGCCAGACTTCGCGAACGAAGAACTGTGGAAGGTCTTTGTACGCCTTCCAGCCTGCGCATTGGAATTATTTTAGGTGGGACACAGTGCGCGCAGAACTGAGCCCACCCTTTAATCCTAAGGTTCATCTGCCGGGGCCAAGCGAGCTTGGACAGTGGCAGTTACTGATAGCAAGTTAAAAAATTCTCTGTAAACAACAGGAGTTTAGCTGCTTCCCTTTCGAAGCTTTCACTACTAAGTAGGGCAAGTGTTCTGTTTTTCCCATTGAAAGGTCTTACTCTTGTATTTCAAATTTTGAATCCCTTGGTTTTATAGGAAATCTCTGAGAAGATTTTCTTCTTTTATATGTACCCCTGCTCCCACCTGATCAATGTTCTAGGCAAGTGGAAGACTTAGGTGTAAATAATGGTTGGATTAGCTGATTGTGGTCTCTCTCCCAAAATAAGCTTATATGGCAGTGGTAGTTGCTACAGTGAGGCACTTGTGCTTTTGAGCAGCCAGTTCTTTCTTTTGGTTCTGGACATCTTACATAGTGTCTTTGCTCTGGGCATTTGTTTCCCGAAAACGGAGATTGCTGGGAATGTTTCAACCCTCAGAAAGTCTAGTTAGTACAGGATAACAAGAATACTAGCCTAGAAAGTTTTGATTTTCCATTTTGATGCAGTTGTTGCTGTTTTGGCCATGTGTTCTTAAAATTTAACTATCTACTCTTATGTTAGAGAATATCCTCAATTAGCTTAATGTATCCCTGTGGGTTTGGGCTTGCTCTGGCTTAAACTTTGCTTCATGGGATGTTTAAAACATGTACTTTGAATGGCCCTTTGTGTTTGGGTGGCTAAGTCAGTCAACAGAGGTGCTTCAATTGGCAGTGTCTTAATTTGAAGTCCAGGGGACTTGAAGGGAAGGTTTCTTCCAGGAGTTTTTGGCAGTTTCTCCCTTGATAGGTCAGACAGGGCTTAAATTGTTGCCTCCAGGGTATGGATGTCGTCCATTTCTGTGTAACTTCAGAGCTCAGAAAGAATTTCTTCTCTTTCTCATCCTCTTTGAAGTAGAAGCACTGTAAGTAGGCTTGGGGGTATTTTAAACAGCATGTATTTGATTAGTCCTTTTTCAAGTTGGTGTTGAGATACTCTGGCTATCCAGACTGTGTGTTTTAAATACAGAGGAAACCACGTGATTGTGTTTTTTGAGATTTATGAAAACATATGATATAAAACTATTAATTTGATAAACAAAATGTTACTAATGCCTTGTACAGAGCACACATGCTGTGTCAGAGTAAGTAGGACAGACACTTTTTCTTACATGAAAGCTATTCTTTTCATCTTGATCTTGCAGTGTCAGTTTATTGGCTGAGCATTCTGATGTACATGGGAGTGTACTACATGCATATAACAATTCTCTGCTGCACAACTCCAGAAAAAATAACATTTTGAAATAGGTAAGTTTCAAAAGAAAGGCATTATAGAAGCACATGCTGCCTTCTGTGATTTGAGGGACTACTGCTTATTTCCTCAAGGAAATATAACTATTCTCTTTCACTGCCCTGGAAGGCTGCTCTCATAATAATGATATCAAACATTGCCCTGTGCTGTTTGCCACAGGTGTTGTGAGGACGACACTGTACTTGATAGATTTTTCTCCTCTGCAGCATTCAGTGTAATCTGCTTTAAAAGAATTGTGATGATCAATTCAAGTCTACTTGCATTTATGAAACAAATGGTTTCTGTTCTCATGCAAGCTAAAGGTTTGAAGATAACTTTTCATTTCAGTCAGAGTGAAAGGTTGGTATATTTTGACCTCATGACTTAAGCTTGGTCTTACTTAGTTGTCCTTGATTCATGGAAATGAGCTTTGCTTTATCTTTGTATTGCAGCAAAAGAATACAGTAATGCTTTCTGTAAAGATACATATAACATTTCCAGTGTTTCTGTCTTTGGGCTGCCTGTTTACAAAACAAGCCGGTCTTTCCTTCCTTTCCCTGTACCCAGAAATTTAATACTACTGTAGGTAATAAATTTATGTGCATAGTTGGTTACCAAAGAATCCCTTTTCTTTTTAATAGCCCTTCTGTCTCTGATTTCCCCAAAGATTATTTCTCATAAATTATTCCCCTGTCTCTATTCCCTTTGCACTTGTTTTAATATGCTTTACTTTGGAATAAGAGGGGTATCCCCATGAAAATATGTTAAGTAGGGAGAAAAATATTTTTCCATTACAAGTTACAGACTTTTCTGCAGTAGCTCTCTAGCTGGGATGTTAATTTCCAGCCTTTTATTGCCTCAGGGAAGGTTTTGGGGAAGGTAATGAATGGGACTTAAAATGATGGAATAAATTCTATTACAAAAGTCAACAGTGCTTTTTGACACACTTTATTCAATGGCAGTGTTTTTCCTCAGATTTTTGTCTATTTACTAATTCTGTGATGTTGCTGTTTTTGTGAGTATTTGTATATCCTTATGATGTGTAGCTAGTTTCAGAGGTAGATCTCTTAAAAAGGAACAGACCAACTCACTTGGTAAGCTAAATATTTGCAGCTGAAGGCTTTGAAAGTGTGGTATAATATCACACTGGAAAGCTGCACTGTCAGTACACTCTAGTGCTGGGTAAGACAGAGGAGCATGTGTCTGTTTATAATTCCCTACAGTACTCTGTGGTGTATTAGCTCTGAGGCAATAAGGCAAAGTGTGTATTTCAGGTGGCAAATGAGCCTGCGAAGCCTGGCTGATTGATAGTTTGAAGTTGTTCATGTTAAAAGAAATAAGACTTCAGCTAAAGGTCTTGAGGTAGTAGATCGCTTTTTTTTTCCTTAAGAAACCAAACTATTACAGTTTTAATGCTTTTTCTCTATGTGGTTTATTCAGTAATGATTGTTTACTGTTGTCTTCCATATGAACATATTCCCCTATACAGATGAACCATCTTAATGAAAGTCATCATTAAAGAAGTTACAAATAATTGTTAAATCATTCAATCAGTTTTCCCATTGCCATGTAGTTCTTTCTCATTGCTTTCCATTGAATTTACCCTTTGAAGAGCCTTAGTTAACAGTTCATTTTTTTGTCCCTCTTCTTTGAAGTGCCACTTCAAATTATGATTGTTTCTCACAACAGATATCTAGAATATCAGCCAATTAAAATGTAGTTGTGGTATTTACTTACTACACCTGAACATAATTGCAAAAAGATGCACCTCCCTACCAATATGTTGCACAATTTTCCCATAGACCCACTGGCATTCTTTCTTCTTAAATCATTACTTCATTAGAGTGAGGTCTGTTTACTGTAGAAATTAAGTAAAAGAAGGATGCAGTATCTTCACTGGAAAGATAAATCCCGCAGAGTATTTTGATAATTTCTTCTTAACCTTCCCGCAGAAAGGGACAGGTAACCCTCAGTGATTGAGTCCTTTCTTAACCTTTCTGTAGAAATAGTCATCTTACCATTTTAAGACAGATCAATAGGGAATGATTTTTGAATTTCCTCACCATGTAAAAACTAGAGTATCAAACAAAACTATTGTTTGACAGATTACAAAGCAAAACAACCTTAAACTGATTTTTTTCATGAAGCATTCAACTAAACTGTGTAATTTGATGTAACATGCCAAAAATCAATGAATTATAATAGGATTAGACAAATTCACAGGCGGTGCTCACCAATGTCTGTTAATATGTCCAGATGACACACAGATTTGGAAATATTTCAAATGTTGTTTTTGCAAGCTGGTGGGATACAACACTGTTACTCTTTCTCCCTGAGTCTTTGCTAGCACTGTTGGATGCAGGATACTTGGTGAGGTGGATCCACTATAGCTGTTCTTATGTTTTTATTCCTTGAAACCTTACAGAAAGTTTCAAGATCAGAAGGTTTCACTATTTTATCTAAGGTCCTTTAAAATCATCAGGAGGAAGTTTGAAATTTGAGACTAAAACTAGCTTACCATGACCAGAATAGAAGATAATAACAGTAAGACATCTCTTATTAAGGAAACGAAAACAGAAAAGGTTCTTAATTTAAATTGTATATTAAAAACACTGGTCATATTTAAACATTACAAAAACATACTAATGCTGTAATTTGTGATTGTCCTTTAAAATACCATTAAAATATTTAAAAAAAATTATTTTGCTACTCTACTACTAGCAATAAAATGCTGCCAAAGTGATATTCAAGCTGTACAGTTTAGCTGCCAAAGTTTTAAAGAAAATTAAATCATTGAACCGTGGAAAAGTGACTGCATAAGCACCTGTAACTGATGTTAGCTGAAGTGCTAAACCAGCTTTTGGCAGCGTGGCCTCTTTTGCAGGTGCACAGAATATTTTCTTTGTGTCAGTTTATTCAACTAGTACAGTTCATTAAGGATTTCATTTGAAGTTGAGAAATGGACTGGGAATTGAAATAGAAGAAATACTTATTTTCACCTTTCAATCTGTGAATAAAAATGAGGTGTGAGAGTCTGAGATCTATTAGTTTTAAAATCTTGTAGGATATATTACCCTAAAATGATTTATTTAAATTCAGTAACTACAGGTAATATATGCTTAAAAAAACCAGTCTGTTTGATAGGATAAATACTTTTTGCTGTGTCCAGCAAGGTGGATGACTAAGACAACTGGTGTTTTTAAGTGTATCCAGAGTTTAGTTTCTTTTGATGTCTGAATGCCATTTAAAAGATATTAAATTAAAAAGAAACAAACAACCAAAGCAAAACCCCAAACAAAAACCAACAAAAACAAAAACCCAACCCCCCCAAACAAACAAACCAACAAAATAAGCAAACCAAACCCCCTGTGTGTGTGTGTGTTTGGTTGTATGTGTGTGTGCCTGTGTGTAGGGGAATTCTAATGTAAGACAATTTTTTTCCCTCCAAATAATAACTAAAACCCAAATGTTTGAAGTGGCTATAACTTTTAATCTTGTGGCTGAAGCTGTGAATTGCAGGATGTACATCAGTCAGTAGGATGCAAAATATAGTTGTGTGATTCATAAAGATGCTCCACTTGTACAAGAGGAAGAAAAATCCTGGCCCATAGTGGAAAGTGCTGATTGTTCTTTTAATAACCAGTGTATTTTCACATAACTCCCGATCAGTCTGCCCGGCAAGGGAGGGAGTTGCACACATTGCTTGAGCTTGAGTTGGGAGCTTAAAAAAATCACAACTCCCTGTTGTGAGGTGTTTGATCCTTATGCTTGGTGGATTCTGCTGCAGCTTCTTCCCCTCTGCTCAGTCTCTTCCATGTGTTACCTGTAGCCAGGACCCTTTGGAGCAGAGTCATGGTGCTCCCAGGACTCCAGTAAGTCTGCATGCTCCCTGTCTGTCTGATGAGGAGCTGCAAATAGGGGCACTGTGTGATAGAGAAGATCCTGAAGTTGCTCACGTCTGGCATGTGTTGTGTCCTTAAGGGCACAAAGAGAGTACCTGGTTAAGATCCAAACTCAAGTCCTGTCCTTCAGCCGGAAACTTTTTTGAGAATTTTGAAATGGGAGGAAAGTATTGGCATTATTTGTACATACTCTGTTCTGTAGATGTATTGGCATTATTTGTACATACTCTGTTCTGTAGATGTCCTAGTGCCTTAAGAGGAAAAGCAGTTAACTTCTTGTCATAGGGGTGTGGATTTTGATCCTGAAAATGGTATCTAGATAAACTTTATTAGTGAAATAATGTATGTAGGTGATTCTTGCACATCTGTCTTTGAAACTGCAAAAGCCGTAAACGTTCCATAGTTTTTTCATTAGGGCCTGCTTCTGACAACAACCAGACCAAAGAAATTTCCTTCTGGTCATAAAAACTGAGAACAGTTCTTGACTTCATAACTGAAATCTGACTTAATATGTTATAGCACATGCAACCAGAGAAAGTAATTATTTTGAAATACCTGGCACTGAAGAACACTGCCCAAAACAGTACCTGTTTAAAGCCATTACTGAGTTTTACTTGTAGACCATTGCTTTAATTTTAGTTTGTAAGAAAAATTACACCTCATTCAAAGTGATGGGGAAGTACTTTGTTGTGGACTGGGTTGATATGTAAAAGACAGCCATTGTTGGAAATGGATTTTCATCTGTTTGTAGATTTAAGTCAATTGTCTTAACTGTTACATCACCCTAGTTCATTAATTTAATCTTGTATGGGAATTTAAAAAGTGCAGTGTGCACTTTGGGAAGAACAGATAGCTTTGGATTTGAAATTGTATTGATAGGTGCTATTACGAGCAATTTGAGTTAGCTTTAAACATAGAAGTCACATTGTCAGAGCATTACATATTTAAGAAATAAAAGAAACTGTACAGTCCTATCACAAGGTAGAACACACAAGCTCGTGTCAGCTACCTTTGAAGTACATGGCAGAACCATTACATGATGCCTCAGGTGGTGTTAAGCAATAAATCTGAAGGTGACCAAATTTACCTACACTGATTGCTTAGTGCTCTCAAAAATGCACTGAGTGGAAGAACTGTCTGTATGCCTGTTAACGTGAAAATTCTCTGATAAAAAGAAGAAAAATAGGCATAAATTAATGACCTTCTGTGTATTTAAATATAAATTAATATCTTGCTTGTAATGTTGTTTCCAGTGCCTGCCTGACCTGTTTCATAACAGAACCAGTTTAAAAGTAATTTTTCCTTCTCAGTCTACATGGTTGTTATTCATTTGGTATCTGTTCAGAGCTCTTCCAGCCAAGAACTGTATATGCTGAAGTGCAGTTTCACATTTGTGTGTATGCATATAGTATTTATAGTGTTTTGTTTCAACTCTGACTTGAAATGTTGTTATGATTTGCATTTGTTGTTATGATTTTGCTATGGAAAAATATTTGGAGGCATCCGCAGGTAAGATTTGTCTGTCCAGGCAGGTGTAATTTGGAAGCAGGCAGCAGGGTGATTGTCATTGGTATGGCCTTCAGCAGCTGACAGGTTGATACATACTTGATGGACAGCTCCTTTCCCATCATAGTCAGCATTTTTGTATTCAGTAGCAGAATTTAAAATTATGACTTTAACTGTGTAGGTGGCTTACTGTAAATCTCTGCTACCCAGTTAACGGTATTCTGTCCAAGTATATCTTTTGTTCTCCTCCCAAACAATTCTTCCCTGTTACCTGGAAAAACAAACAAACCTACCTCATACTACGTTAGTTGTCACTGGTGCAGCAGAATACCAATACATTCTGCTTGTGCTTCCTGTGTTCCTTGGTTTGTCAGCTTACCTAAAATCATCTGAGAGTGTTTGCATCCAAAGCAATGCTAAAATCGATTTTCAGTACGTAACTTGACTGCATTATAGATAACTCAGCCTACCAAAAATGCTCCTGGGTGATAAACTCTTTGTCTTCAGCATTTTTCTGAATTTGTCCAAGTAACAGCAACCTACAACCTAAATCTCAAAGAATAAAGGGATTTCAGGCTGGGGATAAACTGTGCTTTCATGAGCTAAGAGACTTTAGAGCAAATGAGCAAAATTAAGGAAGGATAGGAATAATCTTTTCTTGTCATATTGGTCACCCTGAGCACTAGTCAGCTGTCTAAATTTAGGCCTTACGTTTGATGCCAGAACTCAGAGCCTAGAAACCCTGTAGAGCTTAGGGGGACCTCAGCAAGGACAGCTGGAGCACCAAAGTTCCCCTGACCATGTTCAGATCCCGAACTCCAGACCTTGCATTGTTTACCCATGCTTCTTAAACTTCTTAAATCCTTCACTTCTGGTTAGTCAGGCTCTTCCTAACATCACATGATGATTTTTGAACTGCCAAAGGGCTCAAGTGAGGCAGAGCACACTCCTGTTCAAGGTGTGTTAATGCCTGTGTACAGCTGTTTTAGGGAAAGTTAAAAAACAAGCAAAACAAACTAAGACAATAGGATTATATCTGGCATGGAGATGTTTCTTTTGCCATTATGTTGATGCAAGTCTTCAGTTTGAATTGTGTACAAATTGCAGAACTTCTTTCCTCTGTTGGTTTGTTTTTTTGGTTTTTTTTCTAATGCAACCAATTTAAATCTAAGTGTGGTTTCTACCATATGCTTGTTTCAACCATATTTGCAGTTAAAAAAAAAATATTTCCAAAACATAAGAGTTCGGGGAAAATACACTGTTAACCATGAATCTGTATAGATACTAATTTTTGAGGGTGATGCTAGCAAAAGGAAAAGATTGATCTGCAGTTGAAACTAAGTGATAGAGTTTACTTTAAGGAAGGAAAACTGCAGGACTTTTTCTTCAGCTTTGTCAAAGAGTATGTATTGTGAATAAGGCTGACACATCCACGTGTGCTTAGAAGGTGCTATGATACCATAATAAAACGAACATGGTGCAAATTTTGAAAGAAGAAGCAGCATACCCTGAAGTGATTGAGGTTAAAAGCTGTCATCATTTGAAAAATTTTAGTCTTGGACATGTGTTTGAATTTTTTTGTCAGTAAATTCATGATGCAGTGCTGCAAGATGAGTTCTTAAGTTTAAAATACAAAGTACTGCTCTGGAAAAAATAGTAGTGTTTGTTCAAAAAAAAGTGTTTCTATGATCAACTTGGTATGCAGGAAGGAGTTTCTCTGTCTCATCATTCAGAGGAAGATGAATTTTGTGTTTGAGCTTACAGTGGTTGTTATAAATGTTCAGCACAAGTGCAGAGCGTGACTAGAATAACATGGAAACAAACCATGACAAAAGGAAAGCAGTAAGGAAAAAGGCAATGTTCTGTTTCCTGACAGAACAAAACGTGTGACAGAAAATGTGTATAATTGTCTATAGCATGTCTGCAATAATGTGTTTTCTCCTTTTAGAGAGAGAACCTTGGTTCGATTTATTGTTGTCTAATAAAAGGTTGGGTTTGTGTTTTTGTGGTGTGTGCATGTAAAACAATAAGGACCAGAGGGACTGTTTTATATAATTTTAGCTAAAGACTACAGCTGACTTGTTTCACAGAGATGTTATGATGTGTGATATTTCTGTACAAAAAATTATGTTAGATGTCTGTAAATACATTTTAAAAAATGAAGAAAATAGACTCTGGTTTTCTCTTCAAGAAGAAAATGATGTGTAGGACCCTAAAATTTGCAGCATATTGGGAGAAAAGAGAAAGCATTATAGACAATAGCCAAAAAGTCAAGTTGTTTTTGTGCAAGTAGGGAACCATTCTGGATGAGCACCATAAATTTCATAGCCTCATGGCAATAAGCAAAAACTTGCAAGAATGAAGAGAGCAAGTAGCTGCAGGGCCATCTTCCCAAACTGGAAAACTGTTAATAATCCTTTATAATCCTGCTGCTCCTGCAGACTTCAGTTTAGACAGCTAGTAAATTGAAAGTTTTCATTTTGCTTCAGTTTCTCTGGGAAACAATGACAGAAAGCAAGTAAAAGGAGATCTCAGAACTGAGGATGGAGAATGTAGTAAAAACACAGAGCAGAGAGAAATGCTGAAGTGATGTGAGACAGGAGACATCTTCTTTCACCTGCTGGGGCTGCTGGGAGGCCCTGGAACAAAAGGGGGCCCTGTCTCCCAGCAGTCTCAGTGCTAGGTCCTTCATCTTTCTCTCAGCCAGAGGAATGGGAAAGAAATGAGGAGTTGGTTGTAGAAGTTAGCTCAAGAAAAAGGCAAAATTTAATTTCACAGTGTTGGCTTTGGGAGGAGGGAGCTTGATATAAGTGATTTTTTTTTTTTTTTTTTTTTAAATGGGATCACTTGTCCCCCTCTCTTACCATCTTTGACCTCTTTAGTTGGCTATGGGGAATTTTTTTGTACCCTCTTTGAGTTACTGTGGATTTCTCATTGTGGAAAAAGGAGGACAGAAATGAGGAAAGGGGCTGGAATGGTGGCCTTGAAGAGTATAAGGAACAGTATGGTTATTGAGCTGTGTAAGTTTTACAAATAAAAGTACCCATGTAAAGGGTTTTCAGGTAGTTTAGCAAGAGCATTTCTCTGTACTTTTCAGAGAGTTGGAGACTAAATTATATTGAATCGCACTAAAATTTCTCATCATCTGTTTTCAAACTGTTGTATTGAGGAGAGACTAAAAATACAGGCCACCAGAAACACTTTGGTCATATACAGAAAAATTTATTTTAACGAATAAGCATCTATCTTAAAGAACAGAGTAACTTAATGTAATGCTTTTTGGGTTTAGCTTTTATATACCTTCTCATCAAGTGTACCTAGAGAGGAAACAAATTTCTCTTAAGCTTTATGTGAAGAACGGGAATATTTAAGTGGAGAGATGTGGTTTATTTTGACATACTGACACATCTGGAAAATCACACAAAATGAATAAGTTTGGTGATCAAACCCTTTCTGCAGAACCTCCTTGTACAAACATGCATAACTCTTGGTGCAAAGATGGTAATCACTTGGCACAAAAAACAATATTCGCCTTCAGTTTTTTAAGCATTCCCTCAATACCAGGACACAAATTGAAGGCTTACTTTTGCTTTTCTTACTGATTTCCTGTAGAAGTGAGCTCAGAAGGGATTATCTGCATATAAAAACTGTTGCTCACTATGAGGAAGGGTAAGATCATTAGATTCTCTGGTTGTTCCTCAACATCAGGTGCTGGTATTTATTCCAACTGCAATGACAAAGATGTGCTGAAAGTGAATGTGGTACAGTCACTCCAGCTTTGTTAGCATCTAATGAGGAAACTGTTGCATGTTCAAACTCCTTTTATAGATCTAGTAATTATGGCTGTCATCAGCCCCAGCCACTATAATTAGTATTATAACTGACAGCTATAATCTTAATTTCACTCAGTTGAAACATTTGAAGAATTACTGTCTTAGATCAATGTTCTATAATTTTTTTTTTTGGTTTTGCCTATAGATTAATTACTTTGGAAAGGCTTGGAGAGAAAAAAAGTTATTTTTGTTTAATTATATTTTGGATAATGTGAAAAATTCCTTTCTCATATTTCTAAAGATGTTTTCCCTCTTGGCCTGCCCAGAAGTTTTGCAGCGGGTGTTCTGTAGTGTACTCTGTTAACTGGATGGCTGTGTTGCTAAAGCTGCCGGCTGGTCTTTGAGGTTATTCCCAGAAAGCACAGGAGTAGACATGAGTACTTGGTGAGCCTAACTGAAGATGCCTGCAAGTGGAAGCTGTTTAGTCTATGACCTTTCTCAAAGCACTGCAACTGCCTGTGTCTGTTCTCTGGCAGTCCTGTCAGTCAGCAGTGGGAGACATCTGCTGTGAATGAAATTTCTTCCCCTTCTTTATATCTGTATTTAGGCTATTTCTTCAGAACCAGCCCAAGTTGTGTTACATACTAAATGAAGTCATTGTAGGGAGTTATCCCTCACCTGCCTCTTGTGCCTGATCTGTCATTTGTATGCCTCAGGTTGGGGCAGCACAGAGGTGTAGTGCTGATGAGGGACTATTGCATCTTGTATGCTTATGGAAATAGAATTTATGACTACATATATGATCTGTATATGATATACAGATTAAGTGTAGGCTTGTGTAATTGGTATGGGGAAGACAAGCAGTTGCTCAGTACAGCCTTTGGACATACACAAGGAGCAACTAAGGAATAGTTGAAGATGAGATTGAGAGATCCCAATTTGGTGGATTAATGCAGAATAGCACAATGAGAGCTGTGCTTAGTGGGGAGTGAAAAGTCTTTAGTCCATGTCCTGGTTGAGTAACCACAACCAGTTGTAGGAACTAACAATAGTAGCTAGTTCTTCCTGTGTTCACAGTTATTCCTTAGACCAACCATGTGATTTCCCTGGCAGAACCTGATGGTACATGTGGTCACAGACACATGCAACTACACATTAGCTTTCCTGAGAAGGTGTCTTTTTCTCCTGTTTGTCAGTAGTTTTTACCTAATTTAGCAACTCTGTATAACAGCGCTTAAAAGCGTTATCAATTCTCTAGCTTAGTAAATACTAAATGGCACAACCCTATCAAATCTACTCATTTAACAGGTGATTATTGCCACAAATAAGCTTATATTGAAGTGCTGCACACATCTCTTATTTAAACCACATGAAGCTTTCCCTTGTGCTTATTTAGCGTCCTTGAACCATTGCATTTTATTTTGTCTTATAGGAACACCACTTCTAGTGCGAAGGAGCAGTGATCCAGCTTTGGGCGCACCTGCTGATTTCCCAAGTGCTTCTCATCCCAGTGACCACAACCTCAAGCATGTCGTGGCAGTAGGTGTCGTGGAACTAACCTTTTTCTTAAGACTAAAAGCTTTTCTTACCTGTTGGTATATAGTAGTTTTATAAACTGTATTTGGATCGATAACAAAATGCGTCATACTTCTTTTGTGTAAAGGAGGTAATTTCCTCTGGAAAAAATAGTTATTTCACATGGTACAATCAATTAGCAGTGGTTCTGCTAATCTCTAAAAAGATTTACATAAAGCTGAATGGTGACATAAGGCTCTGGAATATAAACTGAACTTTTAGGAATTTTTTTATTTGTTCAGGATGGTATTGTCCAGTTTATTGTTTCTTCTTTGTTCTTGCACCCTTTTTCTCATGGCATTTCTATCATCTTTGATACCCAGGCTTTTCTTTACCCCACTTTCCTGTTTTATCACCTGACTCTTCCCTTTTGAGGACAGATTTATTTATTTCAGTATAGTTGCTACTAAATATTATTGCAAAACCATGATTAGTGAGGATGCAGTAACTCTTAACCAGATGTTTTGGCAGGCTGTCTTCAGTCTTCTAAAAGTGATGCTGTCTTGGTCACATTTGGGCCACATGTTTCACTTTGCGGTTTTAAGATCTGAAGCTTTGTGTTTGTGTGTGGGGAAGGTGTTCCTACATATAAAAAGATGAAATTCCTTAGAACCTCTGAATGTCAACTGGGACATAGAAGTGTATCAAGCAGAATAGAGCTATTTTTTGGTGTTTACCTAGAAAACTCTGGTGAGTCTACTGCTCTACTTAAGGCCACATGAATGCTGGATTAAATGATGGTGCTGCTTTCATTTGCTTGTAAAATTTATGCCTTTTCCCCTTTAGCTTCTCTATAGAGAGTTGTAGTTCACTCCCTGTCTGCAGCTGTGCAAAGCAATCTGTCACTGTTTTGTTTCAAAACAAAAAACCACTCAGAATTCATTTGGTGCAAGGGGGATATTTCAGCATAGATCACAACTAGTTCATAGGAGGGTGCCACAAATGGCTGTATTGGCACATTAGGGATAGGAGAGAGAACTGGGATTCAGGGAGACATGCTGGAGGTGCGAACCTTTCAGCTGAACATGAATGTAAGACAACATTTCCAGTTAAGTTCATGTGAATAAAGGCAGTAAATACAAAGTCAGTTGACTTGCACATTAATGATGTTATGTGGGTCTCAGTCTAACACTGTAATGCTGAAGGCCAGAACAGGATTTTAGTTGGCTGTTCATTGTTTCTCTTTGCGTGGCCAAATGCGTGTGCACCTAAATTTTTTGCATGCACTTTCTTTTACAATGGCTTGTGTTATTTGCTAAGTGGTGCAATTTTAATAGTCCTAGTGTCTCTCCAAGTACATTATGATGTTAAAGGGGGCTGAACTTTGTCAAAGTCCTGCATCATTTGTCAGATTCGTTTGAGCTGAGAGGTTTTTCATGATGTTTGCTGCAAGCATTTACATATTAATGAAATACTGACTTAGTCTGATAAATGAAAGTACAAAGAATACTTGGTTAACAGTGAAGATCGTACGCGCTTTACCAAGTTGAGAAATATGTGAAGTGAGTATGTCAGTATGTGGTGCTATGGTATTTTATAACCATGAAAATGGAAAAAAAGTGGAAAAATAAGTTAAATCTGTTTCATTCCAGGACATGCCTTGAATGCTTTATATTTGACCACTGAGGAGAGAAAGATAGCATTTTGTTGAGTAGGGTTTTTTATATAATTATAGTGGTGACAAGTGCATTTTATGCCATTACATGAGGACTGCAGTAATATTTGGAGGTTAAAACCTCACCATGCTTCACTGACTTGCATCAGTACACAAGAATCTTCTAGGCCCAAAGAAATTCTCTATGCCTAAAATACAGAGCATCCCTCTGTCAGCTATAGGGGTTACAGTCAAAGCTGGACACATAGCAGGGGTGGAGAAGAATGGGGTTTTTTTGCATATCATGTAAGGGCTGGGAGGGAAGGCCCAGAAGGTTGAAAATTTTTTGGTGTTGTGTTTTTTGTTTGGTTGGGTTTTTTTCTGTTTTTGTTTGTTTTCTTTTTTTTAAGGTGAAAATCATTTATAGCAAAATACATTATACCAGCACTTATTTTTGCAACAGTACCATTTCCAAAACTCTGATCGTCAATCATACTGAAATATGCTTTGGCATAATGTTCTGGGAAGCACAGAAAGCTTAAATAACATAGGTTAAATTAGGTACAGATTGTTTTAAAACATACAGAAAAATCAATATCTGACAAATGAAAAAACATGGCACAAACAACTGAACCCTGCATTTTGAATATAGCCAGGCTCCTTCGCGCAAGTGTTAAAGCAGTATTTAGAGAAAATTCATTTGTTCTGTACATTGCTGCTGGAAATTTAAAATTACTACTGCATTTCCTTTGTCACAGAACAGTGGTTTTTTCACATTAAACTGCTTCCTTGCAGTCATATTCAAGTTAGAAAACCCAGAGCTGTTGGTGGATGAAACATTTTTCAGTGCATATAGTGAAAATTAAGTCTCTGTATTTATGCCACAATTATCTTAGCAATTATTTTGTAATTGAAACTGACTTTCATAATTAGCTTAACTGTTTTGGCACTTCTGGTACTTTGGTGTTTGGCACATATGGAACTGGCAGTTTGGTTCTATGTAGAAATACCTGTAGTTAGACTGTGTGCTGTCCTACAGTGTGTACTGATCACCAGTAGTTGATCAGATTTTTGAGAGGTAACTGCTGTATGATTTTTTGAAGACAGCACTGATTTGCCTCCAGGAAAGTGCGGTTCAGGTGTGAGATAAGTAATGCATGAAATAAAACAGCAAACATGCAGTAATACAAGAACAGAACATTGCTGTCCCATTCAGGTGAACTGGTTGAACTTGGTGAACCATTTGTGTTGTTCACAGTATTTATGACATTAAGCAGAGCATGCATTGTGTTTTTCAGATGTTGTCCTGTTTATTCAAAGAAAGGTTGGGGTTTTTTTTAATGCCGTATAACAATTGCTAAAATAACAAAACCTTTTCTGAGTGACCGGGTAGTTTGAGAAGAATTTGATCTATTCTTTCATATTTTCCCTGACACTTATTCTGTCTTAGCTGTAGTTTTAGCCCCAATTAACAAAATACTTCTAGATCAATCAAAAACTGATAGTGAAGTCCAGCATCTGTTCTCTCAAACTGGAAGTCATTTAACAGATGGTACAAAATTTGAGTTTCCTTTTTCATCCAAACCTCTCTTTCGTTATTGTGATAGCTGCCACTGAAAAATTTAGCGATTGTAATCAGGGAAAAATAGGGATAACAAACATCTGAATTTGTTATTGAAGAAAAAGTATTTGTTAGTGAATTTTTTATTTTATGAAGGCATCTGTTTAGCTGTTCTGCCTAGTTAAAAATCACAGAGCCCTGGCCAGGCTTTCAATATGGAAACTTCCTACCCTAGGTCAGAATTAGTTTAATGTACTTAGGCATACCTACAGGTTGGGCAGAGAAGTGCTTGAGAGCAGCCCTGAAGAGAAGGACTTGGGGGGGTAATGACTGGATGAAAAACTTGGCGTGAGCTGGCGGTGTGTGCTCACAGCCCAGAAAAGCAACTGAATCCTGGGCTGTAAAAGCACCGTGAGCAGCAGGGCGAGAAAGGCAATTCTGCTTCTCTACCCTGTCCTCATGAGACCCCACCTCAGTGCTGTGTCCAGCTCTGGGGTCCCCAGCATAAGAAGGGCAGGGACCCGCTGGAGTGAGTCCAGAGGATGGCCACAAAGTTGAGGGTGAGGTGAGGGGCCCTAAGCCTTTCCTATGAAGACAGACTGAGAAAGCTGGGGCTGTTCAGCCTGGAGACGAGAAGTGTGCTGGAGGTCTCATAGCAGCCTTCCAGTATCTGAAGGAGGCCTACAGGGAAGCTGGAGAGGGACTCTTCATCAAGAACTGTAGTGATAGGACAAGGAGTCATGGGTTCAAACTGAATGAGGGAAAATTTAGGTTAGATAGGAAGAAGAAATTCTTTACTGCGTGGGTGGTGAGACACTGGAACAGGTTGCCCAGGGAAGTTGTGGATGCCCCATCCCTGGAGATAAAGTTCAAGGTTGAATGAGGCTCTGAGCAACCTTTTCTAGCGGAAAATGTCTCTGCTTATTGCAGGAGGGCTGAAACTAGATGATCTTTAAGGTCCTTCCAACCCAAGCCATTCTAGGCCATAGCTCTGCTATGACAGTAGCCAAGGGCTAGTCCAGCTGCTTTTCAGCTGCAAGTGGCCTGGCCTCAGCAAGTGGGTTTAGCAGTGGCTGTGTAGTCTTCAACTGGAGATCTCCTCTGCCATGTGATTGAGGTGGTTGAAGCCTTTTAGAAGAAGCAGCATTTTTGGGGCACTTAATGCTTGCTCAACACTTGTGCCCAGCTTGCTGAGAGAAGCTGCAGTTTCAGGTTCTCCTCACCAGCTCAGAAGTTCCTAGCTGGATCCCTCTGCTCAGTGTCTGCTGTGCTAAAGATCAGATGCAGCAAGGCAGAAAGTCAGAACTGTAGGGTTCTGCTGGTTTCATTCTTTGAACTTTTTAGGGAATAGAATACATTTTGCTGCATGAATACATGAACTTAGTCCAGTTCATCCAGGTAGTAATTGATAATGTATAACTAAAACACCTGAACTTTTGTTACTGGAGCTGTGACTTCTGCTTATCTTTCTTTCTGCCCAGGGACAGACATACCTACTGTTGTATGACTTATTATATCATGAGTTTTAGATGGAGTATTGTGATCCTATTTGACATGGTGAGAATTTTGCATTAATTATGGTGGGACTAAAGTTTCACCCCCTCTTGTTAAGTTGCTGATTATTATGGGTAAGCTGTGTTCTGCATGACTTTCTTTTATATCTGCATGTTTTCTGGATAAATACTTAGGTTATCTTGGAGTTAATCAATGAGACTGGCTGATTAAATTGTATTTATCCATATTTAAAGATACAATGAGATACTGGATCAATTGAAGAGCTACTCCAGTGGCTCAATACAATTTCAATTTTTACCTAGACGTGACTTGAAATTGACTGTATTTTATGCATTGTGGACATGTAATTTGCAATTTTGAATAAGGTTCCTATATAATCAGAACATTTTTATGTTTCAAGCCCTTGTTAAAAAGGGTCAAAACCTCTGATTCTTCTGGCTGTTAATTGTGCTTGTGGTGTATTAGCCTTCCTGATTAAGAGTCTGCAAATTAGCATAATGTCCACATGTGTAAGGATGCAGCTCCATGATTTGTTCCTTTTCCATACAATATGTAAACATAAAGATATGCTGCAATCAGAGTTTGGCTATGAGATAAAGCTTATGAGCAGTCCTTTCAAAATGTGTGGGTATTTTATTTAAAAAAAAAAAGCAGAAGTATTAGTTAATCTAATCATGCTATTTAAATGCAGGACATGTTTTGACACGGTGGTGGAATAATCCTATAGAGTTTATAGCTTGGGTCGATTGGGCAGGCTTCTGCTAAGACTTGAGTTAAGAGACTGCACTGCCATGAGGATTGTATTGCCTTCATTCTAGAAGATAAAACTTTTGTCCAGTATGTTCTCTGCTCTAGGTCAGGTATTTTACTTTCTGCATGTGTTAGAATTTCAATTTGAAATTCTACCAATTCTACCATAGCTATGAGACAGAATCATAGAACAGTTTGGTTTGGAAGGGACAACTTCTCTGGGCAACTTGTTCCAGTGTCTCACCACCCACACAGTAAAGAATTTCTTCTTCCTACCTAACCTAAATTTTCCCGCTTTCAGTTTGAACCCATCGAGCCTGACCTTGAATGTTTCCAGGGATGAGGCATCTCTCACCTCTCCAGGCAGCCCGTGTTTCACCACCTACACTGTAAAAATCTTCTTCCTTGTATCTTTTCTAAATCTACCCTCTTTTAGTTTAAAACCATTACCCATTGCCCTATCACAACAGGCCCTAGTGAAAAGTTTATCCCCATCTTTTCTATAAGTGTTCTGTAAGTACTGCAGGAGGTGGGCTCTGAGAAGGAAATGAGGTATTGGGAGAAACACTGTAATTTTTCAGGAACTAGCAGTGCTGGAAGGATGGTGCACTTGTAATGCTTTAAATCCGTGCTTGTTGACATATAATAATCAGACATCCAAGTAGATATGGAAATACATCTTAGATATTACCATGTGTGTTGTAGGGTAAAGGCAAGAACTGCTTCCCTGATGTGGTGTGGTCTCAGGCTGTCATTCAGAATAGCAACGTTTTTAAATTCTGGACAGCTTTATTTTTTTTTTTTCCCTGGTAAAAGTTTCCCTATTAATAATTTAACTCTTGCTTTTGAAATACTGCAGTGTGGAACTGAACAGAAGATCTGGGGAGATTTAAAAGGATTTTCTGTCATTCAGCTGGGGAGTTCCAAACAGTTTGAGTTTTTTAAAAGGGAATTCTGATGTGGGTGAATCCATTTTTAAAGCAACTACTATGTGTCTGTTTGCGCTGTGCAACAGATATAGAACACTCCTAATCAGCGCAGCAGCTTGTCAGTGTATTGCTTTTGATGTCTGATTAGATGATCATAGGGACATCTGCAGTGAGTTAGTTTTGAAGTTGTTGGTGTGAGGCACTGCAGGAACCAGAGCTGTGTGGCACTCTTACACCATGGAAAACGGCTGCTCTTAAAGAACCTATTATAAATCGAACTCCACAGCGAGCTGAGGGCTGTCGAAATAACAAAAGCTATTCCTTCTCCTTTCTTTCTGTTGCCTTTCAACCCTGCACAGCTTTTTTTTTTCTCTTCCTTGTACTGTGTGCTGTGTCAAATAGAAATTATATTGTAGAGGAAAAACTAAGAAATGTAAATTAAATGTTTGTAATACTTCAGAATACTGAATTGTTCATCTGAAAAAGGACAGAAGTGCCCTGTGGTAATTTCCTCTTTTGAGGGTGCAAAGAGGTATGTGTGTGTGGAAAAGTCCTCTTTGTGTTCCTTGAACAGCCTACATGTCAGAAAAAGTGTATTGTTTTACCTGTATTGTTTAAGATGAGCGGTGGGTGTAATTTACATATTTTTATTTGAGAAGGATAAGTAGACTTTTTGTGATTTATTTTAATAAGCGCTAATAATGAATGCTCTTTGATGTTAATATAGTATATAAATTATCAGTAAAAATGGTACAATCAGTAGAAGTTGTTATTCATTGTTAACAAGTTGTTTTCTAAAGCCGGTTTCTAATGAGAGGAGTACCGGCATTTTACTGACTATTCATGAGAGAAAGTATCTCTAATGAAAATCATCAAAGCTCTCCATCATTCTGGAACTTGTTAGTAGGAGAGTGGGTTTTGTTTCCTCCTTAAAATAAATTTTGGGCCTTGGCTGTAATTTTGAAAATACCTTGCTGTTTATAAACCTTCCTCATTTGTCCTCTGCCTTGTGTACTCAGGTATATGTGATTGCAGGAAGACGGCTGAGGGACTTGAAACTCTTTCTTTTTCTTACATGGTCTACCTTGTAAGGAATGGGGAAAAACTATAAGGTGCAAATAAGAACTGTTGACAAAAAAAGAGAAAAAAAAAAAGGTCATGCTGTCAATGCTGTTGACACATGTTCATTTCTATAGCTACATCTTTGGGGTCCTACAAAATACTGTCATTCCATCTGGAACAGCTTTTAGCAGGCAGCTTATGCAACAGGCTCATGGTGCTGGAATTGGAATGAAACATTAGCAAGTTACTTCTATGTCTGACAGTCAAATTAAAAGTGGAAGATGACAGTCAACATGGCTCATGCATATCATTTACTGTCAAGCTCTAGAAACATTTAGCTAAAATAAAGTAGGTTCTCAGTCAGTGTCCCACTGAAATGCTTACTACTAAGTAATGTTTTTCATAGATGTAGAAATCTAGTAGACAACTAGGAATAATGACAGAGATCTTTGATACTATCTTTGAAATACTGCTGTGATATTAGGAAAAACCCTCATTCTGGATTTTTCAATGTTATCTTGCGTGCACTGACATATGAGGCTCTGCTCTTGTTCTGGTTAATATTTATCTCTCTCCAAAAGTGAGATCTGGGGCTTTGTTTCTCTCACAGGATTGACAGTTATTCATGTTCTTTGGGGGTTATTTTGCTAGGTGAGGCCCATTCAACACTAAATTACCCAACCCGTTGGAGACTGGAGATTTGTTCTTCTCCTGTGTAGCTGGTGTCTCAGCTAATGTGGATTTACAGGTTTTTGAGTTGCAATTATAACATAGTGCTCTTTGAATCTTCCACATTCAGTTGGTGGGGTTTTTATGGCAGCAGTTCCTGATTTACTCCATCCCTGTGAAACAATTTCTGACACTGATGCCTGGAATGAGGGGAGGAATATTTTAGTGCTTCTCTATACTGCATGCTTTTGGTGTTGCAGGTGTCTGACATGTTGGAGTTGAGAATAATAAACTAAGACCACTGTGTATGTAGACTAAAATGGTAAGGGTGATTCAGTGAGCTTCAGTATTTTGAACAAGCATCCCACCTTTGATTTTTGTTAGTAATTGCAATGGTTTCTTCTGGCCAGTAAGTCGAATATGACCCTTTGTTGTAACCTGAGCAGTATAACTTCTCTGAAGTAACTTTAAGTAAATAAAACCTAAGAAATAAACAGTTTGGTAAATATGCAAATCTTCAGTTAAAAGGAAGTGATTAGACTTTAGAATAACTGTCTTGATGCAAGACCAAGTTGTTGTCTTTCTCTGTATTATGAGGGATGATAATTATCAGTTTGTGAGGGCACACTGGCATTTGGAGATGGACCTGTGACTTGATATGGCACAGTTGTTCTTATTATGCATTTCGGATCCTAAAAAACCATATTTGCCAGTTCAAAGTATTACACAGTCCAAGCATTGTCATAAGCAGGGGGGAAAGAAATTAAACTACTGCCCAAGAGAGACCTCATAGCAACAGCTGCTCCTGTAAGTTTTTTTGGTATTTTTTCCCTTGACAGTCGAGTAGTGGCCTGTGCTTTTTTTAAAATGAGTTGTCTGCATTAAAGTACCAGTAACAAGGAGTTTTGCCTTTAATTCATCTTGGTTTAAACCTTGATTTAATATAGGGTTCAATATGGATTCTCCTCTCTAAAATTGAAGTAAAAAGCTTCCTTCTCTGTGTCAGTCCCAAGGGATGCTGAAGTATCATATTTGCTGTATTGGAACTGTACCATGGCTGCACTGAAGCACCTCCTGGTGTCTTTGAGAGCATAGCACGGTATCATGGAGTTAGCAGGATTGCTCTCTGTGTTGCATTCATGCTGTTGCCTATTCAACAGCTGTCTTAGAGTGACATGAACTTGGACCTTAAATAAAAGAGCTGCTGTTTCCTGTAGCATGCTTGCTCCATTGACCTAATAGCGGTGCATCAGAGATGATTATATGTTTAACACCTGTGGAGATAAATTGGCCTTCTCCTTTTCCTTTCTGCTTTTTGGAATTACCAAGTACAATCAATTTCATAGTACATCTGTCAGCTTTACAGAAACAAAAGGAAACCCCTTCTTTTCAGCTGGCCTCATGTCAGTCTAAGGAATGTGGTGAAGGTTCCTCAGATGTGGTGTTCACTTCCACCCCCACACCTCCCTTTCTTTTATGATCTGCATAATTTTTTCTGTCCTTCAAGCAACAGAATGAGAATCAAACAAATACATTGTTTTGGGGTAAATTAAGCTCTGCAAGCAGCACTAATGAGCAAAGGCCAGTTAGTCTTCATTACCTCATCTTTTGACACTTTCCTTAAAAGCCCAAATGAATTTTGTTTCTGATGCAGAAGAGACATATTCCAAGGAGAATTTTTTGCAACACTTCTATGAGAAACTGCAAGCATGATAAAAGGAGGAGATGCCGGGTAGCAAAAAAACTGATTAAATGGATTTTAAGTCTCAAAGAAGAAAAAAATCTCTTTATCAGAAGGAAGAAATATATCCCCTTCCATTTGGTTTTAAAAGACATAGCCAAAATATGAATGTGTCATCTTAAATAAATTAAGGCTGTGAAATACTGCACTTCTTACTGACAAATGTGTTTGTTGCTCAGAAGTTCCTGTAGTGGTATTCTTTTGAGCCAAAGAGTATAGTCATAACTGTTTATTTGGCTTAAAAGAATGTGAATATTTTCCTCAGATCTGTGAAGCATCCACCACAGCTACCTAGGTATCAGATGTTGCTGTGTGCTTCTGCAAAGATGTGGATTTTTTTAAAGTAACGATATTGGTGACAATTCTCTGGCACAAAGACCAGCTGTGAGATGAGTGTGGCTGATGTATCTCATTTCCTGTATGCATAGTATGTACCGCCTTGGACATTCTTGGATCTCCGAGGGAAAAGTATTCTACAAAAGGTATCCTGAAAACATTGGTGACTGAAGTGGTCTGCTATATGGAGTAAGCACACCTAAAATGAGAATGTTTTTCTCCTTGTGGAAAAAATGCCAAACACTATAAATTCTTGTCAAGTCCCTACCAAAGAGGTTCAGGAGAGCACAGAGAATCGGAATGGGCTGGAAAAGTTTTTACATAATATCTTTATTATTTAATAATTGCCCTCTAAATTTCTAAAAAGCACAGTTAACTTGGGGTAAGAAGTCAATTCCACTTCAGGCCATTCTGTCTATCTTTGATTCCCTGTTAAGCATGAGAAAATGCTCCATCCCATCATGCAGAAGAGAAGGCAGGTTGGATTCCTGTTCCTAGGCAAATCCACAAATTGGTGACCAAGATGCAATGGTCAAATTGATAGTCTAGTTAATGCACAAAAGAGAGTCTCTGGTATATATTTCTTGTTTTTGAACACCTCAGAACATAGTAAGGAATTGTCAACAGAAGAAATACTATTAGATTAGGGATTACCATGTTAATAACAACAAAGCACTCCTTGAGTTTACAAAACACTGAACCAGATGATTGCTTAATGCCCGGCTGTGATTTTCTGCCTCTTTACCTCTCAATGTCTAGTTTGTGTTTAGTTGTCACTTTCAAAAGGCTGTTTTGAGAGGCATGTCGATGATACTATTATGTTAATGTCACCAGTCATACAAATACTGATACTACCAGGTAAAGTTGGTTCATTTGAACCAGATGCATGCATTCATAAATAGAATTTTTTTTTTTAAATAATGTTGGCAGTACGCCAAAAGATTATAACACTTTTGGGAAATTAATCTGCTGCCAATTACAGGTATTTATAATACTATACAAGTGTCTAAAACATCAAATTATTGATGTTCTATTAAAATTACTTTTATACTAATCAGACACTCTAGTATCTTACGTTGGTTACCCATTAAGGTTAGGTCTAATGTGCAGATTCTAGGTTTATGGTGATTTAATTTTTGTTAAAATTATTCAATATTTAGAATTCATTACATACTATTATATATTCATGTGATTATGATGTTGACTACCACAAAAATACTTCTTTATTATTTATTTAATAAGTAAGATTACTGCAGGTCTAGCTTTCTGTTCCACTGCTGCTATTACCCTGTAACAACCAAATGTGCAAATTTAGGGCTACTTGGCAACTCTGTTTAGTTTGGACTGCAAAAATCAAATGCGAAAATACTTTTTGGTTTGATATATGCAATTTATAACAGGTTTATTTTGCTTTTTAAGTAATTAAAATATTCTAGGCTTTTGATGAATGTTTATCAAGTTAAAATGGTACACAGTCAACTTAGAAAGGAAGTTCATGACTTTCACCAGCTCTTGAAGGGAAAAAAAAAAATTTTCAAGGAGAAGACAGGAGAAATTCTCAGCCTACTAGAAGCTCTTTTTAGTGGGAAAGCACGTCTTTGGAAAGCCATATAAAGTAATGCTACCCACTAATGCTATCTGTGCATATGTAGCATATATATTCACGTGGTGCCCTTAGTTAAGAATGTTTAAGAGAATTGAGTTTGTTCCTCAGGTACATTGTTGTGAAAAGAACAGGAATGAGATCAATATATTGCAGCTCACAGGCAATGAAAGGATGCCCATGCAAAAGAGTCTGAGAATACAACTCACTAGAGAGTAAAACTTATTTGCCAGCAATACTGAAATTTGAGAAGGATCTGTCTACCTGGGCATCTGCCGTGGATCTTGACTGGTACTCTTGGAATCAGACCCTTATTCCTCTCTAACCTCCCTCTTAACTAGGACCACATTGACTAACATGCTTGTCCTGCCCTGAGGTTTGGGCTTTTTGAACTGGGGAATTGGGGATCCAGCTGGCAGGTTTGGTGTTGTCCTGGGCACCGGGTGGTTTCCCCTGCCCTGTTCCTGGGGGTCACCACAGGCAGGGTGGCCCTGCCCCAGGGGCCCTTCTGAGAGCCTCATCCCTGCAGCTGCTGTCCAGCCCCTGCTTTCACCCTCCAGCCCTGTGCCCCGGCTGGCTCACCTGCCCCTGGCTTGTGAGGGGTGTTCCTGTGGGGTTCCTGCTGCCAGGGTGGCTTCCTGCCTTCCTGCCCAGCCACTGACAGGCCGCAGGTGGGGGATACCACTTACAGACTCAGCTTTATTCTGCGCTGTGTTTTTGGTTTTTGTTTTTGTTTTTTTTTTTTTAAATTTGGACTTCAGTCAGCTGCAATTCAAGTAAGAAATGCTAGCCAGCAGAATTGTGGGGATTCATATTGATAATTTTCCCTTACTTTTGCAGTCAGACTTGACTGTATGCTGCAACTGGAGAACGGGAAGCTCCTATTGAAGAAGACAAATTGTTTCAAGAGTGTTCAGCCTCCAGTCTAACATGTTTTTCCTACTGCAGATAGCACTTCTGGGTTCATTATAGCTTGTTCTCATAAGTCGTCATTTCTGTCTCAAGGCTGTTGTGCTTTCCAATGTAAAGCAGATTGATGCTGGCACATTTTTTCTATTTTAATTTTACAAAGTTGTCACACTGAAACTGTGCCTCATATTGGAAGTGCTTTGAAGTGAAGAGATAAACAAAGAGCTAAGATAAAATTAAAAAGGAGTATGAACAACATTTCATCTTGGTTTGTCTTTTTTAAAAATAAGCTGAATGAATGTAGTACCCTTGTGCCACTGTAGTAAGTCTGCAAACATTAGCAGATCAATCTAAATTGAGTTAGTGTATATGCAGTAAGCAGAAACAGGTGAAAATTGGGTTATCTGTGCCCAACTCTTTCTATTTGCTTTGAACAGTGAGATATAAACTAGTTTTTAGACCTGATTAGGTTTTGTTTATTTTCAGAGAGGGGCAGATGCAGAACGTGCTATATCTACCGTAGTTATTAAACCAAGAAACTATATAAAAGTCACTAGCTCAATTGTGACATTTGCAGGTAGAGGCAGAAAGCCTTGCTATAAATAAATCTGAAGTGAATCCAGGAGGAAAAACAGCAGCAGTTCTTGGTATATTTCATTTTTATCTCTAAAAAAACAAAAAAACTGAGTCTGTCCTTTCACTAAAAAACAACACCCACAAAGTAATTGTCTTCTCTAGTGTCAGAAATGCCAACCAATTTATAATCTGAAGTATGGTTTATAACTTCACTGCTTTTTGGCTTGTAGACTCCCAGAAATTTTCCAGTGAAGACATAGCTTATGCTAGATCTTCACGGTTTCTTTTTATGATGTTTAAAAGTGGCCAAGGAATTTTAGAGGTCTGTTGACCACAAATTGAAGTTGTTGTTCTGGAGCAATAAAATAAAAAATACCAGTGGCAAATATGCTCTCACTGTTACAATTCTTGGATGCACAATTACTGTTAATCTCTGATTTAAAAGGGAATGACAAGTCTTTGTAGCTAGCCCAACTTTGAAACCATGTAATGTGTAACAGCTTCTACACCCATTTGGAAGCCTTTTATCCACATTAGTTCACCTCTCCTTACTGTTGAGAAGCAGCAATTGCGCAAAAAAAGCATGGTTTCTCTAAAGTGGCAGGGTGAGGTCCTTTCCTGAGACCACAGTCTTACCTGTGGAGTGGTGGTTTGTATTCCCCTTTCCCAGCAAAAAGGTAGTTGCCATTTTCTTTTTCCTGTGCCAAGCAGTATCATCCCCAGTGTAGAATACGAGAATACCTGGGAGACACACCTGCAGGCTTTCAATTTGATACTACTTGCTCCTAGACACCAGCCAGTACCTTATTTGTGTCCTGAATTGTGTTGTAGGGCTCTAAAAATCAAGCCAAATGCAGAACTGGAAATCTAGTTTCGTCATTTTCCACTGGCTTGAACAGGCTCATGAGCAGTAGTCTTCATGTACTTGTATCTAAAAAACTTCTATGCCAGTTCAGCCTGGATGCTAAAGAATCAAAGGATCTTCTTAACTAGACACAGCTAATATTTTCCTTGAGAGGTTCTCTGTCAATCCTGTTTACCAGAGAATAAAATAAATGTTAATTAGGTCACAGGTATTAACAACTTCAAGAATCATTCCCCAGTGCCATTTGCCAGAACTGTGAACCTCTCTGAACCAAACTGTTGCTAGCCTTTGCTGTTTCCCTAGATGAGCGGTTTGTGGGAAGAGCATTTTGCTGTTAGGTTTTCTGGCATTTAGCACCATTGGTGATCAAATGTGCCTGTTTTGCCTTCAAGAGGAATGTGAGGATGAATGAGATTTACTCTGAAGTGTTCATCAGACCAAACTTCAAGGTCTGCTGCTGTTTCTGTGTCATCTCTCACTTCAAAGTGTCTGCCCTTTGACTTTTAAGCTGAGCTGTTGTTGTTGGGGCCCTTTTGGGTTGCCTGAGGCTATCAGATATCCAGATAGCCATAACAAGAGAAATAATATTTGCTTTCGTATGGTAAACAGTTCCTTTTTGATTGTTACAAGTATGTAAGGCAGTTCAGGCTTGAGGAGAAAAAACCAAAAAAACCCAAACTGTTCAAACTTTATTTCAGTTTGCATTCAGCACCCTTTCTCCTTCCATTTGGGTTTTCCAGACTTGATGGTGTTTGTAGGTGTTGGAATTGGATACAGCCATGGGGATACTTTGCACAAAGGAAACAAGAAACTTTTCAGTCCAGATCAAGTGTATTTATCCCTGAAGTTGTTCTGGTTGGGTTCCCATTTTAAGTTCCAGTGAAGGTGTGCTAACTAAACTTGTCTTTGTTGAAATTTATAACCATTTAAACAGGAAAGGGTTATTTGCTGGGAGAGGATATAGCAAATAGAAAGTCTCATCTCTGTCCTTTAGAACCTGGACTTCTTTTGTGCGCATAACACTGTGCTGTAGGCAGTTCATGCTTGAGGAGACTGTTAGACTAGTTTTTGAGCTGTAGTTCAGCTCCCCAGGCCCCTGTAATTGTGATCTCCAGGCTTGATCGCTCCATTACCATTCACAGGAATGAATGTGTATTGCAGAAGCTCTGAGTAGCTTAAAATGCAGCAGTGCATCTGTTTAGCAACACAGATCAGTATTATCCCATTATTCCACTGTTTTGTTTCATGTATCCAGTAGTTCCTATTAAAATATTAAGCCTAAATCACCATGCTTTTTTTTGTTGAAATTTAAAGCCCTGCATGAGATTACGCACAGATGCTTGAAAAAATGCCATTCCCTCTATGATCTTCTTTTCTACTGGGAGCAACTTTTGTCTAAGATGTATTGCTCTTGCCTGCAGGATGCATCAGGTCCTGGACTATTAAGCTTATTTTCAGAAGAAAGCAGTGAATGCTTCCGTCGGTTGCTTTTGAATTTGGTAAAGTTATTCTCTGAATGAGAGGCTTTTCTTTAGAAAATCTACCTAATTCTTTCTATCACAGAGTAACTCATTGAAGCTACTTCTTGTCACCTTTTCATTCTAGAAGAAAAGATAAAGTCTTTACTTGTGAGTACCTAGAACCATTACAGTGATATGCAATTAGTAGTGCTCAGTGTATGAAAGTTGCAAGCAAAGTCTTGCAGTGCTTTGGATTATTATAATACAATTATAAAATCTTCAGAAAAAAGCTTTGCTTTTCTGTGATAGTGGAAGGAACTTCACCATACAAAATAATTACAAATTTGTTTTTCTAAATAGTAAATTTCAATGAGCTTGGCATAGATAATCTTGTTTTCTTAAGGAGTGAGGCAATCAACCACAACAAAAAAAAATCTACAAAACACACCCCACCCTGTTACGCCAACATCCTGCTCGTCTCTCAGTATTTCTGATTGTGGAGTAATTGTAATTATAATCTGACCTGGATAAGTAACACTGGATTTCTTCATAAGTAGTAGTATTTGAACTATTTAACTGGTAGATAAAATTGCTTTGTGCTTGTATCTAAGCATATTGTACTGAGGTTTTAAAGCTTAAATAATTCATATACATTAAACTTCATTAACTTTTCAGGCTGCTCAAATTTTCTCTCAACGCATTTCTTAAAATTGAGGAAAATGTAAGTTCAGGAAATACTAATCAATCTGGCTTCCCATGTCTTAGCTGAGAAGCATCATAAAGAACTCAGCTGTGCTGAACCTTGTCATCCTTCATGGACCTATCGTGCTCCTGACCTTATCGTAACTGACCTTGCCCCTCTCAGGTAGTTATACTTGATTCATTCTGCTGTTTGGTGCCATACTTTTGGTTTCTAAGTTCTGAGGAACTGGAGACAAGGGAACTATTTACACACGGAGTGTAGTTTCTCTGTGTGTCTGAAACCAGCCTGAGAACCTTGTGTGGGAGGTTAGGAAACAACAGAGCTACATAAAGGCGTGCAAAGAGATAGGTTACCTATTTCCTTCCACTTTGTGGCCAACACTGATATAGTAAACATGTCTCTATGATACTTTGTTTCTAGGAAATCATTGATATAACTATTTATTTTAAAACAGAAATAAACAAAAATTGGGAATTTCTGCTGGAAGATCTTTTTATTACCAGCATTTCTTGTGATATGCTTTCCCTATATTTTTCTCAAAAGCGAAGAAACAGGCATGGGATGGAAACAGGAATGTTTGTCCAGGAACACGTGCAAGAAATAAAACAATTGATAACTCATGCTGCTTTCTGTCTTCTGGAGAGTCACTCATTTCTCCACATCACCTGCTGTGCTCACCTAAGCAACAGGAACGTGTTCTCTGACCTCTGTTCTTGCAATTAGAGATGCTGCTCTTAGTCAACAACTGCAGTGCCATCAGGTCCACCTGTAACATTAAAAAAGCTGTTTCTGTTGATATATATATCTTTATAATGTTAAAATGAAGTTACCCATGTGATTTTGTTTGCTTATTTTCCTAAAATGATTAAAAAAAATATGGTTCTGGGAGGCCCCTCATAATCTGGTTAGTAGGTAAAACTGTGCTCGTTAAAATGGCCTGAGCTTAATTCATCTCTAAGGCTTTATTATTGCTGTTCTATTTTATTCCCAGAAAATATGCTGATTTATCTTTGCTTAAGTTATTTTGTTCACCCGGCTTTCTTTCAACCGTATGATAAATCCAATTTTCTTCCACTGCAGTTTCTAGTGCTGTCAAGTTATTTATTAACCAATGCTGTTATTTCAAGATGTAGTTAATAATTAACATAGAACCAGATCATTTCATGAAAGGTTATTTTCTGATGACTTTTAAAAACCCTAGGAGAGGTTGAAAATGCCATTATGCTTCATAAGGATTTATTGGAAATAACAATATACTCTCAGGTGATCTGCCTCTGGTTTCAATTGCCTGCTAGGTTTAAGATAAGCCAGTGATAGTAATGTCTTGGCTCACAGGAGCCAACTTAGTTTTATTAATAATATCCACTCGTAAATTCAGGGTAACACTGTGCCTGTACTTTCAGATCCTAAAACAAGTTTTTGTATACAGTTCAACAGAATTAAAATGCTACACAGTTGTCTTAATTTCCATTGAGAATTGTGATCAAGATCAAGGGCTTTATGTAGGGCAGTGTGTTTTCTCCCTCTTGGATGCAAGGCAACTCAATTCCTTGAAGAGATTCAGACAACATTTTTAACCCTTATTCACTTGTTTAATGCTGTGTAGGTTAAGATATTCTTATGGTCCCTTAAAAACATCTTCAAGACAGATGGCCTCTTTTTTTCTCTGACGAATTCTTTCTTAGATTTGGGTTTAAAGCATGGCAACAGAGAAATTTGTGAGTATCTCTAGTCTAGGGCTTACCTGTCAAATAGAGGCCTGGCAAGAGGAATTTGTGTTCTGTTTTCCTTAGGCCATCAGGATGGCTCCCTTGCCACAGTGTTGGGGAGGTTTCATACATCTCTAAAAGTATGGAGAAAATGGTTACATATTAGTATGTATATAAGAAAATGCTCAAATTTTTAGTCACTAGTCACATTGTTTGAAAAAAACTGGTAAGTTTTTCATATACTCAACGTGTGATTCTTTTGAAAAGCAAAACACAAAGTTAAGGAGGAATACTTAACTCCCAGCAGGAATGCAAGTGCCTTTGATCTAAACAGGCAATGTGATTCTTAGTGCCTTCTATTCAGGGGCTGCATTACAAGCTAAGGAAGCTCTACAGTAATCACAAACTGTGCTTCCCTGGGACATTGTGGAAGCATCTGGGGAAAAAACTGGATGAGTGGGTCTCATGTGGATGAGAGCATTCAGGTCCTTGTCATGCTATAGGTTGGGTCTCTCATGGGACTCTGGTTTTTCATTTATGTGAAGATTTCTGACTTCATGGAATATGGAGGGTGTTTTTTTTCTACCTTAGCTTTTTAGGAAAGCATTTCCCTTGTAACCTTTTACATTCCTTTTTAGTCTTTTTCCTTCCAGGCAGGATGCAGCAGAAGCTATATTTCAATATCTTGTTTGCACCATATTTTCAAGAATCTAATTTTTGTCTTGTCTCTTGATACCCACACGAATTATTGGCCAGTCTACAACTATGAGACAGAAGGGTCTTTTACGATTGCATTAGTACCTAAATGGCACTGATCATATATTGAGAGGTGGGTCTGGGAGTTTGGTGTTCATGTTCTTTAATTGCTGATGTAAGTTCAGTGTTCAGTTGTTGACAAGGACAAACAGTAAGGGATGTGCACCTTGGACATCTGGAGACAAAGCCCCTCAGTTATCCTAGTATGCTTCTGCTCATTTTATAAAGGGGCCTCTGTCAGGTTTTTTCACATTCTTCTGCTTAACGTGTCTTGGCTAATGTTTCTGTGATACCTGGTTTTTTTGTTGGTTTATTCTGTTGGCCACTGTACTGTGCAGACGTGCCTGTGCATACTAGATTATAGGAAGCGATGTAGCTGTTCTACGGAGATTTAGTCAAAGGTGAAATATTCCTCTGAGTGTGCCATCTGTCTTGTGTGCTCTCCCCTCTATGCATTCTTCAGGCCCTGGCATTACTTGCACTCAGAGTCACAATCTGATTGTTGTCTGTCTAGCTTTGCAGTGAGGATGTTCTAAATATTCATGATGTTATGTATATATCATCCTAGGTGACTGTGTATTATTAGAAATCCTGGGCATTAAACACACTGTCATCCATTGTTCAGTAAACACAATTACATTACCCTATCTTTCATCTCTTCTCTAATGAATCCATGCTAATTGATTAATCAGTGCTGTTGCTTCACTATAATAATCCCATATGAGGAATAGCAGTAACATAACTAGCAATTACTAACATACATTGCACACTGAGGAAAACTTAATACACTGCAAGTGGCAAACCCAGAGCAGGGGAGCAGAGCTGTGCCCCAGCCAGGCCTTGCATTCCAGGGCACAGCTCTGTCTGCTGGGAGGAGAGGTGGGCCAGGTGGGCCTGACTGTGGTGGTCTTCAGATGTGAGTGGGATCCACTGATTACTGGTGCAGGGACTGTCTCAGGCTCTTGCTTCTTAGTGCTGTGTTACAAAAAAGGCAAGCCTGAGAAGATCTGGGCAGTGTGGTGGGCTCTGTCTTTTTCAGAGTTTCATCTGGTGTTGGTTACCAAAGTGTCTGCCTTCTTGACTTAAATATGGCTATGACAGTGCCTTCTAAAGTGAAAGGGCATTTCTATACCATTACAGCATCTTACTGATGTTACTGTTTAATTTCCAAAGCAATGAGTACAGATTTCTGATGCAAGACAAAGCTTAACTGTTGGCTCTCCCGGGCTGTGAGCGGTACTTAGCAGGCCAGTGAATGGTAACAATTTGGTTATCCTTGCTGTTACAGAATCAATGGATGTATGGGTTCCTGTTGACCAATTTAGCATGTTTAATGCATCTTATGTGCTCCATTCATAAAGAGAATTAGCAGCAAAATATCAATTACTATCTTTAATGAAGACCCCTTTTTTAACTTTGAAAATGAGCACGATATTTAAATTTTGGAAACCACTGTCATTCTCTCCCGCTGTCATTGGTGATGGTGAAGATACACATAATTTTAATGTGGATGAAAAAGACAGGTAAATTCAATAAATGTTTCATTGCAAGGAATAGAGCTGCATGGCTAAAGTATCACTTGTACATTCTGCTATTTGTGCGGAAAATGGTAATGTACCACCATACATAAGACTGTCTAGATAAGATATAGATGTCCTCTAAGTACTACTTCCGTGAAGAAATTACCCTGATGTAATGCAGAATAGTTTCAGAGATTTTTTTCTTTCTTTACTTTAAAAAAAGAAATACAAGCAGTTTCTCTCTGCGCAAATAAGGAATGAGTCAAAATACAACTTTGTAGCTTGAACATCTCTTGTAAAAGGTTCTGTCAATCTTGGGAGGCTTAAAACAGCAGGGGAATGTCATGCTGATGTTCCCTTGGTCTGAGAAAATGTGGTAGATTTTCTTGTAGGGACATTAATTTATTTCCTGTTTTTACAATATTAATTGCTCAATAGCAGTTTCCAACCAAGAGAAGGGATTAGTGTGCATTTGTAGAGCTAATGGTAGTGCACTTTTTAAATTATGCTTGTTGCCGTGGGAATAATTGCTTACAAATAATTTATATTGTAACTAAAATGTCCAAAGTTTATGTACGTTCGTTGAACACATATTTTTATCTCCAAATGGGTGATGCAGAAAAAAAATCACAAGTTTTAGCTTAGAAACACCTACTTCTTCACTGCCCTGTGTTGTTGATAGCACTGCTAAATATTCTCTGTAAATGAAAGGCCACCCATGTATTTCTGCCCAGTAAATTTAGCAACAGTCCTTAAAATATCATTAAAATGTAATAAAAACATGAGGTAAATAAAACACAAGTATTAATATCCTAGCAGAGTAGCATGCCTCAGGTCAGCCAAAATATTTTAAATGCTCTAAGCATGCATTAGTTCAAATTTATAATCTTTCTGAGATGCAAATAATACTGACTCAGGCACAGTGTCCTAATATTGCTCTGTAGTGTCTAGTTGGCTGGCAGGGCAGGCAGAGAGTTCGTAGGCAATTAAAATCAGCATGATGAATGGGGAGAGGGGTAATAAACATATCCTCTGTTTTAAAGGTGCCAGTGGTCATATGGCTGGCCAATTACTCCATCCTTTCAATAATTATTGCAGTATTGACATCTCCTAAAAGTTGTGAACATGTACCATATTACTTGTATTTCCAGTAGTTTTTTGGTTGGTGTTGGTGTGTGGGTTGTTTGATTTGGGTTTTTTTTTTTCACCCTTACTGGAACATTTCCTTTTATTTTAAGAATTGATTCCTGGCCAGTAGAGGTGCTAAATCCAAATATTTATCAATATACTATCAATGCTTTTAAAAGCAGCTTTCTACTGTTTTGGAAAAGACATTGCTCACACCTCAGCCTAGAAATTCTTAAAAATGTTGGGCTTAAGTCCAGAGTTTTATGTGCAGAAAAGCTATTTCTGGAGACTTTTAACTGAGGCAATTCTTCCATTTTTCTTTCTCTCCCTTCAGAAATTGGAGTACTTAGGCACTCCAGCTGCACCTCTTCCTTCCCTTAACCCGTGCAAAAGAACTACCAAGAAAGATTTGAACTCTCCAGTACTATTACAACTAATGGGTTTTTTTTTCTCAGTCATAGAGAAATCTTTCATGAGAGAACTCTTGAAGTTGTTACCAAAATTATATGTAACAATTTTGATCTCTAGGCCAAAAAGTAATCCTTGTTGCTCTTAATAATAAATATTTTTCTCTTCGTGTAGGACTCAGAGCATTGCTTTTTCCATGCAGAGAATGCTCCTCATCTAGATTTTTGATTGATTAAGATGATATAACTGAGTAGGTCGAGCCGGAGAACATTGTGATGGTTGGCACTGGCAAGGCGTGTTTTACACGCACAAGTTGCTCTTAATCTGCTTCGGTGCAAAGTCGCCCAGAGTAGTTGGACCTGCTGGGGAAGGGGTTTCAAGCAGCTCTGTTTTTGCACAATAGAGGGTGTGTTATCCACTAGTACAGTTCAGCCGTAAGGATAACCCTCAGTAGAGAACTGTTAACAAACAATTTGGGGGAATAATTCCTTTCTTCAGATGAATTCTCAGGAGAGTATCTATTTATGCCCTTGGTTTAGAATATCCTTTTAAGTGCCAAGATCACAACTCACTACAATATTCAAGAAATCCATCAGTAGTTGAGGGGGGAAATAATGCTGTTGTGGTTCCTGAAACTGTCATGTACTTGCTAAAAGCTGTACTATATTATGGCTTTTCTTTGTGCTGTGCTAATTAAACATGAATCCACTTGCATGTTATTAAAAATATCTGAAGATGTACAGCTATTCGGATGCTGAAAAATATCTTTTACCAGTCCAGTAGAATACATTTTAATTGACACTGAAAGAAGCTTTATGATTCTTATTTTCATATTGACTGCCTAAAAATCATCTTTAGCAAGTGATTAATTGCATTTGTAGATACTGCACAATTGCTTCAATTATCCATTTCAAATGAATTACATTCTGAATAGTTGAGAAGATGATGTAGTTTAATCAGTAAGTGAAATGGAAGCATTGTAAGTTGTTTAGAAATACTTAACATGTTTTATAGAGGCAGAGTGATTTAAATCAAGCAGACTGCTGGAAAAATAAGAAATATGTAGTAACAAACAATAATACTTTTCCTTCAGTTTAGCAGCATTTTATTATCCTGATTGGTATTGCTTTCCATCCTTAATGTATTGATGATAGTGATACTGTGAGAATAGGAATTTTTAAATTGAGATAAATTAATTGTGGTTATAAATACACCTGTGTAAGTATGACAGCTGGTATGTCTGTTGGTCACCGTGTTCTCTTTCCAACAGGCTCTGCAATATTTAAGAGCATATTGAGCAGCTTACTCAAATTTCTGTTGTTGGTTGGTTTTAAAAGGGTGTTTGATACTTCATTATGTTTATTTAGAAGGAAAAAAGGAAAACTATATGTTAAAATAAAAAATTAATCTGGAAGTAGTGATTCTGAGGATGGCAGGAATATCCTAATGAAGGGCAGTGGTTATTTCTTAACCATTTTAGAAACACACCTACAGACACAACTTGTGTTTTGTCCCAAAAGACCAAGTGAGCCATGAAGAGGCCTTTTTGAGGCACAGTCAGGCACGATTGGCCAGAACTAGGAACCAGCAGTATGTGTAGCTGTTGGGCATTACAGCAAGATATATGGTTCATATTTTAACTTGTGCTTGGTTTTGTTATCACTGAACAAAAAGGGGCCCTTATGTGTGTGTTCCTTGAGTTGTGTGGTCTTGGAGATCATCCTCTTTGTGCAACGTCATGTATTGCATTTGTTGTTCTAACTAAAGGTAAACACCTTTATAGCACGCACTAATTGGTTTGGGAATATTTATGGAAGTGTTGATTTTTAAAGCTAAATATAGTGCTATGGCTTTTTAAACTCATTCTGACTGTCAGAAGTGCTCACATGATCCTGAAAGTGTTGCTAAAAATGTTCAATTTTTAAATATGGTAATTAAAATTGTCTGTTGTGAGCAGTCGATGAGACATTTCCTGCATTTGTAAACTAAGCATCCCTTTCACCCCCAGGTTTCCTTGTATCTCACTGTTTATATTATGAACTCTCACTGAACCTTCTTGGGAGAAGGTTTACTGTTGGCCAGGTAGGGAGAGTGAGTGAGCTCTGCAGCCTGACACCCTGCTCCGTGACCTTCTGCTCTTTGGTTTGGATACTTTTCTTTGTTTTGAAAAGTTGATGCCCTCAAGGAATACAATACTGTAAACTGGAACTTCAGACATACATTTTCACTTCTTTGTCATTAAAAGAAAGTCTCAGATAGAGATACTTTCCCTTGGGTATATCAGAGTGCTTCACTCCTAATTTGAGTCCATATCATGTGCATTTCTTCTAATAATAAATCATATTTATTTCTTATAAGTTTATTGCTAGTGTTTGATGACCCTAGGATACCCCAAGAATCCTGCATTCAGGCTTTTCTCCTGTTCTTTAGTTAGACTCCATATTCTCTAAATTTATCTAGTTTTGAGACTTGTCTCCTGTTGATTATTATATAATATTTTTTTTTCAATGAAGGGGATGATTTTTTCTACATACCTTTTCTAAAAGTGACATACTGCCAATTATATACTACTCAAATTCTTACTTCTTGTCTTAGGAATGAATTGTGTTCTGAGCCTACCAGGCAAATTTGAGGCGATTTAGGTAGGGCCCTTCTATTGCCATTGGTGGCCTGTGAATATTTCTGAGCTTGTCTTGCTGGGCTAGGTGATCGAATCTGCTCTTGCATCAACGTGCAGAATTTTGCTGCAGAAGAACCTCAACAAAAGATTTCTTTTTAGGTAAAATGTAACTTGAAACTGTACTATAGCCAGAGTTTAGTTGGAAAACTAAATGTGGTGCAGTTTTCTTGAAGATACAAAAATCCAGGTTTTTTGGGTTGCAGTGATAGTGAGAAAACAGCACAGTGGGGCTGGTGGGCAGCTTCTACTCTGTTGGCTGCCCAGGGCTGCATATTTTTGTTTGTAATACAAACATTGTTTTGACCATTTTCAGTCGATTCTGTCTTTCCCTCTCTCTTTTTCTAGCCAGAAATGAATACTTTCATGTCTCTGTTCAAAAGTGCCACTATTGCTTTTCCCCTCAGATACTTTGTGGTTTTTATGAAATGAGCATTTTCAAAAATTAAAGGAAAAACCCAGAGAATTTGTCATGCTCCCTGAGCTCAATAAGACCATGACTGATTCCAACATTTATTGCTGCGGGTAATACATGTCTGTGCTGACTGCTGAACTGAGAAGACTGTGTGTTCACAAAGTAGAAAATGTTACTGGTATGTGCTCTGTCACTCGTTCTACTGTCACATGCACATGTTTACCTAACTTGAGGACTGTCACATAATGAATATGAGACTTTCTAGCATTTGGGTTGCAGTTGTTTGCAGAGGGTTGTTATTTAATAGAATCCCTCTCTTCTGCTTCAGTCCTAATTTGAAGGACATGCACTAAGAAGAATTGCATAATTCAAATTATCCATATGTAAATAAATTAAAAACCTTCTACTGGTCTTAGATGCACATGCTTTCTTGGCTTTTGTTTTTACCACACCATTTTGCATTTTATTCCTATGTCCTAAGTGAAAACCGCAATTCTGTCACCGTAAAGCACTTACATTGTCAACTGAATTTGAGTCAAGCTGTGGTAGTCGGTGTCATTGAAAAGCTATTGAAAAGCTGACAATCAGACTTTAAAATATGAACAAGAGATTGAACATTTCTGTGTGCATTGGATCGTTGTCTTTTGATAATGTCTTCACTTGTGCATTTTTGGTTTCTTATCAAGCTGGTTCATCAGGGAATGATGTGTTAAAACTTACTGTGCTTCTAATGAAATGCTGAAGTATGAAAGGAATTTGTCTATTTGTAGTGATTATGCAACAGACTCTAATGTCATTCTCAGAGAGCTCAATTATAATGCCAGTGTTATGATTCATGTTTCCTTGATCAGTTTTGCCTTTAAATATATCTGGCTTTCTGTTTACTGACTTGAGCATGTGATAATCTCTGGTACGTGTGAGCACTATATGCCTTCAAATCAAAACAGGCGGTGGTGTGCAGGATGGGGACTCTGATACTGAAATTTTCCCTGTGGCATTTCTGAAGTCCCTCAAGACACTTCTGTCCAGCTCAGGAGAGGTTAAGTTTTCTTTAGAAGATTTTACCCTTAAATTTAAAATACAAACAAACACCCCTGCCCCACCTCCTCCCCCCAATAAGCAAACAAACCAACCCAAAAAAACACAAACAAAAGAAGCAAAAAAACCAGACTGTAATTGTGGATATGGACTTTTGTGGAGAGATTAAAACGTGTGTGACTGTAAGGTGCCTCGCAAGGCTGGACCATTATTGTCTGGCACAGGAATGAACATGCCTTGAAACCTTTGTGTCATGTTTGTAAATCTGTTCTTCAAGACCTGTTCTGAAGGTCCAACATCCCTGGTATCTATAATAATCCTCTTACCGAGCTTCAAGATACTTTCTTCTGGTCTGGCCTTTAGCAGGAAAGGAAGCTCTTAGTTGCCATCTTTCTGTAAGGACCTCTTACTTATCTTGGGGTGGAACTGTGCTCTTAGCAATGTTGTCCTGTGTCACTAAGCAAATCAAAGTATGAGATTATACTTGTTGATCAAAAAATCATTCCTTATGGTTAAAAATCTGTGAATCAGTCAACAGAAACAAGAGATGAAATTGTGTTCCGAACATCAGTATTTTTCCTTACTGTGAAATCTGCTTCTCAGGAAGTGGAGGTAGAGGACGAGCATGAATGTCATATCACTACAGTAAGAACAATAGTAACCAAAAGCCCAGAAACAGAGAAATAATGTAGCTTATGCAGAGTTGTGTAGACTGCAAGGGAGGTTCCAGGTAGCAAAGAGTTCTGAGTTCATGACTATCATGTTCTCTGTCTTGCACTGTGTTGCAGCTGGTGTCTGAAAGAAAAGAGTCCAATTAATTCACAACCCTAAATCTGCTCATGGCTTGGCTATCTTCAGCTTTCCAAAAAGTAGAGCCTTTGTAGCACCAGTGTTTTCCGTGGTTAGCTAAAGGAGGTTAGCTTGGATGGGAACATTGTTGTTAGAGGTTTTTCTGCTTCCAGCGCCTGTTGCTACCAAAACACTTTTTTTTAAAGCTTTTGTCAAGATGAAGGCGGCATCCAAAGGCTGTGTGTCAGATTTCTGTTGGTAATGTGCTGCTTGAGGTTGAATTCTTGATTTACGAGTATGGAATTTTTATGAGTATTTTTAGTATGGAATATACTTCATATAGCAAGAATTGTTTCTTGGCATGTGGTTCCACTGTGAAAAGGGATTGGAAGAGATGGCAGTTACTCAATACACAGTTTTTAAAAATGGTTCTTCTACTAGTGACAATAGTTCATTTTGAGCTTGCAGTTGAAACCAAGTCTGTTGGCTTCTGCTCTAATTAACACACAAAGAGCATATCTACTAATATTATAGGTTCAAAAGCAGCATGTGAACCAAAAGGGGGTCCAGTTTGATTTATACTTTTTAAGGGTTTGCTTGCAAGGTTGCTCCTGATTCTATTTTGAAACGCAAGGCAACCCATACTTGCCCCCAACTCTCTTGATACTTATAAGCTAAAAATAAGTTCTACAGATCTTTGAGAAACTGGAAACACCAAACCTGAAAAACCATCTTTTGAGTAGAGCCATCATTTGAGAGAAATTGGAACTTTTAATATACAGTGTAGAGAAAATTAAATTACCTATCAAGTTGGCCTTGTTCTTTGAAATTAATTTATAGCATTGCTACCTTTTGCCTTGAGACAACTTCATATGGCAAGTGTATACACTGGAAAACTCTACCACTGCAACAATAAAAAAAGTAATGATTAACTTTAGGATTTATCTAGTTAAGATCAAACTCTGAATTGAATTATCTTAGTGTGTTGACAGCTGAAGATTTATGTCTTCCAGTTATATTCCTGTTGCAGATTTGACAGAAGTGACCTCTCCAAAGAAGGTCTTTGTTACAGAATTTGCTCTGTTTATGTTATTGCCATAAGGGTTGGGATGAAGTACAGTATGTTAAAGCTAATACATCACCTGCTGACAGTGGTCTTATCTCATTGGTAACTATTTCCCCTCTTGCAGTATGAAAAAAATGCAAACACTGAAAGTGTAAGGATCACAAAAAGCAAGTTAAATAATAGTTTTCAAGAGCCTTAGCATTAATGTCTGGACCCTGTGTGCACTGTATTTTTGTCTGGCCAAATGGTTTTGTAATTTCTTTTTCTGTGACGTTACTGTGAAAATACATCTTTACCAGATAAATGCTACTAAGGGGTAGAGTGCAAAAAAAAAAAGCCGTTTGGTTTATCCAAGATTTGTGTGATCTGTTGTGAGAAAGGAGGAGGCTCAGGGTGGGAAAGAGTGAAATTCAGGTTGGATAGGCAGACAGGAAGGGAGTACCATGATACTACCATGAGCTTCTCCAGTGGACGGATGGTGGGACTCTGGTATGAGTCGCAAGGCTTTAGATAACCTCCTGTTTCTCCAAATGCTTGTCACAGATGCTGCATGCAGAATGGGTCTTTCACTCCTCACTGTCAGTGAGATGATGCTACTTTATGACTGACTTTCTCTTCCATATATTGATTAAAAAATATAAATGCACAATTATGTACGCAGTTTCAAAATGTGCATTGAAATCTCTCAACAGGCTGCTTCCCATGCATCCTTTCAGGATGGGGAGATGAACCTCACTGGACCCACGGAACTGCTGTTGGTGCAGAGGGCCCGACTCCCTGTCAGGTAGGAACATCTTCTGTTTGGTGCTGACTCATGTGTAATTTATCAACATGCAACATAAGACTGACTTGTCAGTCCAGCTGCACTTCTGAATCCTCATGGTGTTTCCCACTGTCATGACCTCTTCCTCCTCCTCCCTTTCTCATCCTTGGATTCATATACTGAAGCACATATTTGTGCATGACAGTCTTTTACCCTTGTTGATGAATGCGAAATTTTTTTTGTGTGCCATGTGTAGTGTAAGGGTAAGGGAGAAATAATACTACTATGTATACTCCCTACTCAGCCCTGCAGGTATTTTGTGTCTTAAGATAGAGGCTGTTCTTAGGCTGTGTATTACATCTCAATAAATAAACATTCACTGAACCATACAGTCCTAAAATCATCATCTTCAGTTGAAGTGTCACGTCTGGTTTTGAGTGGTAAGGTTATTACTTTCTATGTCCTGTAGTAGATTTTTATCTCTGTGTTTATACACTGTGAAAACTATAGCCAATATTTGCAATATATCCAAGTGCCTGGCTTCACTGGAGTAGTCAGATGGAATGCATCCTTTTCCTCTCTTCATTTATAACTGACTAGAGATGGCCAGTGCTGCTATTTCTGAAGGTGATAATGGTTCCATTGACAGTTTGGGAAATAACTTCAATTTTAACCAGTCTAAATTTTAAGTGAAACTTAGGTAGATCTATAATCTGCATTGGAAGCAAATACAGTAAAACTTGAGAGCTGCATAGCTGAAACAAGAGGAGGGAAAATTAGGTGGTTTACCACCTTTTTGGGTAGGTAATGGAATTCAACCCTTTGTCCAGTATGTTGTGTTTGTTGCACAACTGTAGTGGTATATATATACATATATATATATATATATATATATCACGTTGTATAATGAAATTAAGATGTGTTACATAGCAAACTTCTGTGTGACAGCTAAAATGTGAAAAATTACTCTGGTTCGAATTTGGTGATAGCAAAGAATCCTTTGCTATAAGTCTGCAGCTTATAGTTGTTTGTCAAAACAGTATAAAATAAACCCCATGAAATAAGCAGTATCTGTATGCTGAGAACATTTGTCCTCATAAACATCTGAGAAAAAACAAGTGTTAATATTCCCGTTTTACCTACGTGAGGGTGGGGAAAGAGGCAGCCAATATATATCCAAAGCCTGCGGGGAAGTTTGCAAGAGAAGGGATTTGAACCTTGCAGGTCTTCTGGGCTGTGCCAGGATTTGGATAGAAGGATCACCTTTCCTTTTTGAACATATCAAAAATCAGTCTTTTCCATAAAAGAGAGAGATTTTCTAGTTTTTTTCTTGTTCTTTGTGTCATAATTTCATTTATTTTATGGGGGATTTTATCATCTTGGTACAGTTGTGTTTTTCAACTCACTCTGTCTGGGTTTTTTCCTCCCTTTTGGAGGCCTCCTTGTCACCTAGTGCATATACCATTTTGTAATTTCTTCTCTTGCCTGCTAATATTGGTATATATTTTTAGAATGGTCTCATTAGGAAAAAGAACTGGAGTGCTCTTCCAGCTTTCTCTGCACCTGCCAGGCCTCTAAGTTACATGCCAGCTGATTAGCGTTCATCATGCAGGTATAGAACTTAGTTTAGTTGCTAATGCTTATTTTCTTTTAAGAAATGTTGCTAGAGACTTCTACAGCTTGTTTCACCTGAGGTAATTATTATGCATCACCAAATTTATGCACTCATTTGTCTCTCGATCCGTTAATTTGTAATGGGGATTAATCAAGCTCTGTGCACACCATGCTCATAGTTACTGTTGTCCTTATGCCTTTACTAGGGTGGTTTAGACCATCTAAGTCCTCTTAGGAATTTTCTGAGAGCATATTAATGTTTATTGAGTTAAATAATTCGTTGCTTACATTTGGCATTCTTCGGAAGAAGGTTGTGATACTCGTTTCCTTTTAATCTTCATAATTCAGTGGCCACTGGAAGTGCTGACAATGAGAAAAACCTCTGTGATAACTTTTCAGAGTTATTCAGTTTTCTGAAATGACCAAGTCTTCTCTGATGTTGTCAAAAAACAGTCAGTAATAAGCCCAAATATTTGTAGCTCTCTTACAATTTCTGCTGAATTCTGCCAAGTGTCTTGACAGAGGAGTATGGAAGGAAAAGTGGTAAAGGATGTAGGTAGGGGCCACTTGCTTGTCGCCTGAGCATCGCAGTGTGGAACAGACAGGGAGCAGAGGGAAAGCTGACCAGAACAGGATATTCCCAAGAATCTTTCTCTATTGGTTGTAATCTTTTTTTAAAGTGAGTTGTCTTAATCTTGAGATTGATGCATTCAGAAAAAGAATGGCCAAACCCAACCAAATAAATGAAAACCAAACCAAAATAGAGGGTTGATCATTCTTTCTTTAAATACAGTCTCAGTAAAATAGTTCTACCAAAATATACCTCCTTGTAGTTCCTATATCCTAAGGAGAATTTAGAAAACACTATTTTTTCTTACCTGCAAGAGTTGAGATGGGTACTATGTAGATTTTTTCCTCCAAGCTGTGAATTATACCAAAGTATTTTTATAATATATTTCAGTTTCTTCAAACAGTGAACTTTAGAGGAATTCTGAACACATTATTTTGTAAAGCAAAGTTAGTTCATATTTCTGTGAAATTCACTGGAATTATAAAAGTCAGAAAATTTAAATTTTAAGGCAATGAATTTGATTCTTGTTTGGCTTTTTTCTTCTATGTGAGGTGTTTTAAACTGTTTTTCCAAAAGTGTTTTCATTAGGAGTAATAGGTTTATAGAGGAAAATAGTAAGTCACTAGAGACCATCTATCTTACTGTTATTTAATTTGATTGAATGAAAGTAAAGAAGGTTTTATTAATAAAATGATATTAAATAAAAAACTATTTTTTCCACAAGTAGTAAAACTAGCATCTTAATATCTAATTTGACTCCTTTTACACTTTTTATTCTGAACGTGTTACCTGAATAAATCAGAATTATAAGTATCTTTCTTGTATTTCAAAGATGTCAGGGCCGTGAAGGACCACCTAGTCATGATACTTTAAGCCTTCATTCAAATATGCCATTTAAATAAACCATTTCCGTGATGTTAATAAATCTGCCACTTCAGCCTAACTGTGAGCTACTCCATACTATGGAAGCTTTTGCATGCTATAGAAGAAAGAAAACCAATATTGTCCCTGCTGCTTTCACTGGAATATAATCCTTCGTGCTACTGAGTTTGGTAATCTTGAAGGTCTATAGCACTTCAACAAAATAGGAGCACAACTTGTCTGAGGTCAGAGTTCATTCTCTAGCCACAGCCAATAAATGGGTATTTCAGAGGGAAGCATAAAAAAAGAATACCATGATTAATATTTCATGATTGTGAAGCCCAGACAGTTGAATCTAAAGGCTCCAGACTTGGATTGTTTTATACTTCTCACTCAAGTAGGAAAACTCTTCCATTTGAAGAAAATCAGTTCACTGATTTAAGCAAGTGAAATGAGTTGCACGTTGGGTAAACCAGTGGCTGTAGGGAGGATTTTTAGCTGCTCTACTCGGAAGCTAGTGGGAAGTTTTGCCTGGCTCCTCTTAAAACATTCCACTGGAAAAATATGGGCAATCTTTTCAGGACTGTATCCCTCGGGAGTCTCAACATTTTAATTTGACATTTTGAGAATTGAACTTTGCTGTAGGAGAGACTTGAAACATTGGGTCATTGGAACATTTTTGAATGGAATAAATAATGAAGATCCTCTTGTAAATTCTGGAGGTGGCTTTTTTTTTTTTTTTTAATTTTGTTGGTTTGCTAGTAAAGATAATGTTCAGGGTAAAAGAAGCCAAGCTAACGCCATCAGTGTATAAAATTTTGTATTTTTTCTTACTTCCTTTCATATTCTGTACTAGGTTTGAAAGATTTTTAAAGAACAGAATCTTGATACTCTATAGATTGTCAGGTAGATATTTGTCACAACCTTTAACATTGAGTTCCTTAGCACACTGTACATTGAAACACTGGGTTTGAAAACCTCATATTTTTTTAGTAAAAATGACAGTGTTAAGAAACAGTAAACATGAATCTGCTTCGAAGTGGATGTTTAGCTTAATAGCAGTGGATTAGTTCGAACTCAAAGGGTAATTTATGCATAGATAATTCATTATGTGTTTTCATTATGTTCTGTTTTGCTGTCTTCCCACTTCTTTTTAGCAGAGGTCAGGGTCAGTTCCTTGGTTTAAGCACTGTAGATACATAATTAAAGCGTAGCTGCAGAATTTTTTTCCTTCTCTGTATTTTCCTTTTTTAACCTACTGTGTCTTTCATTAGTCTAACAAGAGAATTGGAACAACTTGATTTAAAGACAAGAAAGACACAAACCCCTGGTGCCTGCAGGCTGTCTGGTTTCTCTCCAAACCTTTAGACAGTTAATCGTGTGAGAACTAGCTAATTTTAGCGTGAAAAAGAATCTGGATTAACACATTTTAGTTAGGAGAAGGTGACTTGTTTCCTCTTCAAACTGAAACTGGAACATTCTGACCTTATTTCGTAGTAAATATTTGAACTTTGTGGGTAGTTTGTTTGTTTAGTTTAGTGTAGAATGGAACAGCTGAAGCTTCCCTGTCTCTTGTAGAAGAGTGAGCAATTTCCTTAAGTGTGCCTGGAAAGCTCATCCTTGAGTACACCTTCAGCTGTGTTCTCCTCTCCCTGTAGGGTGCTCTCCATCTCTGTGTATTGTTTGGATTTTCATCATGTGAGTATGTCCATGTTATGTAACATCTGGAATTACAGTTTCTTCTTCAGGGCTTTCAACAGACCTTTAGGTACCTGCTTGAAACGATGGAAGGAAAACTGTGGAAAAGGGGTAGGAGGTGGGTGGGAAGTGTGCTGTCTGACAGCTTCGGTTTTGCTGACTACTCTGGAAGAATGGGTACAAATACTTTATTACCATCAGTAACTACTAGCTTAGTCTGTGAAGAAAGTACATGGACAGAGTCACTACCCTCTTTATTTGGACAAATCTGTGCATGCTTCCTTGTTAAAGTCCTCTTTGGGAACTTGATAGCACCTGTAATCCTGTGCTCTCTACCAAATGTCAAAACCCTTGTTTGTTGATGGATTCTCTGATGGAATTGGCTGGTGGGGCTGGAGGCGCAGTGAAGAACAAGCAAGGAGATGCAGCTTAATAACTTCATCTGTGAACTTTCTGCAATTGAGTAACATTTATTTTGCTTTTTACTTAGCTGTGGTCAATAAAACACCACAAAGCATGTTCAGAATATCAGCTGTGCTTTTCTGTTTGCAAGGGAAACATTGACCTCCTGCACTAAGAGATTTTTTTTCAGATATGGCATCTTACTAATCGGTACCTTTTCTTAAACACACATGAGAAAGTGTTGAATAAAATTGCGAAGGAAAATGCCATTGGAGTGATAAATCTGTGTTTACCCAGGCAGTAGATTCCTGTGACATACACGTGATGACAAGTTTTACCCACTAACCCATGCAGAAAGCATCTTTTCCAAGGCAGTCTTCAGTGTGTTGCAAAACAATTAATCTGCTTTAGGCTATGTCTGCTGTGTTCTCCAAGAGAAATGCTACCAAGATTCTCCTAGCATTTTTAACTGAGGAAGGGCAAAGCACCTTAGTGAACCAGGCCCTGCTGTAAAACTCCAAAACATTTATTTCTGGAGAGAGTTCCCTTTTAAGCATCTCTGAGTTCTCAGTGGTTGGGATCAGTTTGTCAGTGCTGTTGGATAGCTTGCAGAGAAGCTTTCAGCTGACGGATCTTTTCCCACTGCAAAACTGACAAACTGATAATTTTTGATACAGATTTCAGGAGGGGGAGCTATAGTATTCGACAGCGAGGACACTGCCAACCTGAGGATCAGATTGATGCACCATTGAATGTGCAGCACTCCATTTAAATTTTGCTTTCCATATTACCAGTGCTGAGCATGCTCACTACACACATGTATGCCTTTTCTATCTCTCTCTTTGCTAAACAGTGCTCATCAACATTTTTAATAATATGCATGGCAAACCTTCCTGACAAATGTGATAGACAGTAAAGGATCTGTCAGAAATCAATAACATTAAGCAATGAAGAATTTAAATAGGAAATGATGACAACTCCCTCAGGTTAAAAATCAATAGTACAGTGGTGAATGTGGTCTTGGATCAGGTCATGCTAGGCAGATGTTCTCTCTTCAGGGAGACCTCTGAGGCACTGTCAGTGCAGCAAGGGGCAGGGAGGTGCCAGCATGCACTTGAAGGAGCCCAAGTGCTGTGTTTCTAGTTGGGGTGAACCCTGCAGTTCTGATAAGTTTCACCCACATAAATGCTTTTTTAAAGTTCACTTCTTTTGACTGCTGTAAGCATATATCTGTATGTATTCCACAGAGATTGGGTTCCAAACTCAGCAAGGACAGTCTTTTCTGAGGTAGGAGCTCTGTCTGCTCCTTGAAGAACATGCAGGGCACACAAACAGTGACAAACTGAGGCACCCTCTGTGCATTGGTCACGGATCCTTCCAGCTTCTCATCCCCATCTAGCAATTGAACTCCATAACTTCTACACTGACTGGATAGGCCAGACTTGTGTTTTCTTTTACTGCAAATAGGGGAGACTTAAAATAGGAGTATGTCGCTAGAGGGTTGCTAACTTATGGAATTTAATGTTTTTCCTATTTTGGGTGTTGGTTTGTTTTTTAAAAGTGCTGAATGTTGCAGAAAATCTATAAATTACCCTCTCGGTTGCCAATATCACAGCAATCAACCTGCAATGGAAAGCAATTCTGAGCTCTCCCACTCCCTTTTTAAATTTTTTTAACTTGGCTCTGTCAAACTGAAGAGTCCCAGCATCTTTCTGTCCCTTGTGCCTGTGGAGTTTAGTAATTAGTATTCTTAAAGCTCATCCTATTTAGGATTTCATTCAGGCATGCCCTATTCCTGAATACTTTCTCCAGTGTACTATAAACTGTAAGCCAATGTGGAGTAGTACACTGGTGAGTTCAGGTGGTCTCATGGGCAGATTAAACCTGCCTAGAGAGGGACAGAATGAGTGAATGATACCAAATTTGTCTGAATTTCTAATCTTTGAAGTTGCTAAACAAATAAAAAAACAAACAAAATCGCAGATGTCTTGGTTTTTTAATTTTTGTCATGCTTTCATAGGTACAATATAAAAATAACATGTCCTCAAAGAGTCTTGAAAGATGGTTTGAAGGGAAGTTTTCTTCTCAAATGTAATTAAGAATCACATTTGAGAAAGAGAAGTCTTCAGATTCATAGATTTTTGATTAAAATTATAATTCAAAAGTACCCTTTTTAATATATGCATCCGGAGTGTCTTATTCTGCACATGTAGAACATCCATAAGTTTTAGGATGTACCCCAATTTTTAAAAGTAATTCACAATGTACATGTGGGCTACTGGTTTACACAAAGAAGCCTATTTTTCTTACTGTGTAGATTTCATGTTAGGTTTAAAAATACACTTCTGTGTTTTCTTTGGCTTTGAGCCTCCTTATAACTGTACATGCATTGATTTAATATGACAGTGAACCTGTCTGTCGTGATAGCCCTCAAAGAACTTCTTGCTCTGTTTCACAGTTGCTCAGGAAGACAACTCTTCCCTGAAGTACTTAAACAACGTGCAGGGTTATCTGGGGACAGCTGTAATTTATTTAAATTTTCCTTGTACAAATGAAAGGCCATTCACTACTTCTAATTGTTTTCTGGATCTATAGGATTTGGCTACTTATTTTACTTGTGCGTTTTGATTCTGTAGAAGTTCAAAAGACAATAAAAGTAGCCCTTTAATTATCTTTCTTTGTGTATTAAGAGAATTGGAGGAAGTAGAAGATGGAACTGAAAGAGGAGTTAATTTCCTATGAATTCATTGTTGAGGTTTTTGGTAACCACCCTGATTAGTTTTTCTGACTAGTTTCCCTAGAAAAAAGTATATGTAAAAAAACTTAGAGGAAGCTTTTGTCAGGATTTCCCAATTTGATTAATGAGGAGGGGCAATACAGGAAAGAAGAAAGCCTGCAAATGCCTGTTGATGGTGCCTCTGTTATAAACACATGAGTATGTAAACCTGTTAGATCGGGATCAGTGGTGGTTTGTTGCTCGGGGTCTTTCTATTTCATTTTTACAGAACGTAAATTCATTACAGCATCAGCTTTTTTGGAGGAATAGTCTACAAAAAAAAAAACCTCCCCAAAAGTCACTCTGTCATTTGCAGTAATTGTGCTTTTCATGAGAGGGCTTAGCTGTGCTACTTGTTTTTATGTTGTGTCTAATGTGGTGTAACTGTGTGTTGCCACTTCAAGGCTGGTCACAGTCTTGCCTTATATCGATGTATTTTTGCTGATTCTTGCATCCTATCAAATGATCATGAGATCATGGGTCTGCAAAAACAGTCAGCTGATCCCAGAGGCAGTTGTTGTACTAGGGAAAAATAATTTGAGGGGGAGGGCAGGGTGCTGTGGAAGAGTCAGCTTGGTCATCCTACTCTGCAAACATGTGCCCTCTAGATCCGTTGTACGTTTTTTGGAGGAAGGTCAGAAGTATTTTCCCCACTGTCAACCTGCACTTGCGTCAGTCAGACTGAGTCTCTAACTCATGGCCGTGTATAACGTGGCCATTGGGTTCAGCTCCACGTGCTCTGTCAGCACAGTAGGATTGGCATACACGTGGTGAGCTTGTAGCTTGGAGTGTTGGAGTGTTCTGATGCGAGTGGAAATACTCACTAGCTGTCCACTGGCACTAGTCCTGTTGATGGTGTTCAATAGGATTTGAGGGGAGGGGGTGTTACAGAAGATGTACACTAGTATAGAGAGAAGGAATGTGATCTGCTGAAAACAGATCCTAATAATTTCTTTTTTAAATGTTCTAGCCAATTGAAGTTCCTTCCTTTTCAAATTAGGATCACCCAGAATAGAGATAACTCCACTGTAAGGCTGCCAGTGTAAAACATTCAATAGGAAATGAAACAGCACATAGCCACAAAACAGCAAAAATCTGTCAGAGATAATATAGAGGGTTTTGATAATAGTGTTTGAGGAAGGAAACTTTTTGATAAAATGAGCTGAGTTGCACTTTTGATTACGATTTCTTTTGTTCTTAGTTTGTCAGGGAGGCTCTATGCAACTGAGGACAGAAATCAAGATATTTAAATATGATTTGACTAATTTGCTTATAGGCTTGATGTCCTTAATGTGTGATCTTCATGTTTATAATGTGGCCACATGGGGAAATTGACTGAAGCAACTAATGTGGAGCATAAATTAAGAACATGTAGAATAACCTCTCCTCCCTTCTTTTTTTTTGATGATGAAGTCTCTCCTCACTTAAAAGCTTATTTTTTAATATTCTAATTAATTTACTTGGGGATTAACTTAGGAAAATATCTAGTGACTGATTTCTTTCCTTTTTAAAATACAAAAATGCTAATATAAAATAATTAAAGAATTGCGTAGCTGCTTTACTTTTCACTGTATTTTTATATATTAGTGAGTTCTGAGTCAAATATTTTTTCTACCCTTTCCACTCTCTGATCAATCAGGAATTTGTTTTAAACATAGAGAATTCTGTGAATAAGCATACAAGATATGTTTCCCTGTCCTCTTTTTTAGTGAAATGACAAAAACAGTGGAGATTTCTGGGGAAGGTGGACCCTTGGGAATACACGTAGTGCCCTTCTTTTCATCCTTGAGTGGAAGGTAAGATATTTTCTGCATTGCTCAAGAAGTATATTAATGAAAGGATTTCAGTTGTACTTGTCTTCAAATACCTACTTTTTACCATAAGGAAAACAAATACTTAAAAGAAAATTGATCTGTGACACCGTTTTCTGTTACCAAAATATTAATTAGCCTCTGTTCTGTATTAGGCAACCATAGAGTCATGTGGGTTGGAGAAGATCTCCAAGATAATTGAATCCAACCTTTGACTGATCTCCACCTTGTCAAATAGACCATAGCACTAAGTGCCATATCCAGTTGTTTCAGGCAGTGTGAACCTCCTCGTTGTATGTGTCCTTTCCATTGTCTCTGGTTTTATTCTCAGAATGGTAGAACTGTACATTGTAGTTTTGTGTGGTGTTTAGTTGGGTTTGGTTGTGCTGCTGGTTTTTTGTTTGTTTGTTCCAGTTTATTATTGTTTGTTTTGTTTGGATTTTCCCAATCAGATGTCTCTGCAGAGGTCCTTCCTTAGTGACATATCAGACAAGAAAAGTAAAAAAAATTGCTTGCCTATTCGTGTTTCAGATTTTTCAAGCCATCTTTCAGATTTGGTTATATAGCACTTATAAGATGTGCACTATACCATGAACTTTTCTTTGTCACAATGTGATTACTTTAATTATAAATGATTTAACATAGTCCATTGAGATCACAAAAGCCCATTATAGCAGCATGCTCGTATTGATGTGCTGTAGTTAAGGCTGCATCAGCGTTTTCATCATAACTGTTTTTCAAGCTATGTAACTCAGATGTGTAAAGAAAAAAAAATTTAAAAAATCTATTGAGTGCTTTTACATACAGAGGCTTAGCCAGAGAGTTAATTTGACCCTGGCTGCTGAATAAGAGATGGGAAATGGCCAGAGCCATAAATGACTCTACTTTTTAGTAAAATGGCTGCCTGTAACACAAAGGCAATTATTGCAAAAGTAACATTTGTCTATTCTTTACTTGTCAACTTCCATGTAGGACAGAGAACATGAAGGATTCAATTACCTTGTACAGGTCTGTGTGTATAAATGTTTTCTTGGCAAGATCTGAGTTTGTGGACACAAATCAATTACAATTGTTTTATTTACCAAAAGGGAAAATAGATGTCCACCTGCTGCCTGTAAAAATGTCATCACTGTCTCAAGAAGAAAGTTGGTGTTTGATGGGAACTGTAGGAGGTCTGAATTGTGTCCTTGGCTATGCAGGCTGCCTGTTTGTCTTGAAAGAGGCACTTATGTTTGTTACCCCACTACGAAATGCGAATTTTATATAGACATGCCAAAAAGGTTGTGGTATGTACACTGTATTTCAAGATCATTCATTAAAAAAAAAGTGATGAAATTGCAAGCTATTAAAATCAGTAATTATTGTGACTGAAATACAGTTCTGTACTCAAGTATCACTGTGTTGAGTGCAACCTTTAAAGCCATAAAGAAGTGGCATTCCTTGGTCTACATTGCATGCATGTTAACGTGTCCCAATTTACAATTGATTTTGTGGATCCCTTGGAGCAGAAGAGTCGTTGAGAGATTAACTACGTGTTGTTTAGATAGTTGTCTTGAAATTTTAATGACTCATGGCAGAACCTACTGATACCTTTGTTAAAGCACTGGAGCGACTTAAATTGCTGTAACCTCTTATTTAATCAAGCCCGAGACTCATGTATAAACTGTAACTCATCATAACATGAGAAAGTACAGGAGAGCATCTTTTGTTTCTGTTACTGAAGTGATAGAATTTATAGGGTCATGCTGGCCATGACTAACTTGGTCTGGTATTTCAGTTGTAAAGTTATCTTCTAATAAGGGAATACTGGCTTTAGCCTGGTGCTGCTGCAGACCAAAGGTTTTTTAAGAGGTCATAAAAAAGTTGTACTAATTCACAAAACCCTAGCGTTTAAAGGAACTATGAAAGTAATGAAAATAATCCCCCCCCTTTCTTTTGCGCTTAAATATCACGAGAAAAGGAAATTAAAATTTAATAGTGCATTAAAATAATGCTAAAATTGAAGCTGTGGAAAAAAGTAATGGAGGAGTGAATTTAGGCTGCTGCAGCATGCATAACTCAAACCACTCAGTCAGTACAGCACACACAAGTTTCAGATAAGTGGGCAGTCCTATTGCACTATATGGATGTAGCATCTAAACACATAGGATTAGTCAGCAACCAATTTAATTTGTAATTTCCTTTATTTCTCTACTTTTACTGGTCTGCATCTTAACATAATTATATTTCATTTGTTCTTAGGATTTAGATTTTTTATTGTTCCTAGTTGGATGTCATCAAAAGGGCCGTGGCCCCTCACCACTCTCCCTTTGAGTCCTTAGGTAAAGGATAAGATGGGTTGCAAGACAATCTTCATGCTATTAAAACACTTTTTTCCCCTGTTAGATATTTTGAAGAAATAATAGTCACTAGGAACCAAGTTTTCACTTAGTAATTGATAGGGCACAAGTATAAATTTTTAAATCTTATTATTCAGTAAATCTAAAATCAGATGCACAGTGTCATTTTAAATAGTTAATGGCATGCTGCAAATCTGTTGAATGGACTTATATGTGAGGGGCAGTCATGAAGCTGAGACAAAAATACAAGACTTCTGTTTTGAGATTGAAGTGCTGGCACCTTGAAAATTGCACATTAATATTTCATGGAGTCTAACCAATAGAAAATGGTCTCTAAAGGTCATCTGCCTTTGCTGATGTGGTATGGAAATTTAGTGGACAAAGATTGATTATAAAAGTTCTTCACAAACACACAGTTGTCAGGGGGTTTTGGGCATTGTACTGGTATCATTGGATAGATCTATGTTGAATTATAGTTTGCTATACAAAGATGCTCCAGGTAGGTCAGGACTAGCCTGGCACTCCCAGCAGAGTTATCAACACTGGAATTTTGCACCACTCACCCATGTTCACTTACTGCATTTTTCTGTGCTGCACCTCTGTGTTCACTTGCACTTAGCCTGTTAACAAAGAACCTGGATTTTAAAATTCTGCTGCTGTCCTGCCACATGAGTCTGTAGCACTGTCTTGTATCAAAGCAAGGGGCTTTGGTAACTAAAAAGTTTCACAGACTTTTCAGAAGTAGAAACGTCAGTTGTTTTTTATCTTATTGTAATGTCTCTTTATTTTATTACAGTTAAGGTAGAAAATTGCTTTTAATCTGTTTGTGCTTTTCTTTGGAGCAGTGTAATCTTACTTAGTGGCAGAAAAGTGTTGCATAAGCTACACTGAAATTTTTAACTGGAGTGGAGATAGAGGTGTTTTCCTCTGTTTTCTCCAAGTATGACCTACAGAAGTTGATGCTTCTAAGTTCTAGCAAGTAGCATAGCATTAGTGTCCAGCAATTTTTCTTGGTGTTTCTTGGAGTCCTCTCTTTTTTAAGTGAGCTGGAAATCCTTTCTCTAGGTTAAGCACTTCATAACCGTCTACTCTATCATCTCCGACACAGAGATTAATATCTGTGTTTGTTTTCTATAAGTTCATATCAGCACAATAAGGATAGTTTTTGCTTTTTAGGATGCTGGGACTCTTCATCCGTGGTATTGAAGAAAACAGCAGATCTAGGCGTGATGGTCTTTTCCTTGAAAATGAGTGCATTGTGAAGATTAACCACGTGGACCTTACAGATAAAACGTTTGCACAGTAAGTGCTGCTTTACTGATACTTTTAATTAGTCAGGATTTTATACAGTGCTGTGTTTAAGTGATTCTTAAAGGGATTCATACTTATGTCAGAGAAAATACCTGTAAAATTGATACTTGGCAGAAACTTTGCAGTTTTCTTTCTGAAACCTCCAAATAAGGTGAAGTTTGAGGAGACATATCTTCTTGTAGTTTAGTGACCTTACTGGGCTTCCTTAATTTGAGTAGCATTAAGTTTTGTAATAACTATCTTCACTTTCTAGTGCTTCTGTTATTTTTACCATATTTTCCTTGTAGTTTTTCCTTCATAAGACCTTCGGAATGAGTCAACTTCACAGCATGGTTTTTAACATTCTTTTGCAAATGAAATAAGATTTTTTTTGTGCTGCAGCTATTTGAGCATTTAATTTTTTTTATAAATACTACTACTGTCAAACTGTGATTAGTTGAGCTAAATGGTAGGTCTCACTTCTTATGACTTTTATTAAAAGTCTGTTGACATTTATTATCTATTTCAAATGTTTTTTTAAGTAACAGGTTGTTTTGATCGTCTGTCAATTAATGTGACATAGTTACACAAAAGAATAGCCTCTCAAATATCACAGATATTTGCTGTAGTAATTAAATAGTAATTTGTTTTTGCTTTTAATCCATATGTTTAGACAGCTGAGTGATTGTTTATAATGTAACAAAAAACTATTGAGATGTCAAGGGAGTCAAGGCTTAACTTTCTAAACAGTAAGCCAAATGTTCAAGACTTCCAGACTAAAATCAAATACATAATTTCACAGTTAGGGATAAATATTTGCAAAATAGGTTTTCCTGAAACCGGCGTAGTTCCATAGCGTAGGTATTCTTGTGTCTGAGACTGTGCTTTTTGCCTCCTGATGGCTTTTCACTCACAGCATTCTGCATATGTGGTGGTATTTCCATCCATGGAAATTCCTACGGAAGATATCAACTTTATCAGAACATAATTGTTGATATCTTATTAAAACATTTGTTTCCTCACCTGTGTAGTTTTGCAATGAAATTTCTCAAATGAGATTTTGACTGAACCACAACCTCACTTCTAAAAATCATATGTGATCTTTTCTTTACAAATTGGTTGTCTTCTTTGGATTTTCTTCTCAATGTAACTAGTTCTCCAGAAGCTTTCACCCCACAAGATGTTTGTGGAGGTCTGCATATTTTCCTGTAAGATTATAACGTTTTGGGACAGTTAGAAATAATGTAGTAAACTTTCCACTTCTCTGACAGACTTTTCTTCAAAATGAGCAATGCAGGATACTTCGCTTTCTCCCAACTTTTGTAAAGGTTTGGGACTGGGAAGGAGTATTTACCATGAGAGAGCTTAGAGAGACCAGTGTTGTTAGACAATCTCTCTGTCATTGGGAGAGGGAAAAGTGACTTAAATGTGACTCAGAGCAGAGCCTAATTTAGTTGGTCTTAGTTTCCTTATGTTACAAAATCAAGTAGTGTGGTTGCAATGGCATTTGATCTGAGGAGAAAAACTGTGGGTAGTGAGAACTCAGCATCTGTTTGAGGACTGGGGGGAATATTTTGGATGAGCTCTAGCCTATTCCCAAGTCTTACATTGTTCTGCTGAATTGTCTTCCAGACTAGCCTTCTACATCATCTCTCTTCCCTGACTGTGAATGGCTAAAAAAAAAATCTACTTTTGCAACTAATCTGAGTGAATATGCCTTTTTAGTTTTCATCTAGCATGACATAACCTGACAGAAGTCCAAGTTACAGAAAGGCAGTAATTGTAAAAGATATGACAAAGTATTGTCCCAGTGACTTTGACCCAGAAATAGCAATCAAATTCTCCTTTGAGAGGAAAATCAGTTGGCTGGTTTCAAATTGACATTTCTGCATAACCCTTGTAAAAGCTGTTTTAACACTTAGCAGAGACTGCTACATGCTGTCTCTTCTAGTTTTTAGCAGAGACTTTCTAGTGTTGCTCCTGATGATTGCTGCTTCTGCAGCTGTAACAGCAGCAGCCTACTTTCTGTATTCCCATGTTTATAATAGTTATATACTGGGACTCTTGGTCTGCTTTTTCATTTGCTGCTAATCTATTCAATTAAATTCTGTTGTGTTGCAGAGTTTCTAGCACCTCTTTTAACTGATTCCCTTATTTCTTTAAAGTATGCATTTGGAGTCTCAAGAAATGTAAATTTCTCCATTCATTATTTTTTCTCTTTGAAGTGCAGCCCGTTATTTTGCCCCTGAAGACTGCATTTAGGCTTTCCCATAGGATGTCCTGAGTTATTTCAACTATTTTTTGTTTGAAGGAGACCTTATATTTTCTCTTGCATGTATTTTAAATATTAATCTTTTGAAACTGAGTTATTAAATTACTTTGTAACATATGACCAAGTGGGTATTTGCAAGGATGAAGATGCGGTGTGAAAGAAACACAGTTAAGATTTGACATCCTTATGCTGGAAGCATGCCATGGTTTTTACTATCAGGGGTAAGGGCTGTCCTTGAAACCTTTCATGGGTTATAGGTGAACAGGTAACCTATAACCTCTGCAGGCGCACTGGGGGACAGTGGTATTAGAGCTCTGAAAACTAGTTCTTGAGGGTGATGCTGAAAGAATACCTTCCTACAACCTTGCTATCTTTCTTTTCCAAATTTGAGGTTTCTCTCTAGCAGTGTCTCCTGTCCATGGATGTGATTATTCTGACTTGATGCTTATACACTCAGTGTGGCCCAGATGGCTCTTTCCCACAGCAGTATCCATTGGGACTGACCCCTGACTTCAATGTCTTCATGCTACAGAAAACACTCTTTGAACAGCCCCTCCTTTCTGCCACCCAAAGCTTCAAGGTGGAGGCACTGTGTGGCTCTGTTGGTCTGGGAAATCAGTAGATGTGTTTTCAAGATGTTAACATTTGTGGTGGCTTCCTTTCTATATCACTGGACAAAAATATTTATTGCAGAGGTACTTTCAACATAACTCCTGTTACGTAACTGAAAGATCTCTCAAAGCCAAGACTTCAGTGAAATAATGATTTAGACTGATAAGCACACTACAGAAAAGTAGGAAATAAGTAAAATGTTCTTAGAAGGATCCCGTGATTTATTTAAAAATTAATGAATTAATGTACCCGTTACTTTCCCTCTTGACCCAATTCAGCTAAGCAGTTCTTGATTTTTCATTCTCAAAATGTGCTTCAGCTACTACTTCTGTTTGTACTCACAGAATGGAAGAAAATCTATCTGCTTCAACAGGAGGTAGGAATGGAAAGCATAGAAAGAGAGAAGTCTCATTTGTTCCATTAGAACCCAAGGTTCATAACAAGACCTGACTGACCAAATCCACAGGTTATTCAAAATCCAGGGAAGGCTTTAGGAACATTTCTTTTGGCAGCTTGTCTTAATTGCCTTGCGGTGCACAGAAACCCAAACACTGTGTTGTTACCAAATTATCAATTCACAGAAACCACAGATTTGGATTGAAAGGGACCTTAAAGATCTCCTGGTTACAACCCCTGCACCAAGGGCAGGGATGCCACCCACTAGATCAGGGCCGCGTCCAACTTGGCCTTGAACACTTCCAGGGATGGGGCAGCCACAGCTACTCTGGGCAACCTGTTCCAGTGCCTCACCACTCTCTGAGTAAAGAATTTCTTCTAACATCTGATGTGAATTTCTGTCTTTTAATTTAAAACCAGTCCCCCTTGTCCTATCATTATCCACGGGAGTAGTTGTATTAAATACTCTAACACAATTTCTGGTGTTGCACTTGAGCACATCTGTAAAGACATAGATTAAGTGAAGTCCACATATCCACTTAGCAAGAGGTTATTGCTTGAAAGATGGGAGTAATATCTACTTATTTATTTATCCGTTTATGAAGAAACACACAAATAGTTGCACCTTTTTGGTCACAAGGGTTTTTTTCTGATTTCTGTGCATCCCATGCCATCATCCTTTTCTGTTGCACTATTTGCAGTTACAATATTTCTTTAGATGATGTCCATTTATCCCATCCCTCATCCTTTTTTACTGCTGTGGAATCAGCCAGCAGTTACATTGGGGATCATGAAGGAATCTGAGGAGAACTAGACTGGCCTTGGGAAAAACATGGAGAGTTAGCTTGCTAGGAGTAGATGTATTCACAAGAACAATTGATCATAAGTGCTCAGTGTGCCTCTATGCCAAGAAGAAAATATGTAACAGACAAGCACTTGAAAAAAATAGCAAGCTATAACTTCAGCAGTCTTTTGATGAGCTTTTGCCATCAGAACTTCCCTTCTATGCTCTGTGTGAAGAATTGTGTTCATTAGTTTATTCTGGCTGATATGTTTTCATAGCGGCTTAGGAATTCTGGCAGATATGCTGTTCCTATTTGAAATGTAAGTAAATGCTGTAGTTTACAAATCTTATTTCATGTGTACTTTTTAGAAAAGGGGCCATGTAGATGTGAAGGTAAGGTAAATTTATTCTCTGTAAACAACTTCAGACTTTGTCCAAGCTTTCTGATTCGTTATGTGAATTTTCATACCTTTCTTTTCAAGGGCTCAGGACATCTTCCGTCAGGCCATGAAATTTCAAAATGTCGTCTTAGAAGTCCTTCCTCCCTATAATCGAGAACAGTATGAGAAGTCTGCTATTGCTCCTCTTTTTCTGGATAATGAAGAAGGAGTTCCAAAAGCAAAGATACCACCTCCTGTTCATCCAAAACCTGTTCTGAAAACAATTAATCTTTCTGGAGCAAGCGGCTTGGAGGCAGGTACACAGGCAACGCTGCAACAAGCCAAGAGCCCCAACCTCCCACGTCTGGGTAGAAAGCCGTCTTCTCCCTCACTGTCTCCCCTTATGGGCTTTGGCAATAAAAAAAATGCGAAGAAAATAAAGATAGACCTGAAAAAAGGTAGGTCTTTGGAGATTATATGATTAATTCTGTATTATGTTCCCTCTTCTGATACATTAAATTTTAATTTAACTAGTGACATTAAAAGTACAAGGGAGTTATTTACTATTTGAAAGTTCCAAAACTTCCAAAAGGTAAAGGAATGTTAACAGATAATCTTCTCAACAGTCATCTTTTGGGTATATGGAGATATTGGATATCTAAACAGTCTAATTTTGGATATATGGTATTTACTGATTTTTAAGACATCTCTGGAAGCTATTTCATTAACATCATATGATATTAAGAGATGCTTCAGCCTTTTCAAAAGTACAGAATAAAAATTTGAACTATTTGCTGGTGATCTTTGTTACTTTATTCATATCTGCTAATTGACCACAGCACTGTTGAAACATTCCTTTAAAGATAAAGTATACTCTGCTCTGTTTCTTGTTTTCCAAGAAGTTGACCACAAATTTATCTATCTTTCTCTGGTTTATTTTCTGAAAATCTTTTTATTTTTATTTCTGTCATATTTATTCGGCTGTCAAGAGGCAGAATTTTGTGTGTATGTCTTTAATTGCTGCTCCTTGCAGCTGTCTGTCTTTGCATGGAGTAACAGGTTTATGCACATATAGTAAAATGTGCTTAAGCAGATCCCAATTAGCATTTATATTTTCTGTTTCATTTCTGTCTCTGATTCGGCTGAGAGTTAAATTTGATCATAGAAGTGGCCCTTTTAGAAACTGTCTCTAACTTTATTCTTTTAGGACATAATGAATGTAATCAAGCTCTCATTTCTTAATTTTTGTTATTTATTAACTCATTTTTACTTTTGAACTCTTCAGCTTTGTGTTAACAAAACCTACTTCAGAATTTTCCCCATTTTAGATCTAATGCTTTTGATTTAGAAACATTCATTTATATTTTTAGAAATTATAGCAATGTGATAATGACGTGATGGTATCTCTGAAGGTATCTCTGAAAACTTATCACATGGGTAGTAATACTGCTCAATATAAAAAGATTTTTATGAACCCTGCTATTCCTCATCATTTTGGTGGCTTATAAGCAATATATACTAGTATTGACTTTACTCCCTAATTATTTTTTATAACATTTATTTGTTAAATCTTGAGATTGTTTACTTCCAAGCAGCAAACAGCTTCACTAATGGAAGCTTTGAAATACCACTTTGTCCTTTCTACTTCTCTAGACCCTGCAGAAAATTGGCTCCTGTTTACAGCTTTTTGTTTGCTTTCTTTTTTTAAGAGCTAAGCTGAATGAGTGTGTGTGATATGTTGCTAACATTGTTTGCTTACTTTTAATGATCATCATTTGCTTGTTGAAATTTATGTTAAGAGTTCTTTATCTGACATTCTAGGTCCAGAAGGACTTGGTTTCACTGTGGTTACCAGAGACTCTTCAGTACATGGTCCTGGTCCAATCTTTGTGAAGAATATTTTGCCAAAAGGTGCAGCAGTAAAAGATGGTCGATTGCAGTCAGGAGACAGAATCCTAGAGGTTAGGATAAACATCCATTGTATTTGCATTGCTGAATATTGATTGCTAATTTTGTCATAAATCTTTTATTTCCTTATACGTACTATTGATGTATAGAACTACAGTTCTTGCCTGAAAGTCAGTCTCATGGCTTCTATGCTGTTTCTCAACAAGTATTTTACACCACTAATTTGGAAAAATGGTTCTTTTCACAAGGGTCCACAGGATGTTTGAACAAGGAGAACCTGATAATGTCTTGGTTCTTAAAGTAGATAAATGTATCAGTTTAGGAACAAAATGTGTCTTGCCTCTTCAGCGAAGTCCAAAAATCTCCAATTAATATCGAGGTTGTTAAGTGCTCATTCTAAGACAATTTTTCTCGAATCAGTCTGTTTAAAATTTTCAGATATCTTGAGTTACAATCTCATTATCTAATGGGTTATTTCTACTTACTAACCTCAAAAAGCTCTTAAGGTAAACAGTTTTAATACTTAGGTCTTGTTTCTGCACTTTTCATCTTCAAAGTGCTTTACAAACTAATTAAGCCTCACAAACCCCCTGCAAGGTGGGTAAGTACTACAGAGCTGCTTTAACAGATGGTGAAAATGAGGAGGAAAAGGTTAAGTGATCTGTGCAGGGCCAGAGGGGGAGACATTGTGAGAGCTGTTGCTAATTGTTCTTTGCTCTCAGTCACTGAATGACACCTGTGTTAGGTGAGGGGGAAATGATGAAAGGCAGTTCATACTCACAGATTTGACATCCTCTGTGCTTTTGTGTCTGGTAGGTGAACGGACGGGACATCACTGGCAGGACCCAGGAAGAGCTGGTAGCTACGCTGAGGAGCACAAAGCAAGGGGAAACTGTCTCTTTGATTGTGGCTCGTCAGGAGGAGGCCTTTCTACCTCGAGAGCTGGTAAACTTGTTATTCTTTCCCGAAGACTGATATTGAAACAATTCCATGTTTTAAAACTAGCCCAAGAAATAGAATTGAACTGTTGTCAGCAGAGAAAGCCAGCAAAGGGTAACCATATAGGCTTGCTTTTTGAGAAGTGCCTATACCTACATTTGATTTTGAGGGATATTTGATTTTTATCTACTTCAGATAAAGTTTTCTGAGTTTGCATCTCCAAAAATGACATATTGTTGGCATAACTCACAGGGGAATACTGTAAATTAATTTTGGAAGTGTGAGGTCAAGCATAACGGAAAATGGATTATTCTCTTTCAGAAAAGCAACAAACTTTAAACCAGAAATTCAGAGTACATGTAATGAGTCCTGCAGCTTATGAGTAACCAACTAGTGAGGGTGGCTGCCCCTAGGACATGTCTCCTAAGCCAGGTGCCCAACTGCAGGAGTGGTGAGGAGTAGAATTCCATTGCATTCCTTGTGAATTTTGGAAGCAAGCTTTTCCTTGGCTGCTAGTCTTTGACTTAATAGGCTCTTGCATGTCTTTGTTCCTTCTCAAGTACTTAATTTTCACTTTTTTTGGATTAACACTGGCATGAAACTGTGTTCTCTTTTCTCTCACATAGACAGAGGAGGACTGCATCAGTGTAAAAGTGCTATCTGATATATACTTGTTTCCCCTCAAAGAAGGTCATCCCTTGGTTGCCTCTTCCTTATCTTGATTGATGGCTATACTTGACCTTTCATTAAGAAGTTCTCAGGATAAGGGAAGGACAGCATTTCCTGCTTTTGTCTCATTTTATCTCCTTTAAAGAGCACAAACCTCCTTCATCCTTTTCTTAAGATTCCGCCTTCTTGCTTTTCCTTTGGCTTTAGACTGTTGTCAGGATCTTCTACAGAAATCCTCCATTATGTTTCCTCAGAAAACATTGCTGACAGTTTTTCTCTTGTTTCCTTGCTACCAGTTGGACCTTGTTGAGGTCAGGGTTGCCTGTGGTAGGATAGGAAGTTGGAGGGGAGTTCAGATTCTCTCAAGTCAGCCTTTTCTCTTGTGCCACTGGTGCCCAGTTTTTCCTGTAATAGAGCTGTTGTAAAGTGTCCTGGAAAAACTATTTTTGTTTTCATTTTCCTTTTTGATTGTATAATTCTTGAAGGAGTATAATGGAAATTTTCAGCCTTGTAATTGGAAATTTGGTGGTGGTGATTCCCAAAGCCCCAAAGTCGGTCATTGTATTGCGTTGTTTAGTACAGTCAGTGTCTGTATAGATCAGAGGGAAATTTCTGAGTCTTAAAGTGCTGAATTACCTATTCTGTTTAGGATTTCTTTTCTTGCACAAGCTCTTCTAAATAAGAGCTTACTTTTTGAAAAGGCTACCCATCAACAGTTTTTTCTTGCTGTTTTTTTTAACTTATAAAGCACATTACTTTGAAAATGTACTTCTAAAAAAAGTGTGTATTCATCTTTGTCCTCTCCTCTTGCCCCCAAAATTATGCATTATTCTGTATTGTCATAGTACAAATTCTCTTGGAAATCACTGTAGCAGTGTGTGGGTATAAAAGACTGGAAGAATCTAAAAGCCATTTATAATTTTTACCTGCCACAATTGCCTGCTATTAAATTCCAGTCTCTACAGCAAGGATTAAGTACCTTTCAAAAGGTGATTTACTTATGACTGGCATGATTGAAATCCAGAAAGTAGCCACATTTATCCTTCTGGCTTGACCTTCGCTTAGATTGCTTTCTCTGTGAAAAAATGATGCACAAGTGATGGCCCTCACTGTAGCAGTGATAATATGTGAATTCTAATATTGCTCTGTGTTTCTTGTTATCCCAATCAAGTTCAACGTAATACAAATGTGAATTACTGAAATACATTACATAAATTTATGGACCCACCCCTTCTAAATTAAAAAGCCCTTCAGCAACATCTGGTAGCTCACAGCAGAAGTGTGGGTTACCATACCACTAAGCTACCAGATGTTGACGCTAACATGATGCTTGTTAGAATTCATGAGATGTCTGAGAACAGTCTCAGCAAAGATTAAAAAGAAAAAAAAATTAAAATTGGTTTAGCTTTTTTGTTTGGTTTTAGCTTTAGCCATATTACATTGGACTAATCCTCTTCTACCTCAAAAGTTACAGTGCTGTTTTGATCAAAGAGGAAAAAAATGCCAGCACTTTAAATGTTTGTTTTTGGAAGGAAAGGCAGTGGATAATCCAATGTTTTTCAAGGACAGCTGTAACTGAATGCTCTGACTATGTAACATGCATGCAGAATTTACCTGAGTATTTGGGGATTTTGTTAATGCCTGGCAATAATAGAGTAATTGCTTTATATCGAACTTGTTCTTGCTTTGAGCAGTTCTCCAGGGACTGTAGTCTGAGATGGTTTCTTTAGATTCCCTGTTACCTGTTGAAAGGAAAAGGAGAAGGACCACCTAGTAAATGTGCCCATTCCCTGCAGCTTTCTGTGGCAAAGATGCTTCTAGAAGTTGGACCAGCTAGAGACCATGCACAAACCCCCTCTCGAGCATGTTGCTCCACTAGAACTGGGTTTCTACATGGATTTCTGGAGAGAATTTGATAGCTGCATGGGCACAAAGCAAATAATGTGATGAAGTCACAGTGGGTGGCATTTGGTTGCATGCGTCTGTAATAATATAATTTGAAAGCTGCAGTTTGGAGAAAGCTTGGTCTCATGAATATTTTCTCTTTGGTAAGATAGATGGGAGCAGTGTTTGGGGGTTTTGTTACAGTGATCTATGCTTATGAATTTCTAGCAAGTAGAAAAATATATTCAGAATAGTAAAGCTTTGCCAGAGCAGTGGAGATATGATATGGGTGAGGATGAATCAGTGTTGCAAACAGGCGTTATTAAATTATAGGGAATTGGAGCTTTGGTTACACTATCCCATGCAACATCTGAGAGTTATACAGTTACATTGTTTGCACATAACAAGGGAATAAAATTGAAAATCCAATCTTTGTAGGATTCTTAGTCCTTAAAAAAAAAAAAAAAAAAGAAAGAAAAGGAGGATCTAATGAGATTTTTTCTATATATATATTGCAGCAGATCAGTGAAGTAGTGTTTAGACCAACCACAGGCCGTCCTCCTTATTATCCAGTTAGCCAAATGTTTCCAGTAATTCATGCCAGCTGTTAACAGTGTAGCAGCTAAGTAAGGAGCTAATTCCAAAACTTGGGGGAAGATTTTGATTCACTTAATTACCACAGTCTACAGAGTGGACAGTGATTAGTGCATTCTTTAAGGTGCATTTGGGTTTTAAACTGTGTAAAAATGTTTTCTGAAGGATGGTGAATATTACAGAGAGAAACTGGTTTAACTGAATGGGTTTAGGTTTTCTGTTTTTTTCTGAAAGTGAATGGCATGCACATCAAACTGTGGCTATCATTCTGTTGTGTTTTGAAAAAACAGTGTTTTGATCATGCATATTTGTTACATCATGTTTTATCTTTAGGGAAAATGTGTGATCTGAAGGTGCCATTTCTTTTAATAATGATATAAAGATCTCTTACTCCCCCTTCTCTTTCTTTATCCCTGCATTGGTAATAAAAGAAAAGGTACTTGAATGAGAACAGCTCTGGTGTAACCCATTCTGTGCCATGACCCTTTGCAATTTTGATTCTACATGATGCACATAAGCAGAGGAATGTGACTGGTCTGCAATTGCCAGAAAGAGTATAGCACCAAAAATATTTACATGCATTTTTCTGGAAGTTATAGCACATAGAGTGTAAGTTTTGCATGTGCTTTATCTTTTTGTTTTAAAGATTTGTTTGACTTACCAGTTTCAACTGTAATCACTATTTCTATGGTTTCTTGGCATATTCACTGATCCCTGAAGAATGTAGGGTGAAAGGCAACAAACCAGCATTTTTACAACAAAAGCTAAATGAACAACAATTTATTGAATGTAGCATTGGTCTTTGTTTACACATGTACTATACAGGATAGAAGGAAGCAGGATGACTGGTTAGTTCAATCAAGCAATTTTTTCTGCTTACCGTGTGATTAACTTTTATGTTTTAGTCTTCCCCTAGTTAATTCCTTCCACTACCTTGAACTTATATGCCTGAAGGAAAAACAGTTGGCCTTTTTGTTTCTAATATTCAAAGCTTAATTTCTATTACTTCCTTTTAATTGTTGCTTGCCTCTTTATGTTCAGGAAATAATAAGTGAAATTATAGCCTAGACTTAACCATTTTTGCACCTGTTTTTGTAGGTCAAAACTGTGATTCTAGTGCTCAGTTACCCAGAAATGGACAAAAAATTTCAGTCAGAAAAGGATTCCAGCAAGTACCAATTCTATTCTGTTATATCTATTCAAAGGGAGATGAATTGGATAGGAAAAAAAGAAGTATACACTGGAGTTTAATAGCATACACAAGATGGAGTTCTTGAATTGTTCTGCATAATGAAGTGAAGGATACACATGGCACATTTCATTGTGAATAACTTTATAAACTATGAATTTTTTTTTTTAAATTTGAATTTTTTTCTGAGAACTTTTGAAGGAAAGTGTATTTTTGGACCTGTAGTTTCTCTTCATCTCGAATAATTAAGAAAAGAGTGTAGATTGTGTCTATATACAAATGTATATTTTTAAAGAGAAAACATTGTGTAGTGCAGCCCCTTGAAGGTTTTGAGCTTTCGTTATGTTTCAGAAGATGATTACTAGTTCATTACAGCTTAGAGTAAGTACTGGAAACTGTGCTTTGAGGTTTGTTGGTTAGTTACTGTGCTCTTTACAAGAGTCAGTAAGAGATCACTGTTAAGAAGAAACGTGACAATCTTTCCTGTGTGGCACAAAGTGTCCCTTTATCTCCGGTTTTGGTGGGACTCCCTAAGTTATCAAAGGGGAATAAATTGCTTGAGTAATTCATGTGTCTTTAAAAAGTGGCCCTCCTTTGATCTCTCATATGCAGTGAAGTGCCCCTATAGCTACCAGCACAGCAAACGTGATTTTCCATGTGACAGCAGTTGTCAGCCTTTTGAGGCTGCAAAGACCTTCTTGTAACAGGTCTGCCATTGCTTTCTCTGTCAAGCCCATCAGTGTTATGATCCAGCAATGATATGTCTTTCAGATGCCACTCTTCCTATTTTTCAGCAAATATGAGAAGCCTTAAAAGGATGGTCGAAAAAACTGGTCTTAAAACTCATTGCCTGCAAGAACCTCTGATGGTGCTCTGCCTGGTGGTAAAGAAAAAATTAGAGTGGATACAAGTAAGGAGAGAAAAGGATATTAGAAGAATATTACAAGAATATTAAAAGAATATTACTTGTACCATGAGATAATATATTTGCATATAGGATTACTGCCCAAAGCTCCTGAGTCTAGGAACCCTACCTAAGAGCACTGGGAAATGAAAACTTTTTACTTGATAGTGTCAGTCTCATATCTGAGGTTGCCCAAAATTGTTTGGCAGCCCACTTTGACCTATGAAATCATAAGTATGTCTGCATCAGAACAGAGGCATATAAAATTTGGCTCTTAAGAGAAATTGAGGATTTGTACATCACAGTGTTCTGACCAGTTTGCCCAGATTATATTCTGAAATTACACAGTAGCAGCAATCCTAAATTCACACTGAAAATACCACCTGGTCTTCCATGTTCATGTGTGATAAGATTTTAGGTTCTAAAGGCCTAGGTATATTAACTGCATAAGACTCCAGCTCAGTAAGGTGCATAAGCACATGGCTAACCACATATGTGGGCTGAAAATGGGTACTTTCACAGTGACGCTTACCTTGACTGAGGACTGAACTAGTTAATTTTTCTCCCTCTGTATCCTACAGTTATGTAACTTAAAAGGTTAAATGAGACTGTGTTTTTAAAAGTTGAAGAGCATTGCACACCAAATTGCAAATACAAAGCTTTTGCAAGGGCAAACCATTCCCATGGGTAAAACCTGCTATGGATTCTCAAGCAGGCGTGTCAAGCAAACTGGAGAATCTCCATTTCTGTTGTGTCCAGTGACATCAACTGAAATGCACTGTATATGCATTTGATGAAGAACTGAATCCAATTTTGTCACTTTTTGAAGCTTTAGTTCCAGGGAGTCTGCATAATTCAAACCAGACCCATTCTATCTAATATGACACAAATTTGTAGTGTAGTGTTAATGTTAAAAGTATCGAAGTACAATACAGTATATCTCACTGGATTTGCTATTGGCTTTTTTGTCTTAGCAGGGTGTGCCATTAGTGACCATTTAGTTTTTATTGCAGTATGGAGTACAGATGAGTTTAAAGAAGCTGATATGAAAGTATCTGTCAGAAATGCTAAAGATGAATACAGTTCATTCATTTCAGTTATTTACTAGATTGTGACAAGATTACAACACTGTATTACCTTTGAGTGTTATTTTCAGGAGCATTACAGTATATCTATTGCAAAATACAGTGTAGATTTTATAGTGAGCAAATGACTGAACTGTCAGCAAAACATTTCTTACTTGTGGCTAAGCACTTTGAAAGAACGTTGAGCACAGGGTAAAGGGGGTATCTTCTTTTCAAGCTTTTCAAGCTTTTCCGCTAATAATAGTTACATGGTGCCACAATTTAAATATTTTTCTCAGAAAATAATTGCAGAAGCATGGAAATGTCTTATTTCCTTCATAAACCTTTGAAAATAACCCTCCTGGGTCTTTTGCCTTTTGCGCTTGGCTCTGAATGGCACCCCAGGGAGTTGACATCTCTTATCAGAAAAGAGCAGCCAGACAAGGGGCAGCCAGCATATTGAGAGGCCATAATAGTGTGTTGGTCAAGGGCACAAGACAGGTACTGAAAGGTCCTTGTTGTGTTAAACAAATGCTATTTCCTTCCTGCCTTAAATGAGAGCTAATTTTTTTTGTGAGCTTCTCTTTTGGCAAAAGAACAATAAAGATAAATAAGGCAACCTTTCCAGTGAGAGATTAGCATTAGATTATCATAAATTCACAGATTGAAAGTGCTGTGGTCAGTGAGACCAGGCATTGTAAAATGAAATAAATGACTGACTGAAAGTGGTGTCCCATGGTAGACAGAGGGTTAGTACAATATTGTGTAGATGTAACTGAGGACTAAATAGAAATGGGAAGAATAAAATACACAGTACTTTTTCCAAAGGTTAGAGTTCTGATTGTGTTGGTGAACGGAGAAGTTTTTTTCTGTTGTGGGAGTAGGAGAAGGCTAAAAGTATATTCTGTGTGATCTCTAAACTACTGAGAATTTATTGGTGAAAGGAGTAAAATTTTAGTTGTTTTTAAGAATCCTGTATTATAGCCTTTTAATTAAGAAATCAGAGACCTGAGGTATAGATATGCTTCTAAAAATTAAAATCATGGGCGGAAGATAAATTAATCAAATGTATCATTGGATATAGGTTTTCAGTCTGCACTGCTGAATGTTATTCAGTACTATGTTATCAGGGCTTTTTGCTCTCAAGCCTAGCAAACTCTGTATTCTCTCACCTTCATGTAAACTCTTCTGAACTTTTCTGTCTGGTTTCTGGTGATTGAGTAAATGTCAGAATTGATTTTACTGAAGTTCCATGCATGTGTATAGGTAGATTAAAACATTCCTGTCCTGATTTCCCTTGTGAGGGATGGTATCTGTTCAGTTGTTTGCTCCGCTGTGTTTAACCGCTAAGTCTGCACACCAGACAGAAGGATTGCCTCTTAGACAATGCCTGCCTGCTGCCCTCTGGTCCAAGAGAGAGAGATCCTTGTCTTCCCCAAGCCACTGAGAGTGGTTGGGAACTCCCTAGAATGCTGGATGGTGCAACCGGGAGGGAGCTTTGAGCAGAAGCTGGGGCTCACAGACTCCTATAGAGAACAAACACTACCAGGCTGCAGAGACAACTGGGAACAGAGATGTCCATATCTGCAGGGGAATGTTCAGAGTTTGTTGCAGCTGTGGAAGCCATTAAAAGATGACAGGCTAAGATTTAGCAAAGCTGAAGGAAGGAGCTCCCCAACAAGGACAAAGTGAACAGTGTCAAAGGACAAAGCGAGCAGTGGAGACTGATTCTTGAAGTGTTGGATTCTTTTTTGTCTTTTGTGTTGGTTTTTTTTTTGGTTGTGGGAAGCTTCGTTTGGTTTTGTTTTAACTTTAAGCTATGTCTCTGTTGAGTAATTTTTATTACTATTTAAGAGTATTTTTGCCTTCAATGAACCCATCTTAAAGGAAAGAAATGAGCAAGAAATTGGACAAAGAGGGCAAGGGCCCTGTGTGGATGAACAGAAGACACCTGTCATTACTCAAGACTAAGCAGGAAATACACAGGAGATGGAAGCAGGGTCAGGTCACTTAGAATGAATATAGAGAGGTTGTGAGAGTAAGTAAAAATGAGACAAGGAAGGCCAAGGCCCATCTGGAATTAAATCTGTCCAAAAATGTCAAGGACAACAAGAAGGGCTTCTTCAAATACGTCAATAACAAAAGGAAAACCAAGGATAATGTGGCCCATTACTAAGCAGAGGGGGGACTCTGGTAAAAGAGGATGCAGAGAAGTCAGAGTTACTGAATGCCTTCTTTACATCAGTCTGCACTGACACAACCAGCCCTCAGGAATCTCTGACCCAGGACATCAGGGTAAGGGAATGTTAGAAGGCAGACTTTCCTTTGGTCAAGCAGGTTTGAGTTAGAGAACACCTAGGCAAACTTGACATCCACAAGTCCATGGGCCCTGAGAGATGCATCAACGAGTGCTGAGAGAGCTGGTGAGGCTACTCATGATCATCTTTGATCATCACCTTTCTTCACAAATCATGGTGATCAGGAGATGTACCGGAGGTCTGAAAGAAAGCAAATGTCACCCCAGTCTTCACAAACAGCAAGAACAAGGACTCAGGGGACTCTGTCCACATGGATGACAAGAANGCAGCAAGAACGAGGACTCAGGGGACTGGATGACAAGAAGGTTATCGGTAGTCAGCATGGATTCACTAAAGGTAAATCATGCTTGATCAGCCTGCTTGCCTTTTACAATGAAACAACTACCTGGGTGGATGAGGGACATTGTCTGCCTCGATTTCACCAAGGCGTTCAACACTGTCTCTCACAAGATCCTCATAGGCAAACTCAAGAAGTGAGGACTGTAGGACTGGACAGTGAGGTGGATTGAGAACTGACTGAACAGCAGATCCCAGAGGGTTGTAATCAGTGGCACAGAGTCTGGTTGGAGGCCTGTCACTGGTGGTGTCCCCCAAGGTTCAGTACTGGGTCCAGTATTGTTTAACTTGTTCGTTCGTGGCATGGATGAAAGGGACAGATGTCTCCTCAGCAAGTTTGCTAGGGACACAAAGGTGAGAATGATGCCCCAGAGGGCTGTGGAGGGATGGGCAGAGAAGAACTGTTCGAAGTTCAACAAAGGCAAATGCAGGGTCCTGCACCTGGGGAGGAATAACCTCAGGCGCCAGCACAGGCTGGGGGCTGAGCTGCTGGAAAGCAGCTCTGAGGAGAAGGACCTGGGGGTCCTGGTGGACAAGCTGTCCATGAGCCAGCAGTGTGTCCTTGTGGCCAAGAAGGACAGTGGTATCCTGGGATGCATTAGGAAGAGCACTACCAACAGGTCAAGGGAGGTGATCCTGCCCCTTTACTCAGCCCTAGTGAGGCCACATCTGGAGTGCTGTGTCCAGTTCTGGCTCCTCAGTACAAAAGGGACATGTAGTTTCTGGAGAAGGTCTGGCAGATGATTGAGGGACTGGAGCATCTCTTTTATGAGGAAAGGCTGAAGGAGCTCAAGCTTGTGGAGTCTCCCTCAATGGAGATACACAAGAACTGCATGGACACAATCCTATGCCATGTGCTCTGGGATGACCCTGCTTGAGCAGGGGGGTTGGACCAGATGACTCACTGTAGTCCCTTTCAACCTCACCTGTGAAAAGTACAGGCCATCTCAAAGCTTTACTCATCTTGAGGACTCATAACTTGACTATCTGGCCTTTGAGTTATGTGAAGATTTCTTGTTTATCCTACTACCATTCAATTAATTTCCTATGTCTGCAGTAGGGGATAGCTTTAGGGACACACTATCATTTAATTCCTGAACTGCTGAGGTATGATACATTTGTTATGGAAAATACATGATGTGGTTGTTGACCCAGTAATTTATAACATTAAATTGTAAGTTTTTTCCCAGGCTAGAAACATATTTGTGTTGCAGTTCGTTTCATTCATTTTGTGTTTGAGTGAATTTTGATTCTAGGGTGATTTTGAGGTAAGAAGTATTTCTAATAGAATTCAAGGTTTAGTGCATTGGAGAGGATTTTCTTATCAGACCATAATTCAGCTGATGGTGGTTGCTCTGTTGTAAAGTATTGATGTCTTGGGATAATATTTTAGCAAAGTCAGGGAAATAGAAGCAGTGGGAATCCAGCTCTGTGAGTCGCTATCAGTATTTAATATTCATACCTGCATATTCTAAGAACAGGGGCCATCACTCATTACATTAGTTGCCCAAATAAAGCAGTTAATTGATGAGCTGTTAACTTAAGGATGGCTGGAGCTCTTTTTGGTCATCAGTGAAAAAGAATTGCTTAGGAAGAGCTCTATCATCAGGATAATAATTTGAAACCATTTACAAATAGAAGATGAAATCAAGCTTCTAGATTTTGTTCATCCCTTTTTTTCTCCTCTATTTTTGCTCCTTTCTGCTGTTTCTCACATCCTCGCACAAATAAGTTTTCAATCAAATAGTCTTGATGTTGTGGACTGACTACCAGGCATTTGCTATCAGGTGCCATACAATGAGTAGCAGATGAGTATTTTAAGGGAGTAAAGACGGAGTTTTTTTTCCTTACAATGAGACTTGTAGATGTGCATCTCCTTTCGTCTTATCCATCCCTGTGAAATCATTGAATTGTCATTAAACTTCTACCATGGATAACAAATTTTTTGATAGTACTATTAGACAAAGTTCAACCTTATTTTTAAATCATCTTTTTCAGGAACTTAGAATAAGGCTGAATATAAATAATGAGGAGAGATTTTTAGAGTGATTGACTATATTGAACAACACACTTGTGAAGGACTTTAAAAAAATATTAGAGAGTTCTCTAGTAGTAGGTAAAAGCAGCTTAGATTTACTATGGTTTTTATATGATGAAGTTATCTGTTTCAGAGAATTGTAGCAAGGAAAATGGTAGACAAGTGTTACAGATTCCAAATTAGGTACCAAGGTGAACATAGGAAATTAAATACTGGCAAAAATTTACTGCACTTTTCTGAATACATCCAAGCATTTAGACAGTGATGTGTAGGTTACTTTACAAGGGCTAATGCATGGCATTGTGATGTTAAAGCAGGTTGGGAAATACAGAACATTGAACAGCTCTGTAACCTTTTTTTTTGTGACTACTTCTAGCAATTTGTTTGCATCAGAATCTAAAATTGGACTAGGTTATACTGAAAAACTGTGTAATACCATTATCTTGGTAAGTCTACAGTGGAAACTTCTAGTGACCACCTACTTAGTCTTTTTTCCCCAGCATTTGACTCAAATTCAGGCAGGCTGACCTGCCTGGTTTGTTTTCATATATTGGTCTGAGGGACATGTATAGGTCTTGTTGTCTTTGTTTTTTTACAGGCTTATGGTAACAAATGCTTGAGGTCCTCAGTGTGAAATTAATGTGCATCTTGGAGCTTAGAATAAAACAAGTAAGATGCTCCTGGAACGAAGCTAACAGAAACAATACAAAATTTTTCTTGACAAAAATACTGTGCCATCTCTTCCCTGAAAGTTGTTTTTTATTTTTGGCAGAATAACCTTTGTGCCAGGGATTACCTTCAGCTATTCCCATTAAAAATTTATCTGAAAGTGCCCAAATTCAGTTTTATGTGAAATCCAAGTTTGTATTGAGGTAGCATTATAAAGCAATTTGTGACTGCTCTGATTAAGATAGGCATGGGCACTGGGAGCTTTTATGTCCTGTGAGAACACCCCCCTCACTGTTTTTCTAGCGGTATTGGGAAAGACAAAATTATGGTATTCAGAGAGGGAAGGGACAAGTCTGATGCAGGTGTCATGGATTAAAGCGAAAGAACAACAGAAGCACACAAGAACTGCTTGCTTAAGGGGCCAGGAAGGTAATACCAAGTCCTGTCCTGAAGGCAGGAGGCATCACATGCCCAGTACCCTGTGAAGAATTTTCTCTGTACAGATCATGACAGGATATACCATTTGAGTAGAGTTCTGATCTGAGAGTTCTGAATTGTCTGACAACAATATGTGCAGTTTGAAAAAAAAACACAAAAGATTGGGCAGAAAATCTTTCCTCCAAAACCTTGAGAAAGTTAAATGCAAAATGCTTATGTTAGAAGGCCAGTAAGAGAGGGTTTTTTCCTTGTACTGGTTCTTTTGGAGTCAGAGCAGGAGTGTGTACAAATTATCATTCTGTATTTTTCACAGTTGTTACGAATTTATAGATTTGGGGGGATTACATTCAGGATGTCTATATCCTGACAGCTATGAAATAAAACTGACGGATTTGTAACTGAGAATTCTGTATTTCTTATAAACAAAGACAGAAGAACAAATGAGTTACACAGGTGCTGGAGATGAATGCTGGTATCAAGACAATTGTCAGTGTTGGTGCTATGTCATTTTTATATTTGGCAGTTAGGCAAATTGTATTGACTTTAATATCATGTAGTTACATTCCAGGAAAAATTTCAACATGGTGCATATTGGGATTGAGATTGATGGTCGTGGTTGTCTGGTTGATGCGAGTCCTTTCTAGCCAGTAGCTGCTTCTCATCAGTGAAAGGACATCTGAAATAAATGAACGTGTACTTAGTGTTACTGTTTCTTCAGGGTATTAATTTCTGCACTTATTTCTGGGTATCATACTTCTTGTTGATCAGACAGCATGATACCTGAATACATGGGACTACTCTGGCTGCTGAGAAAACATCTGTACTGCTGGCAGCTTTGCTGACAGTTGTATTGATACTGTAGGTACTGCAGTTTAAGTACAGGAAACGATCCCTCGTTAGGTAAAAGGATGGTTGGACCAGATACTACACTACTCCTCCTTACATGTGGCCTCTACTTGATAATTTAACTTAAGATTTTGACACCTTTGAAGGCAGCACTCAGTCATCTTTCAACTTGTAATTGTCTCTGTGTTTTCTTTTCCTAGGTTTTTTCCTATTAATTTTTTAACACTACTGTTTCAAAGAATAGAAGATGTCCAAATGACAAGAAACAAAAGCTAATTAATTGTCTTAGAGTTACATGGATAAGGAAGAGTGGAATAAAATGGGATGTGACGCATAAGGTCTTTCCCACCAACACCTTCCATGAACACTTTATTCCATAATAGGTCTCCTTATTCTGATTTTATTTTTGAGGTGTGCCAGAATAAATATTTCAGGCAAGAATTTGATTTTTTAAAAATTTCATTATTCTAACCTGCTTTAAAAAAGACAAAACCAAACAACCACACTTCCTACCCCCCCGTCCCCCAACAACAACAACAGCATACAGCCCTACAAAACTGCAGATACAGTGTACAGTAAAAGAAAGTTCTTTCCAATCTTCTATAGCTATGGATGCTTGACTTGACGATCTTGTAAACAGCAATCTAATCTAGGGAAAATCTTGGGATCAGCCTGTACCAGAGAGAGAAAAAAAAAAAGAACAATCAAACCTCTATGGATTAAAAGTATGTACAAAGGGAGTTAGTGTAGAATAAGTTACTGTGTTTTCAATTCTCACCCTCACTTTTGTTACACCAGCTTTCCTCTGTGGACAGGTTTAAGGGAAGGATAATTTTTTAAGGGTGAAACTCAATTTTCAGAGGGGAATGGGATTTAACAGTACAACTGTCATTACAGTTTGTGAGCTGCATGTAAAGATGTTGAGAGTTTTATGGCTTACATTTTTAATGCAGCTGTGTTTAAATGTCTTTTCTGTATTCTGCTGCAACATCAGTTTTATATCATGTGGAACTAAGCTATTTTACCTTCTACTTAGGCATATTCCCAGGTATCATTAAAAATAACCTTTTAAGGCAGATCTTGTGACAAAATGCATTGTTGGTTATAAATAAGGCTGCTTCTTCAAGCTTTCTGGAAAAGAAGACTATTTCCTGTCTTATGAACCCATGGATGCAACTCATGCCATCTTTTCACCCATGCTTTCATCCTTGTTTCCTCCAACAGAAAGGAGAGCCAAACTGCAGTATTTTTTCTCCAGAAACCACAGAGCAGCTGACCTTTGAGATTCCTCTGAATGATTCTGGCTCTGCTGGACTTGGTGTAAGCTTGAAAGGCAACAAATCCCGTGAGACTGGAGCTGATCTTGGGATTTTCATCAAATCTGTTATTCATGGAGGTGCTGCTTTTAAGGTATGGAAGAAGCACATCAGAAGATGACTATTAGAATTCTGTCATTTCTATGTTGAATGCTGAATCTCAGTTGATAAGCATTCTAGGAAGGAATACCTTTTTAGTCTTTAAAAAATCTGCTGACTGCATTTTTCCCCCCAAATACAACTTGAAAAATGTAGGTTTTTTTGAAATTAGAAACAAAAGACTTATTCTTTCAGGGCTAGTATGTTTAACTCCTGTAGACCCATAATGTAATTTTTGTCTTTTGTGTTATCTCAGCAATTCCTTGCAGTTTTCTTTTCTGTAAAAATACCTTTTAATTCAGTGTATGTAAATTGCTGTGCTGACATCAGCCTGCTGAGTAAGACAATTCACAGCATTAAAACTTTAATGATCATCTATTTACAGCAGCTAGTAAATAGCAATAATCAAGGGTTTAGCTTTGATCTGAATGCTTAACAGTTCCCTGCTTCTGTTATTTACCTGTCGTAGTCCCATGGTTATTTCAAAGCTTGGATCTTCATCTACTTGGTGTATTTTAGAAATGTGTTAAGGCACAGTTGGCCAAATTAGGGCTGGATAAACTCAATTTGTGTGCATGTCTGCTACAGAGTCCGACTCATTTAACTGTGGAAATGAGGCTGCCCTCTTTGTTTTCCCAGCTCTGTGTCCCTGAGTAATTGTCCACACCAGTTGCAGTGACAGTGTATATTTCCACAGATGAACTCATTGTTTTGAACAGCAAAGCTTGTGGATCCATGCTCTGGCAGCATTAGTGGGCTGGCTACCTGACTGGTCACATCACAGACACATAAGAAACCTTTCCAGCTCTGTATGTTTACCACTCTCTGTTCCCCCATAGTGACCCACTCCGGAGAAGTTGATTTTGGCTTGTGACGTCTGCAGACTAATAAAGCAGAACTTCTGTGCTCACACCTAAGTAAACCAGCACAGTTACTCATCTTGACTAGAAGATTATTTGTGACAGCCTGTGGGCCTGTGACTTGTTCTCTATCCTACCCTTCCACCACTTAGAACTGTGTTGTGGTAATAGATCTGAATGTAGGCTCCAGAGCAAATGTAGGTTTCTGCTGAAAAGCCTGTAGCTTCAACCAGAACTGTTCAGAGAAACTTTGCTCTGAGTTTTATACAAGTGCTCACAGAATGCAGTCATTTTGGCAATGTTTTAAGACTCACTGTTGCATATGCAATGGAGAACAGCTGTCTTTCTTCTGTCTAATGACCTTTATATAGAACACTGCCTAATCAGTGGGTATTAACAATTAATAAAATTTCTTGTATCAAATTTAAAAGTGTGCACATATTTGTGCATAAATATTTAAAGATGTCCTATTGTCCTTATTTTAAATCTCTTCTTGGAGCAAGTTTTGAAATAAAAGCCTTTCTTTCCAGCTGGTAGTTGTCCAGAGCATTTTCCCATGCTATTCATTGTTACTCTCTGAAATGGATTATTATGGATTAAGACATGTGCATTTGCTTTTCAGTGTACAATATTTTCTTGGGAAACTGTCACAGGAGGAAATCATAAGGCTCACTGACATGAGAATTCTCTCACTGTTTCTCACTTCTGCATTTAGAATTTAAAATTTGTTCGATTTTTGGTGTATCATGCTAATATGAGTGGGAACTTTATCCCCTTGTCTATACAGTCACTGCTTGTCTTCAAAAGAAGACAAGTAATACATCAAATTTCAACACATTTCTTTCACTGATGAAGAAAATGCTTAATCCTTCTAATGCTCTATAAAAGTTTTGATACATTAAATTTCTTTTACCAGTGTGTTTTTTAGAGTGAAGAGTAATGAATGAGATGGAGACCATCTTGTTTGGTTACTGTTACTCGTTATTGGTTTGAATCAAAGGTCTGAAGAAAGACCAAGATTTTTGGTTTTTTGATATGTTAACACATTAATCCAGCTCTGATGTGTTAGTGGCATTGCAAAGCGTGGTAAGGGATTTGTAAAAAACCATAATGGAAAATTTAGTTCTTTAATTCTATAGTTGATGATTTAGTTTATCCTACATAAAGATTTTAGAAAATGTCAATGCACGAAACGTTATACATGCTCCAGTAAGGCTCAGTTCTATTTACTGCTCTTGCTACAACACCAAAAGAAAAATGCCTTAATGTTCCTAGTTGGTATTCTAACACTGTATCCTGCAGGAATAAAAACAGTTGCTTTTGCTGATTGAACCATTATGTCCCTTCCTAACATCCTTTTATAATTTTTGAAGTGTCTATTTTTTATCATCCCTAAGATAAGAGGTTACTAGAATACTTGATATTTGTAATTATGCAGAGCCTTTCATGTGAAGAAGACTAACATTTGACTGAGTTTAAAGACAGCATCTTTTTGTGTAACCTTAAGGTTTTCAGCCTTTTTTATCTCAAGTCATCTTGGCTTTTCACTTGTGATGCATTCCTGATGATCAGGTACTTGCAGTCTGCTGCAGTGGAGCCATGATAAGAAATGATGGAATGCTTTCTACATGTGCATAGAAAGTGTTATACCATCAGACATGGTGTAGCTCAGTCCTCCTCGGACCTCCAGGTGCTGCTGCAGTAAACATTGCTGCTTGTGTGCAGCTGATGGAGAAATTGGATAATTCCGATAAATGCCATCAGGGAATTCCTGAGAGAAGTGTCATTGATGTGATAAGGGAAATAACTAGGTGTGCTTTGATTAAAAACGTAAGTCCCTCTACTGTAAAAAGCCTAAGTCTTGTGAATGACTATGTGAAGGATGTGGTAGCCATGTGGAGGTATGTTCTATCTCTTGCTGTGAGTCTTCATAAAAAAAACAGGATTTTTTGAATAAGCAAGGGAGGAGCAACATCACCCCTTATTAGAATAGCTCACTCACAGTTTCAGAGATGGCATTTGAAAACTGTTCTGCTAAAATGCCAAATGTTTTTCTGCTGAAAAGCCATAAAGAAAATCTACCTCTCAGAGATGAAAGAAGAAACGTGTTAAAACAATGTTTAGCTTGTTTTGAGCCAAGCAGATTTTCTTGCAGTTCAGACTTCCAAACCAGGCCATAACACAAGGGATGTGAAAATCTGTGTTTGAAAACTCTTTAAACATTGGAATCTTTTCCCCTGGTCTTTAAAATGGCGAGAGGTTTTCCTGTGAAATAACTTGTACCTGAGCTTGTATGAAAACAGCGTTCAACTGTCTTCCAGCCTGTCTTGTACAGGTGGCTTTGCAAGAGTGGTTGATCAACATTTATAAAGGATGCACACCTTTTTTCTCTGATCACAGTTGAAAAGTCAAATTTTTCATTTAAATGTTGCACGTAACAGAGTGGGAAGAAGAGAGGATGCATCATAAGAAGCTCTTTAAGAATTAACATTATTAAAATGTAATTAAATATAAGTTCTCATACAAAAGCATCACAAGGAATATTAGAAATTGGGCCAATTGAAAGCTTTCTGAGGCTTAGTGATTCATTTAAGTATACACACTGTGTTCAGGACAGATGTAGTCATGACAAGATGCGTTTGACATTGCATTTGTGTATACACTAGAAAGAAACTTTGACAGATATTTTTGTGGTGGTTTATCCACAGAAAGGAAAAAAAGAAATCCGAGAACCTGTGGGACAGAAGGAGGAGGACACAAGGACTTGTAAAATTTCTGAAGTCTTATAGAAACTCACAAAAAAACCCCATCATTTTTTCCTTCAACTCCTGTTGCTGTGAATAGCTCCATTCATTTCAGCAAATTTTGATAGAACACAAAGGAATTACAACATGTGCAAATAATAAAATTCACTGTTCAACAGTCTTAACTCTTCTTTGCCCAGACTTTAGCATGTGTGATGGCATCATTTGTATTTAGAGAAACAGTAGGGTTCTTACTTACCTTGGCTGTATGTTTAAGATGGCATGAAATATTCAGCAGAGGGGTGGGAGAGATTTCAGTGACTCTTCCACATGGTGTTGCTGTTTTCTATCCTCCATTCCCACACTCTCCTGGGAAAAGTTTTATTTCTCTTTATTTTCCTTCACTGAGTGACTTATCTCCCAATTCTGTCTTCTTGTCCATCCCAGTTTATTTTGGATTCTGGTATATGCTGTTTCTTCTTCAGCTCAGTGGTTATCTGTACTCTGCGGTGCTACTAATGATACCCAATTCCAACAAAAGTAACACTTAGTAAAGCTGGGTGTGTCACAGCTACTGCAACTCACTTGAGCAAAAATGACTTAGGCTTGGCAGAATAATTCATTGAACATCTTAGTTATAGAAAAAAGAAAAATCAGAGAGTATATATATTTTGGATTATTCAAATGCATGAAATATGTAAACAGTTCAGGTGAGTGCCCTATGAAGAGTGATTAATTCGCCCGTGAATTAACCAGATTCACTTTAACCAAGCAGTGTATTTCTGTGCAAGAGCTTTCCCTGCTATTCTTCCTTCACTGCCTTATATTGCATATCTTCAGGTTTTTACTCATTCTCCTTGTTTGAGGTCTTGTTTGATGCCAATCTGATAGCTGTGAACTTGACAAGCTTTAAAAGAAACTTTTGTGTCTCAATTATATAGACCTTGTTTTCTTCTTAAAGAGAGAAGTCCATGGCACATGCTTTTATGAAAAGAAATATATCACAGATCATAAAGACAATGGCAATTGGACTCCTAAATCAAAAAATAGCAATGTCCACAATTTTACTATGTCCGCAAATGTCAGCTAGCCTTGGCAAATGAAACTGAATGGCTTTTTCAAAGCATAGGTTTTAAGAACTTGCTTGATATGGCTCAACCGTAATTTTGTTATTGGCAGTAGTTTTGGATGCTGTAATATGGGGGCAGCATTAATTAATAAGGATGCTTAAGTCTTAATGACCATTCTGAAGTGAGAAGTCTAGCCCATATGATGGCATGGTATCTGTGACAAGGTAGACACTAGTAAGACTGTAAGACAAATTTTTTGAACCTGTTTCTTACCAGACCTTAGAGGAGATAATGCAGGGAAAATAAGTTGCAGTACTCCTTTGTGGTTGAAATGGGAACACTAGCAACTGTAGTGTGGGCCCTTTTAACTAACCAAAAGCTACTTTTCCTTTTTTTGGGGGGGTTGGGTTCTTTTTGTTGTTTGTATTATTTTGTTTTTGAGGGTGTGGTTGTTTTGTTTTTTGACTAATACAAATAAAACTGTGCATGTGAGAAAAAACAACAGCCTGTGCATGCACTTCTATGTTTGTGTTTGTACTATGAACTCTTTACAGAATGTAGTAAATAGAGGGAAAAATGGCCAATTACTGAACACAGAGTTATTTCTGGCACTGTGCATTCTCCTGTTTCTCGAATTATAGGAAGCAATGTCTGATTGTCTTCATCTTGCTTTCCTGTTTGTAGAACCTCTGCCTAATGATTAATTCTTGGTTTTGGTGGGTTTTTTTTTAAATTGTTTTTATTTTTGCTGCAGGATGGTCGTTTGCGAGTAAATGATCAACTTGTTGCAGTTAATGGGGAGTCGTTGCTGGGCAAGTCAAATCATGAAGCTATGGAAACACTGAGACGCTCCATGTCCATGGAAGGGAACATTCGTGGGAGGATCCAGCTGGTAGTTCTCCGGAGACTAGAGGTACAGACAGAGGTGAAGCAGTAAATGCATTTATTAGATAAATGTCTTTCCAGTGCCAGTGGTTTTGCATACAAGAGATGATGGCTAAAGTCGTGGTCACAGAGAGCTTCTCCTGGCTCAAGGAATTCTTGACTTTATGGAGAGAGGCTTCACACAATGTTCTTTTTGATATCTCCTGGTCTTGCTGTTCATGTTGAGACCAGGCTAAAAGTGACCTCTTATTTTAATTTGACAAGTGTTAGAACAAAAGCAAACGTGATTCCAAAAAGGGTTAGTTTAGGATTAATACGTTGATGTAGTTTTGACTAATTGCTACCTCCTTGAAGCAATATCTGGGATACAGACAGTTTAAATGATTCTGATTTCATTTGTTGTTATAATCAGAGACCTTAGTATCTTAGTGTGACTTGGATTTTACTTCACTCTTTTTTAGTTTCATTAGTACTTGAATTATTTTTTGAGTGTGTTTTTTTTGGTCTTGTCTTCCCTTTTTTTTTTTTTCTTTTTTCTTTTTGTTTGACCTTCAAGGAATTAATATTTTACTTTTCCTGGTCAGATGAAGATCCCTTCAGGATGGGTTTCTGAGTTGATTAACATAAAATTTGCTTAAGTAAGATAACAAAATAAGATAAGAAGGGCTTTTTTTTACCATTACATTTTCTAGACCTTCTATAAATTGATGTTTGCCAATTGCCTCTTGTTTTGAAAAGGATTGGTTTTATGATCTCCCTTACTCCCTCTTTCATGCATGCGTGCACATATGCACAGTCTCTCCTCATCTTTGCATAGACAATATGCATGTTATACTGGCTGCCTTTTCTACTCATCCCAGTTTTAATTCTAACCTTTGAGTAAACATTTGAATATGTTTTAAACATCTGTACAGTTCTTAAAAATGAAAGAACATAGAAGTGGGTTTGGGGTATAAAAGGTTGTAATAAATCTCATTGTAGAATTCCAAGGTATTATTTCTAGCTTCTTATTTAATAAGCATGACTGGAACATTTTAAAATGTTACAAACAATCGTGTCTGTGGGTGTATTAGCGTAAAATATCAGGGAGGAAGAGGATGAAAATCTGGCATATGTTAGAGGAAAACACATTTTTACTTTCCTTTTACATGTGACAGCATCATGCTGTAAGGAAGAATTATAAAGTATATGTCATATTTTTTGTGCACTTTTGTGATACAAGAAAGATAGCTCACCTTTAAAGAAAGCTCACTCCTGCAAGTTTTCTTTCTTTCTCAAAAGTCAATTCTCTTTTAAAAAACCTTCCAATCAAAGTCAATCAGGTTGACCTAATAAAAGTATGAGACTGCTTTCTGTAGTTAAGTGTATAGTTTTGAATATTAGCCAGATGTATGAAGGGAGTAAATAGTCTTGACTCATGCCCTATGAAGAATGCATAATGAGGTCTTGATTGAATCAAATTCATTTTAAACAGGAATTAATTTTTATAGGGTAGTCTTTAGGTTCAATTGTAATTCCATTTGAGTCTGGAGACCGCAGCAGAAATGCATTGTTACCCATTCTTTCCTTTTCCCAAAACAGCTACCAGAGTACTGCATCTCAACTTGGTACAGGGAGAATATGTTTAGAAATGCATTATTGTTTTTATTGGTCAGGACACTAATGGAGGTCTTCCATGACAGCTATGTTTTATAAGCTGAATACTCGAATTAGGCTGGTTACTGATCAGTTGTTGGGATATTGATTGTGTCATTTACCAAAGAGCTGGAAAAGCAGATTTGTTGTTGATGTTAATTTAAGGCTCCTTATCCTGCTCCTTGTAAATCTCCAGTGGATGATTTGGAGGTTGCAAGACTTACTTTAGCTAGCAGTATCCATGGAAAAATAGTAAATGTGGACTTTACAATGTAAAGAATCTTATGTAAATGAAAGGATTTCCAGTTACAAGAAGAAACATAGTTGTCAGTGGCTGAGTGATGCATGTGTGTTTCTGTTCAGAGGTTCAAAATAGCCTTTTCAAATGGCTTGTGCTGCCCTGAGAGAGTGTTGCATGTGCTGCCTTCCACTGAGCCTCCATTTGTAGCCATATTGCCACCATGAGCATCCCAGCATTGATTTGTGTTCCAAGGTGCTTTTTTTGCCATTTTATTACGCTTATTTTAGTTGTTATTATTATATCATTATTATTATTATTTCATTTTTATCAAATTACATTTTTATTATTATTAAGCTTGAAAGACAAGGTTGCAGGGCGATGTAACATGCTGTTCTTTCTTATGTGTTGGTTTACTGGCAATCACTTGCCAATACATTACACTTCTTGCATCATTTAAAAGATAAATTACATGGGTTAGATACAAGTATTTCTTCTGTAGATGTGACTGTGAAATTTAACAAATTATATATTTAGTATAACATTTTCTGGCATGATGAACATGCAGTTTAAAAATAGAAGCCAGTTAGAACCTCCTTCAAAAAACCAGATATAAAATCATAGAAAATGTAAAGGTTGTTTTGAAAACTAGCCATAATATTCCCCTGTGTGGGTTTTCGGTTTTCCCTGAATAACGAGTACAGAAATGCCTTTCTGGGTCTGTCCCAGTTTTAGAAACTGTGATTTTTATTTTTTTTTTCCCAATTTTTTTTCCTTTGAGCAACTGCTCAGGAGAATAAATTAGGCGATATGGCATGTATGGGGGGTAGGAAATGTCTCAAAAGAAAAGCTGACTAGAGGTGTGACAGGAGTTTGTTTAGCTGCTAGCCAGAAGACCTGCGTTTGGGAGTTTGGTGTAACTCCTTACTTGCAAAACTGTTCTAGTGTGTGATCATCAGAACATATGCACTCAGTCTCAGGGAGAAGGGAACCAGCTGGCTGGCAGAAAAATACCATTGGCATTGCCCGTGTTCTTGTGTTGACAATGTCACAAGCTGCCCTCCCAGATGGAGAATTTGAATGAAGCCAGTTGTGGGTCATAAAAAAAAAAAGTCTTCATTTTTGTGCATCATTCTTGATGGTTGTTATTGCTTAGATGTTGTCTTATTTGCTGGTCAGCAAAAACAAGCAGCAATTTGGAAGCGATCTCTCAAGTTTCTCATTTGAGAGGAAGCAGCGTACAGTGAACACGTGACATGGTGCTGTATCTGTGCATTGTCTGCAGCGCTGGGTGCTCGTCTGCATTGTTGAACATGGGCATTTTTGTTACAATGTGTGGTTCTGTTTTTCCCATAGGAGCGCTCAGACCAGGGAGTCTTTCAGAAATCAGCCTTTGATGGGAGTCATAACTTTGCAGCTGCTTCCCGACGGAACGATGCTATTCTTCAGCAATTTGTAACATGCAGTCCCCAGGAGGGAATAAAAGGTAGTCTCTAGATATCCTTCTCTGTGCTGAAAGAGACTGATTTGTGGGGGTTTTTTTCTGAAATCCAAAGCCACTAGAAAAGCAGTTAATTAGAGTAAGTGCACATTATGTTACTTTGAGGCTTGAAGATCCAGAGAGGGTGGGAGAGCTGACTCAGAAGTTGTGAATTAGATTCCTGGCACAAATTCCAGTTTAAGTAACAGTTTCTAGCTCGCTGCCCCAACACGTAAGGCTGGATAAAAAACAAATGATGAGTGCAAAATATATGTTGTCAAAATGTTTATTTTCTATATGTCTTTAATGAGCGCAATGATTTTTGCAATTAATTTTTAGATTATGTCCCAGGTTATTATAAGCTAAATTAATTTATACTAAACCATGTTATTCATAAAGTACACTTGCTTATTTTAGATTTAAGGTAAAATTTGTTCAGAGGTTAGAAACATTCTCTTAATTTACAAATTGGAATTATATTAATGAACTCATTAAAAAAATTAAGTAATCATGTACATTGTGCAAAGAAAATATACATGTACAAGCATATGTAAGCATACAAGTAAGAGCTTTTAAAGCCCCTTCTTTTCCCATCTTTCATTTCTGATGGCATACTGTACTGTCTGTCCAATTTGCTCCTGACTCAGCAAGGTACTAGTTATTTGAAAAGTTTAAGTATTTGAGATGGTCTTGACCCCTATCCTTTTAAGTGTGCTCTCATCCTTCAAGCCAGGCACATACTTAAATACCTTCCAGTAGGAAAAAAAGATTTTCTTTGATGTAGTTGAATTATGCATGATTTTCCCCACTTCCCTAGACAACTGTGGAATCAGGGTGGCCTGCAAAAAGTGATTTCATAGGCTGCTGTGATGACTGTGTGGGGTGCTTTTAGTCAAAATCAAAGAGCCCTTATCTGAAAAACTCAAGAAAAACTCCCATAGAATTTAAGGGGAAATTATTTGTGTTGACTTCAATATTTTGACAGTGTGATTCCAGGCAAAGAATTAGATATAGGCTGAAGCATTATAAATACTGAAAGATCAGATCCTTTTGTTTAGAGCTACCTTACATTTCTCTTGTCTGAATTTCACCCTGATTCTGTACTTACAGGAGAAAAGCAGCTCCTACCTTGAATCTAGCCTGCCTTATAGAGTTAGTTGTTGCCAAAGGATCAGAAAGGAGCAAATACCTTTAAATACTTCCTTTAAAAGCAAATAAGCAAATGCTCTGGAGTTTTTGATACAGGTGAATGGCAACAGGTAACTTGTCACTTAAATTCAAAACAAAGTGTGTGGAAGAGTTGTACTTTCAGATAAGGGTTGTACAATTGTAATCCAAAAATCAAGATGACTAGTTTGCATCCCAATCATAACATCATTTTCAATAGGCATCTTTTTAATTAAAGAATGATGGTGAGAAGGCAGTCTGGCAAAAGAAATGTGATGGCCTCAGAAAAGAATGTGTCAGATGTGGAAAGAATGCTTTGGAGTGCTGCTGGTACAAGGAGGGTTTGGCATGGCTGGGTCTTCCCAGCCATGGCCTGAGAAGTGATTGGAATTGGAGTCAGCAGACAGCAAATGCCAAAGATGTTTCTAGCACTTACTAGAAGTATCATTGTACTGCTATTTCAGTTGAAGACTTGGCATTTGATGAGCAAAATTGAAGGGATCTTAATGGAGAAGTGCACAGGCACTTGCAGCAGCAGGCGGCTGCGGTATGGGTGTGGTAAATTATGTTGGTGAGAGGCACTTTGGGCTTACATTGGCCTTGCACATTGCAGAAATATTTCTCTTATTTTGAAGACATAGTATTAATTATTATTGTGATAATGCTTGTTCTGCTTTCCTTATGAGCCTGTCACTTATTCCCTCCCATCACTGGTTCAAAATTTTTTTTGCACTGTTTCTTATAAAGTTTTGTCCTCACTCTTTCAAGGCATCTATAAAGGCAAAATGTTACACCTGTGCACAACCCTCTTTTAACTCAGTTATGAACTTTTGGTTGTGTGTCTGTTTAAGGACATGAGTCAAAGATCTAGTGAGCTTCTTGTGGCAGGCAGAAACAGTCCCTTATACATGCTCACAGTGTACTATCCAGATCTTGAATGTAGAAGTACAGTTGATACATTTTTACGAAGAATAATAAAAGACAGAAGAGATTTTTAGCATAATACAGAATCCAATGTAAAAATTTAATGACAGGAGCTGTATTAAGTTTAATAAAATGTCACTTTCCTAATTAATGTTTTCTAATAAGTTATTTCCAGCATCATTCACTTCTCCTACCAATAAAATTCTTACAAAAGCTCAGCAAAAATACACTGAAGCTTGGCCTGCTAATATTGCTGTCTGTTTTAAGAGTCTTTTTTATTATACATGAGCAAGAAAAATTAATGTCTGGAGGAAAGTGCTTATAGCCAAAACATTAAATTTTGTCTTGCCTGTGGATATTTAAATAAAGGGGGAGGGGAGACTGATCCAATATTGAAATGCCAATGTTTGTTCTATTTTTGCTTGAATAATACTTGCTGCCTTCACGTCCTCACTTCTTTTGCTGCCAAGCTGTTGCACAGTGTTTTTTAGAACAACCTCTTTGAGAATTGATACTTCAGTGCCAGCAGCTTTACATTTCTGGTGTTGAAAGATTACTGGAATGTGTTTCATTAGAGGTTCTAGTATATTTCTTAAAACCCTACATTATAAACACCTAGAAGGGAAATGCTGTCATCTCTCTGGTTAGGTAGTAGAACAATCAAACTTTCTCTACTACCATGGACTGAGTCCTCATGGTTGTACAAGCATCTCTGTTTTCAAACATGTGGTAATGTCAAGATAGAAAATTAAGAAATGAAATTCTTACTTATTTAATTATTTAGATTTTGTTTGTAAACACTGCATGTGTCTTGTAGACAGAATTAATTTTTACTCACTTACTCTACATCTTGCTCAGTGGCTTAGAAGTTGTCTGATTTTTCTGGATCTGTTAAGGTCATTTCCTGAAGTCTTGAACATGGAGCCAGTGACTGCCCCTTGGGTTAAATTGTCTCACTGTCTGGCTTCTGCTCCCATTTTCCTGGGAGCTGTAGTCTCTTGTGATAATTTCCAATTCACTAAGGAAATCTTGCCATTTTTCTCGGTGTAGCATTTGTTTACGGCAAGGAAAATACCGGTGGTAACCCATCACCAAGCAGCCATGGTGAAATGATGTCTCAAGTACTGTGACTTTAAGTTAAAATAACTACCTGATTTACTCAGCCTCTTGCTATGCCTATGGGTGTCTGCTCAAGGAGGCTGAGCACTGCATAAGAGTGTGTGATTTAGTTTTTAAAATTCTTTTTTGTCCATCAGGTATCTCTTTCCTAGTTTGGGTGGTCAGTGGTTAAGGGACTTACTAAAGAGTAAGAGGTTCTTTCTGGAACATTGTGCCATTGATACCTCTCCAACTTTTGGTACATTTCTTAATATTTTTGAAAAAAATTTGTTCCCAAAGCATTCTCACAGCAATGAATTCTATGAAAAATACTGTTTTGTGTTTGTCCTAGGTGTGCTGCTTGATAGTTGCACTGCTTATCTTCTTGTGACTGTGTATGAGACAGTAAGAGCTTCTTTTTCACCTTATGCATAGTCTTTACAATTTCATGGACTCCTCTTGTATCCCGTTTTATTGCTTTTTACTCTAAAGTAAAGAATCCTAATCCTTGGTCCTTGTAGGAATGTTTCTACATGTGTCCAACTACTCTTGCTACCTTTTCAATGTGTTTCTTAGCTGTATTACGTGGTTTTCAGATAAAAGAATGAAACCTCAGATCCTATTTCAAAACTAGACACACCATTAGCTCCTGAGTTCTAGTTGGAGTGTTTGGACTTTTTTGGACTTGTAAATGATGTCTCCCTTTGACTTCACTAAGCATATCTTCAAAGAACAATCCAGTGCACATGTAGTGTACAGTTCCAGTGATAATCCCTGCAGTAACAGCCTTCATGTATGTCTCAGGGTTTTCCCCTACTCCCATGTGTATCACTTTGCAGTCTCTGACAGGGAATTTCACCTGCCCTGAAGGTGAATCTTTTTACAGAATTTCATAGGCTGTTTCTTTTTGAGTGTTTTTTTTATATGAGGAAATATTTTCATCTTATGATTCATCTTACAGATCATTTAATTACATTGAACAGTATGAGATCCCCTTTGTTCTAAATTGTTTCTGCTGTGAGAACTTTACTCCTCATCTGTTTCCTGTCCTTAAATTCAAACCTGAAAGAATGTGATCACAGTGCAAGAAGCCAGTGTGCAAATGTTAGGTAGCATATCTGGTTTTTACGTCAGACTGGCAATTGATATTTTTTAAGGTCTCATTAAAATTTTTCTCATCTGCTCATCTTCACTTTCTTCTGATGACATTCACACTTTTCCTGAGATACAGGGTTGGAGCTATTTCTTATCATTCTAATCTTGAGGAGGTTATCCAACCAATAGGAGTTTTATAGGATCTGTGAGCTAATAGTGTAGGTTTGTTTGGATTGGGTTTTTTTCTTTGTTATTTTTTTCTTTTAGGGGAACTATCTCAGTGCTTGTACCAAATAAATATGATCTATTGCTTTCTGCAGTGATCCCTCCTTGTAGACCCTTTTTCTCTCAAGTCAGATTAGTGCTTTCACACACAATTGTGCAAAAAGACTACCAACATTCCATGCACCAGAACAGCTCATGTGAAAGTGTGGTAAGTCAGTATTGTTAGATTGCTTACCTGCCATTGAAACCCAAGGAAGTGTCCGTGTTTCCTATTAAGTTTTGGAGGGACGAAGACAGAATCTACATTGAAAGATGTAGGGACTTTTTCTGAGATTAGACCTTTAGACTGAGAAGTGAATTTACACGACAATAATGCACTAACCTACAGCGGGCACAGCAGTCTTATAAAATATTGCAGCTATGTAAGTGTTGTTGCTTAGCAAACCTCAGAATGGTTTGAGTAGTTCATGTTTGTACAAAGTAATTTTCTGGTGTTAGCGGAATGCTTTTTGTAAGGGTAAAGGAGGAGTTACCAAAATGGTAGGAAAGTGAAGACTGTAATTAAGAAATGCCTCTTTCTTCTCTTGCCATAGAATAACAGAAATTTTTCTTCTTGCTGAGAATATGTTCTCTTCTGTACATGAAAGGAGATAAATGCTCCCCATCAAAGGGAATGAAAGTATGAACCTACAATCAGTTAGGATGCAGCTATGTAGAAGTGAAAATCCACTCAAATGGAGTAAAGCGATTTGTGCCTTGCACCCAACTTCACTATAAGTACAAAGTTTCCCTATATTTACCTTTAATTATGCATATGCAAATCTGGAAATCAGCTCTTCAGGAAATCCCAAGGGGTGCATTTTCTGCTTGGTGTGATTTTAATTCTAGTTTAGTTAGTTTAGGGATTTGAATAATTTGTGATTCACTTCAGTGTTGCTTGAGGCCTTCCAGTCCAGTCATCAGTCAGTGAACTGGTGTAATCTATGTGTTTCTGTGGCTTATTTAACCTCTTTTTAAATTTTATTGCAGAGTTTTCAGTGTCTGATCATGGCAACGGTGAAAATGAAACCCCTCCACCTCTCCCACCACATCCCAGTGAGGATCTGCTGAATGAGAATTATAATCATAGGTTGGACTTCCATTCTTCTTAATAGTTACAGCACTAATTGTTGATTAGTGGTTGTGATAATATTTCTAATTGATTGTAAAATAACTTTTTTTTTTTCAAAATTTGTACCACTTTTTCATCAATTGCAAGATCCTTTAATATAAGCTGGGAATGTTATTTTAGCGTTAGCGTGTTGTTCGTTCAGTTGTTGTAGGCTGCAGTATGCTTGCTCTCTGTGATATATGATACCCAGTAAAACAAAAAGAATCCCAAAGCATAATCCCTATTTAAAAAAAAAAAAGTTAATTTAAAACTGTACCTGTGGATGCTACGTGTAAATGCAGTTTGAAGTCTCTTAAAGCTTTAAAAGTCCTAGCCAAACACAGTTTGTAGGAAAGTGAATCTTCTTATGTCAGCCAAAAGCGTTCTTGAGATTACAAAATGTATCTTCAGTAAGTCTGAGCAATGAAATGCGTAAGGCAAAAATTAACGAACACTTTACAAGTTGTCAATGCATTAAGTAGATTTTTCAGATGCTTTTGTAAAGGCTGGTGTGCTTGATAGCAGCTAAAAGCTTTAATTTCCTTAGTAAATACAGAAGTTTGGAAGTTCACAAAAAAGTGTAAATACGAAGTTCACTATGGCTCATACTGATTCTATCTCAAGTAGCACAGGATTCAAATCAAAGCATAATTTCAAGCTGTCCTAGTTGTGATGCTGAAATGCAGTGTTGAACGCTGTTTACTCATCTTCTGTATATTCAGTTTTGCTGGTCATGCATTTACTGCAATGATATTAGGAAAATATGCATTTCAACTCAAATTTAGCCATGCATCAGTCCTTGTGTGCATGGATGGGATTAAAAACTACCCTGAACTCTTTGCATGTAGTATGAAAGAGTAGATATATTTTATTCTGGGTACCTTGAATTCTTCATATGAGACTCTCCTATTTTCTTTTTGCTAACGTAGAATAACTTCACTAGTATAATTTCATAATTTCCGATGTCCCAGGCAGGTATATACGACGTGGTAAACAAACAAATGTCTACACAGAGCAATGTAATTAAGCAGTAAATTCTAAACTGCAGTTGTTTGCTAGAATCTCTTCCTAATTTTTTCAACAAGCTAGGAGAAAAATATTCTCTTAAATCTATTATAAGGGTGATGAATTTACGGGTCCTTTCTCCCATTCTGACTTCTTCAGTGTTGTGTTGTTTTTCCATTTAGAACTTAAGTTCTCTTGAAAATTGCAGTATTGAGTCATGCTAATTTCACTGAATCTGCATTTCAACAAAACACTTTGGAAAGTATTTTGATGCTGTAAAATCAGCCTTTTGATTGAACAATTTGGAAATAAATATTTTTAATTTTCAAACTGCTTTTTTGCTTAGGAGTATTTTTAAAAATAGTAATTTCTGTTTCTAATCAAAAAGAGACATGAAAGATTTCAAATATATTACACCGAAGTGTTTCGATTCCTCACACCTGAAAGTTACATGGACTTTCACTCAGACAGAATTTTGAAATGTTTAGAAATTTGGCTTGAAGTAGAGGAACTAAAAAAAGACCAAAACAAAATAAAACCCAAACTAACCAAGTCCCCAATACACTGGAATTCTTCAAAAGGTCATGGCACCCTCCATAAGAACTCCAGTCTCTACCTAAGTGGTGCAAGGCTATAAAATAATTTTACTTTAGCAGATGAAGTAGAATTGATCCAGGTACATTGTCAGTATTTTTCCAACATTCTGTAGCATGTTATTTGGGAATGTAGGGGTTAGATAGAACTAGCAAAATGGGGGGAAAAAAAATCATTACTAAGCATTTACATTTAAATTTCCATCTGAGATGAAAAACAAGCGAATGAGGGTGTTAAGTCTCAGAAAAGGAAGTGGAGGATCAATATCTGATTTTAAAAATGCATGCTGTAAGCAACTAGAGGAAGAAACACATGTATATTTGTGCATTCTTTAATTAGTTCACTTGTGGTTTGAACTGGTGCCTTATTTTGCATATCTTTTTTTTATTATTTTATTTCCTACAGCCCTATCATAAATTCAGCAGTGCATTTAACAGATCAGCACATCAACTTCAGATCTTTGACACCAGCCAAGCAGTCTGAATCAATTAATCTGAAAGCCTCCAAAAGCATGGATCTGGGTAAGAAGGGGTGGGGTGACATACAGGTCAGCTTTTTAGCCTTAGCCCATCTCTCTTTCTTGCTTTTGTTTCTTTAACACTAACATCAGGGAGTAAGTTCTGCAGAGGAGCTACAGTGATGGGGACAATGGTCAGCCTCCTGTAGCATCTATTTGCAAGTATCCTTTTTCTTGAAGCTGAAGAAAGTTTGGGTTTTTTTGGTAAAGGCCCACTGTATTGAAATCTTAGCTGAGGAAAAGATGGAATGAGAGAAAAATGAGCAGAAAGAATTGCTGTGCAGGTTTTGTATGCCTAAAATATGTAGCAAAACCAGCAATACCAAAAGTAATTTATTTTACAGAATACAAATGATTGTAAAACTATACTGGACAAAGGGTTCCTCGGACAAATTGTTTATTTCTTCATAGACGGTGACAAACACAAGCAGTCAAAGCCTTGCAGTAGATCTTTATAAATGCTTGAAGAGTGTAAGGTTATGCTTCTTTACCCATCAGAGCTGTGCAGAAAAGCTTTCAGGGTGGGTGAAGCAGAACGTAAAAGGTTCTTTCAGTACCAGGAAAGCATTTGCAGGTAGAGATTGAAGGGTTTTTGCAGCTGGAAACCAAGCCATATTTTAATGAGGGTTCAAGAAAAAACTCACAAACTTCTTAAGTCTCAACGTAAACCAAGAAAGGTTTTCTTTTTGCTTTTAATTCTCCTTTGCCACCCTTTATCTGATTTTTTTTTTCCAAATTCAAGAGTTGAGGGGGAAACCTTGAGATCTATCATTAGGATATCTTTCATTATAGATTTATGTGCTTTGTTGGATCAGATTTTGTACACCATTAATAGAAAATTATTAATTTCATACATAGTTTCAAGGCAGCTTTTTGTTACCTTGCTGATTAGTTTTTTTGTGATCAGTCTTATGTTTTTTATTCTTGATTTTTATTGTCATCTTAATGGAATATTTTAATGTAACATTTAATGTGTTTACTCCTCTAATAGCATGTAAGGACCAGACAGTTATTAATGTGGGCTAAGAATGGATATGAATTAATTTAAGAGAGTTTTTAAGGCAGAATTTTAATGCTACTGCATGACCATCCCAACCCTTTTGCAATTCTGTTCCACTGTTTTGACTAAGAGTAATAGATTTGGTATTTTTTTAAGAATGGAAATGCTCCTCAAAAAATAATTGCATTTACAGACTGGAGTCACAATGTACACTGTATGTAGTCTACTAGAAAAATTAATGGTCAACTTTTAGAAAGGTTTACTTCCAGCTCCCACAAAACTCGTGGGAAAGAATGCTCACAAGCAGCAGTGTAAAATTAGGCAATGGGAGTGCACTTGAGAGCATAGTCAGAACTGCCAGGTGACCTATACTTCAAATTCTATACAGCAATCTGCTCCTGACACCCAGAAGCAATGCTTTGAGGATGTATATGAGTCACTAAATCATGGTGGCTAAAAACTAAAATAAAATTGGGTGCAAAAATAAAATAAAAAATTTATACAAATATGTCTTTTAGATCTTTCAAAAATGGTTGCCTGTTAGAAGGTAGCTGTTGAAAATGCACCTTCCGTTTAGAAAGTAAAAAATGAAAGGAGTGATAATCAGTCTGATTGGAAGTACAAATGTGAAGATGGATCTATTACTTGGGACAGTCATGTGGAGAACTGGAGAGACTCTGAAAGAACTGCACCATATTGTTTTATAAATCACAATAGATGAAGTAAAATTCCTTGCACATAGCTTAAAAACAATAAAACTGAGGAAGATGAAAGCTAGGACCTTTTACAGCCATTCTCTAGCAAGCAGTGAAGTACCATGTTTGACTTTCCAGCTTTTGTAAGATTTTAAGCAGAAGCTACTGGCTGGAATGGGAAATGGAAAAGAAAAATGAAAATCTCGAGGGAAGTAACTGCAATATAAAGGGCTTCTAATACAAATAAAATCCCAATAGTTTGGTATATAAAAGTCTGCTTCCAAATAAAGCATTCATGTAATTCACGTTCCAAAATGGATTTTTGGGAAAGGGAACTTGGTTTTTGTTTCCTTCTTACTTAACTGCAGTCATGACCCATAATAACTTCTCATCCCAATGTGCAGCTGTGTATCCATTATTGATTTCAGTGCACTGTTTGCTGGGGGCAAGGCTGGGGGGAGGGAGGAAAGTGCTGCTGTCTTCATCTTCCAGCAAATTTGGTAACAAAGAGGAGGTGTCTCCTCTGAAAAGTGCTAGACCTCTTTTTCTGGGAGTCATGGAATGCTGTCCGCTTACTGCTTTTCTTTTCTTCTCAAGTTCTGTCAGGCCCTTCAAAAAAGAAAATCTAACATGATGAACAGAAAAAAACCACAGAATTGGAGTCCAGGAGGAGAGGTCTGAGACCTTAGAAAATGTGACTTAAATGCAGTTTATTTCTTTTCAAACCAAGTTGTATCTGGATCAGGTGTCTCCATAGATCTAGGAAATGACCCAGAGATTCGGTCTAGAGACCCTGAATAATATCACAGACTCAGTAGACAACAGAATTGGTGTAATACAGGGTATCAATATGAAATCTGTAGCGCTGTTCACTTATGAAACATATTACTTCACCTTGAAATGTGTATAATGCATCCATTGCCTAATTATAAGGTTACAAAGATATGAATTACATAATGACATTGCCATCCAAAGGATCATCAAAGGGAGGTAACAGAAAAGTTTAAATGCAGGAGAATCCAGATATTATTATAGATTATGAACATTGTATGAAAATAATAAATTCACTGAATTAGGGAAGTAGTGAATCTGTATAATAAGGGTCTTTCTGGCTTTGACGAGGGTTGATATATACACAAGAGGCAAATCTGTTAAGTAAAGACTAGCCTATAATTACATGGGTACACAATGGAAACCCATTTATCATTGATGTTTGTCTTTTCAGTTTTATATATTTTAGTCTCAGAAACTTTTGAGTGCTTAATCTGTTTTCCAGTCATACCTATTTACAAAATAATAATATTATAAATTAATACCCTCAGTGAATAATATCAGGTAATAAGAATGGGTGACCAAAAATTGTTCAGTACTGCTAGCACATTGCATCAATTTGTCATTGTCACTCTCCAAAGCAAATCCTGCCATGAAAGGAACTTGGCACATGCAGCAAAAGCTGTAGGTTACTTGCCAGTAGGGCAGATGTAGTTTAGTTTATTGACACTTGGTGCATTTCCGTGCTGGTGATTGGGCAGCTGGACAGGAGCAGAGGGCATGAGCCACTGCCACCTGGTTGTTTAGGCAAGGCTCTGTGCTGCCATGTGCACGCCATGAGTTGGATGAACTGACACAAGTCTTAACTGCTAAATTCATGAATAGCATGACTCCTTGGTGTATTTCAAGAACTCACTTTATTTAGTCTTTGCTTAGACCTATTTAAAAAAAATAAAACAGAAATCAGTGTCATGTGTGAGTTATTGAGTTACCGTTGTAGAAAATAATAAAAAAAAAAAAATACAAAAAGACCAGTCTAGTGGTAATGATCATTTTTTTGGTTTTGCAGATATGAGCAGAACTTGCCTCATATGTACAGATGCCCTTGTGCAAAGTATATGGAGGCATGGTGACTGGTTCCCTGTTTTAGCATCCATCATTTCCACGGTGTTCAAATGCTTCTCAAAATTTACAGCTTCATTCAGAGTGATAGAGTACAGATTAGTTTCATATCAGCTATAAGTCCTAATGTTCTTCCCTGCTGCTGTGTTGAGATAATGACAGCATTTTCTGGATCACTGGTGGAGTTCATATCCTGTGTCTTATGGCATATTTTTCTTTGCCTTGTCTACTTTTATTTTGAACCTGTAAAAAATTGCACAGGCCCCCTTCTACTAATCCTTGCACTTGACACATCCACTCAGTTGCATACATTCTTTTGTTCTTCAAACACGGCTGTCCATGTGTTAACAAAACAAACACCCTTCTTATAGGTGTGACTTCAAGAGTTTGTGCAGGGCCAAACAAAGGCTGACCAGAGTTGGACTGCATGCCACGTTTGGACTTGTGCTTATAGCATGGTGTTAAAAATATGCCAAACAAAATAAAAAAATCATAGAAATAAATGTTGTGTTGTCCCTTCCCACTGAAGTGGAACACTTTTTTTGAAACTTAAGGGCAGATTGAAAATGAAGAAATCAATGGCTTCTATACAAGTCATTGGAGGGATGATTTTCCCTTTCTTTTAACAACCTCCTATATGCACACATTTTTCCTTATATTACAACAGTTGTCTAGAGAAGAATTTCTATGTAATATTTCACCAGAATCTATTTTCAATAGTGCTTGTTCTTTTAACTATCTTAAAAATGTAATTTTTGCAATGTTACTGTGAAAATTTTTTTGAGGTTGTATTGGAAGGTGTAAATCGGTGTACTCTAAGAAAATGAAAGATAGGAGGTGTCTTATTATCTATTTCCAACACCCCTATTTTCCATAAATCTTTATGCACAGGAGTGATTTAAGCTATGCATAAATGTACTGTAAAAACTACAGCCAGGGGAATTGTATGCAAACACATGAAAGTGTGGCTTGTTTTAACCTGAAGCAACATGAAATTGAATCATACAAATATATAGCAATTCCGTATCAATTCAGGCAAAGTACTGTGTAGATATTTGAGGATGTTGGTATAATAACCCATGACCACTATCCCAAGGTGCTGCTTAATTCCCTCTTCCTTTCCCTATCAAAAGCAAAACCCCATAAATCTTGACTGATTAAGCTCTATAGCCTGAAGAAATGCATATGTCCTTTACTTGATTTTAAATGTGAGTGAAATATTGTTTGCTAAAACATCATTAGACATACTTGGAGTCCCTTAACCTTGGGGCGTATTTATTAAAATATAGGCCAACTTATGTATTTAGGAATAATTAGCAAGTAAATATGCAAGATATAAGTTATGGGATATTCTGCAAGGAAGCCAGTATTTAACTAGATGTTAATTTCTTTGTTAGTGAAGGGTTGCGTTCAATTACAGTTCATTCTTTTAAAACACCTCAAAACAAAGAGAAACCAGTATTTCACATCCAGAAGAATGTGGCAAATGCAATCAAGATGCTATTAGCTGCTTCATGGTTTGCTCTAAACCAGATTATTGTTATTCTGAGTGTAATTTTGTATCCTGAAATAAATATCTGAAAACATAACCAAATGAGGACCAGACAGAGCTAATGGAGATTACTCTTTAAAGTGATGTTTTGATTCAGATAAAATTAAAAGAATACATTTTGGGAGGTCCCTAGTGAGAGTTATGGTATTAGTGGGGCCAAAAGGTGGTCTGATATTTTAAAACTGTCTTTTTGTTAGCCACATTGTATGGGGATTGGTCTCTTCTCCCAGGCAGTTAGCAATAGGACAAGGGGGCACGGGCTTAAGCTCTGCCAGGGGAAATTTAGGCTGGATATTAGAAAGAAATTCTTTCCAGAGAGAGTGGTCAGGCATTGGAATGGCCTGCCCAGGGAGGTGGTGGATTCACTGTCCCTGGAGGTTTTTAAACTGAGATTGGACATGGCACTTAGTGCCATGATCTAGTAAAGGGACTGGAGTTGGACCAAGGGTTGGACTCGATGATCTCTGAGGTCTTTTCCAACCCAATTGATTCTATGATTCTATGATGTATGGAATACCTTTATTTGGTTGCTTTGACTTGAAACCAATTTCAGAACTGCATTTAGGAGCTAGTTAGGTTCATTAGAAGATTAATGAGGAAATGGAGAAGATGGGTCAGAATTATAATAGTCTTTTCAATGTTACTGGCTTATAAGACTAATTTAACAAATCATCTCTTGAAAAGAAAGACTTGAAAAGAAAAACAATGATGTTGTGGGTTTAGGAAAAACTTTATTGCTTATGGCTGTGATTCTCTCTTGGCCCTTGATCCTAAAGACATTTTAACATTATTCTAGCTTATGTCATAAGGACTTTCTAGTACTGTCACATTAGATGTGTATTTTCTGAGGTCACTCTGCAGAATCAATTTTTAGAAATGAATACGATGCAGTTTTCTTAGATCAGATGATTTCATATTTTTGTTTGTAAGATCTATAAGTAGGGAATGAAACAAAATCATTTCTTAAGTGATAGGGACACTGTGAACTGAATTGAAATGAGACTGAAATTAGGTTTATTCTGTATGAAAAGAGAGACTTCTAATACAGCTATTTTTGTTACTTAGTTTTACACCAGTTCTGCATTGATACAGTTGAGGGGACAATGAGCTGTGGCATAAAGACACAAGTGGGCAAAAGAGAGTAACAGGTTATACTCAAGGAAACTTATTGTGGAGCAGACTGAGAGCATTGTGTGAGCTGTGATGGTGACACAGCTGAGAAAATGATTGAGGTGGTATTTTCCTACACTGTTTTAGTGTAAGTTTGAGTTGATCTGTGAATACACTTAGATTATTACAGTGTTACTGGGATAAAATAGCAATTACGTTAATGTATAGCTACTGTAAGAAAGATAATGAAATAACTTTTAAGAACAGTTACAAATCTGTTCTCTAAACTTTGTCTTCAATCTCTTCCCTATCAATGTTTTCGAACAGTGAATGACAGATTACATTAGGAACTTGTAACCCTAGGAGTTTGGAAGAAGTGTTAATGACATGTGAAAGATGTGTTGAGGGGGAGTTTTAGCCTTGTGCTACTTCCAGTTTCTCTGGAACAGACCTCTGAGAGAATTAGAGAAGACAACAAAAGTGTAAAAGAAGCCGTGATGGCCTCAATTAGCAGTGTAACCTTCAAGAATGAGTAGTTGTGCCACTACAAGAAAGTGAAGAAATTTATATCATGCTGGCTGGGAAATTGTAAAACAATGTTATTTTCTGCCAGGAGAAAAACTTCCATTTAAAGCTAAATGTGTCCAGTGGACAGCATCAACTGTACTGCTGGTTCTTCAACAACAAGTAGTAGTAATAGTGAATGCAAGGTTAAGCAATTTCATTCTCATGTGCTGACACACAAGATGTTTCCCTTGGGGATCTTCTCTGAACACAATTGAATTGAAGTATTAAATCGGTTCTAACAAAATTGTTTGAAAAAATTGTTAGAAAAATCTAATTAGAGAAAACCTTGTACAGGAGAGAAAAAGAATCCAGAATCTTGGTTTCAATGTGATTTATTCCTACCTTCGAATGTGCTGAACAGGGCATCCCAAATGTTGTGTTAGATGCCATTTTGGAAAAGGTTTACCTTTCTTACCACTAAGTATAATTCTTGCCCCTTGAGCAAGCTTTTTGCTGGTCTTGGTGCTATTCAACACTGAAGTAAACAGAAATCTATCAAGGACTCCTAATCCTTCAAGAATAAATAGTTGGTGGATATCTGGGTGACCCCAGAACATGTGCCCTTATGTGAAGTTTCACTGGAGAGGTGGGGAGGGGGAATTAGTGAAGGGAAATATTTTAAGATAGTGCAAGTTTACCCTTTGTGATACACACATTTTACTGCAGTTCTGGATTTTAGTATAAAAGCCTGTGGTCTTTGTATGCGCTACTTCAGGGCAAACCTAGAACAGGAAGCAGCATTTTCTAAGTGATGGTTGTGAGCCAACAATGGAGACCATTTCTCCAAGTGATTTATGCTACTCCTAGATGGGGAAATGCTTCACCAAGAAAATAAATATGGCAGGAGAATTATGTCATTGGCACTATCACTGACTAAAACTAATTGATGATGTACTGCCTTCATTATGATGAAAGGGCTGGGTAAGGATACACTTCATCAGAAAAAAACAGTGACCAATTTGAGACTGCTTTATTTTCATGTGTTTATACCATAGAAACTGGTGGATTATAAAAAGTACAGAAGCGTTATTTGTATACATAGTTTGAGAATACGGCCCTTGTGAATTGATTATTGTACACTAAGAAACCTTTTATTTGGTTTCCTATTAACTAATAAAGGTATTGGGAAATTGATTTTCTAGGAAATTCTTTTGTTTTGGTGTGTCATATTATTATTTCTCATTAATTGTACTTTTAATCCTTGTTTGCTTCTCTTCTGAGTGCAGAACTGCAGCTGGCCTTCAAAGGTACGTGTCAGTTTGTCCAGCAGAAACACGAGTCACTTCCACATGTTTAGAAGGCTTTTTTAATAGCTTTTAGTCAATGCGCAAAACAGATCCTTCAGAAAAACGTCACTAAGCTGAATAGTAGTACCCTGTATCTTGTGAATAGTAGTAACACCTTTTTTGGGGAGAAAATACTATAATGGTTCAGTTGAAGAAGGGAAATCCGTTATCACAGCTGGCAACAGCATTGATTTGTTCTTCTCTGAACCATGGTTGGGAACTAGATTGTTGACCTGTAAATATGCCTGGGCTGTATTTTGACACAAACTTTGAAAAGTACTAACGGCTTGTTGTTATGAAACCATTGAAAGTCACGCACTTCAAATACAATGGCCACCTTGGTTACCTTGAGCAGGGCACAGAAATGGCAATCAAAAGATTGTGTGGAAGGACATGGGTGCACATTGGGTGCTTTTACTGCTGCTAAACAGTACTCCTTATTATCTTCAAGCAAAACAGCACTCCAGAATATGACCATAGGAAATACTAATAAAATCTGGTTATGCATGGCATAGAGAGCTGGGGGTTTTATCATCTTTAGTGGTTGTTGGCATAGTTTAAAAAAAACCAATCAAGTTATTTGCTGTCAGCTGGGCAGATTTGTTTTGTTTAGTAATATTCCATCTTTCATAATCAGTGGTCTTGCTAGTCCCCCAAACGTCCATGCTTTTATTAAATAGCTGTAGAACTTCTGTCATCTTTTATTTCAGCAGTTAGTTTGAGTTCTGACAATGAATATGTAACTGACTTCTGTGGTGAAAATGTGGTTCCTAAATTATAGATGTTACTTTAAAAGAGCTAGTGTGTTTTCTATGGGCAAACATTAATAACTTCATGAACTAATATCCCCTGGAGTTCCAGAGACATTTCAAAATGTGAAGTATTTGTTTTATTCACAAGTGAAGGAGAAGTGTCATCTTATTTGCAAATGCCTTTACTCCGCTGCATGAGTCCTTCCAAGATTTTTGTTTTAGTTTTTTTCTTTGTAGTCCCCAAATTAGGTGGTTTCATTTTTTTAAATGTTATGCATTTAATAATTCTAGCTCAAGAATATATAGTAATTCTAGTGTCTTCATAAAAATAGTTACAGTTTGCACATTCCCAAGTGTGATCCTCTTGAGCTGAAATTTTTCATAGTTATTTGCAATGTAATTACTTTTTGATGTTGCAATATAAAAATAATTAGGTTTTTTTTTTCCTAGAGTTTAGGAGGAGATGGTATTTTTTCCTTGTGTAAAATCGTCAAGATGATTTTTTACAAAGGCCAACACTAGTAGAATCTTAGAAATTTCCACTTAGTTCTTGCTTTTTTCAAAGGCCAAGAAAGATATCTAGAGAAAGACTGTCTTTGTCATAAGTAAATGATTGCATCAACTTCTAACAATGTGCAGAGAAGTGTTTTCAAATGCTATTTTTTGGAACAGGATATCCTATGTATTTCCTAAATGAAATCTTTAGTTACAAAGTTTTCAGCTTTGACATACATGGTATTTATCTCCTGTTAGCCTTTTTCTGTTTTTCTGTTCTCTTCTCCTTGTTCTCAGAGGAACCAAGGGAAGGAATGGAGTTGTCTGTGCCACTCCTGTTCAGTTTAGTGAAAGATGTCAAACCCAGAAGGCACCGCCTAAGCATAATATCCCATGAAATGAAAACTACCCTGTGAAGGAGCACACATATTTTGTTCAAACTTTGATATAAAACTTTAATATTTGCATTTTCCAGTTTTTGTGCGTGTGTGTGCTTAAACTCATAATGCTAACCTTGTATTTTGGTAAGATTATTTTTCATTTTCTAATCATTTTGTTCTTCCTTTTTTCCCTCCAGTATTAAAATCTAATTTTTGTGTGTGAAGCTGGTGTGTAAAGTATGATTAAGTTAAGGGGATTTATCCCTTTTAATAATGTAAAACTTAGTTTCAGGCAAGCCAATCTATCAGCACAGTTTTAAAAAAATACTGTGAACCTTGGTGGATTTTTTTAAGTTCCTATATACTGTAACATAACCTACTCCAAGTAATTATCATATATTATACTGGTTGCCATTAGTGACTGCTATAATTAAGGTTTCAAATAAGTTTCCATTATAATCCCTTGTTTTCACACAATCATAAATTGTCAAAACACTAACCTTTGGGACTGAAGTTTTCCACAGTTGTTTTGCTTAGAGGTAAATTTGAGGGGAGGGAGGAGGAAAAGGAGTTTGAACTATCCTTATAGCAAACCTTTGTCCAGTCATTTTGCATTATAGGATCAAGCTGCACAGCAAGGAGCTAAATAGTTATCATTTCCATGGACTAGATGAAAGGTTAAAGGCCAAGGAGTGCAGAACTGCCTTGAGTTTTGGTTGCACTTCTAATTTTGACTAGCCCCACTGCTATTTTGTTTAGCAGCATCTTTACATCATGCTGCAAACAGTGTTAATCTCACTTTATTAGCATCTATGTCCTACAAAAAAACTATGTCAGTTTACTGATAATCAGGTGACAATTGAATTATGAAAGTGGAAAAGAGTTACAGTGGTCAGTTGTGGATTCATGATTTCAGTTATGAATCCCAGTCCTGAATTTGATGCTGATTTTTGAGAGTAGAAGCTTACCTAAAAGTGAAGCAATATCATAAAATGTTTACTGTGATTATTTCCCCAGTAGTAGCTCCTAAATGTCAGTAACTACTGCACTGCTCTTTCCTAGGTAGAAAATAGTAGGTTCTTGTTTCATTGCAGATAAGCCTCATATAAAGTTTTATAGTGACCACTATGCAAAGCTGAAGTTTGCATTTGTAGTGGTTTTGGTATGACTTCACAATTTATTTTATCATATAAAAAGATTACATTTTAAGGCGACTTTTAAGGGAGTGCTTGGGCAGGCAGAGTTGAAGGATAAGCTTTCAACCCTAACATTCATTTCCTGTGCTTGTTTTATCATCCCTAACATTACATTAACACCGTTTCGTTGCATGGAATTCATTTTAAGAAATGGTGATTGGTTCTTCCCCTCAGCCCTCCAGGAGAGTATTTTAATTAGTTTCATGAGATATATGATAATAAACTGAAGTAAAGTTACTGAGCAAATGTTACTACTTCTGTTACACTCAGAATTTGCTCTTCCACCACTCTGCAAACTGTTGCAACTGTAAACCTCTTTATAAAATGTTGTGAAATACTACAAAGTTATGATTTGCAGATAAAAATAAAACATAGAAAGAATGCATAAGCCTTTGAAAAGATCAGATTTTGGGAGACCTTGTTGTCTGCAGAGGGTCCTGCGAGTCAGTGAGATGTCTTGCAGATGGGAAGGTTTTCACATCTGGATTCTTTTTACAATTGAGGTCTTTGATCTGAAAATGTTACAACTCTCCTATGCCCTGTGATTTGTCTGGCAAGATGAGTTATTTACAAACGCAATTGCTCTTCTGACAACTCAGCTTTGAGTGTCTAAGTGCTGAGGTCCTGATCTGTAACCCACAAGGACTGCTGGTAGTCCTTTTATTGGTTTCAGAGGGCTTTGATTCAGATATTTGGACTTTGAAGCACCCCAGGCAGATTAGGTAAAGAAAGGCACTTTTTTCCAGATTATTGTAATTTAAAGATTTAGGATACTGAGTCTGAAATAATTTGACAGTGTTTCAAAGGCTTGTAAATTTAAATAAGTTTCTGATCTTTGTGTCTTTTCTTTTATTTCTCCAGTGGCAGATGAAAGCAAAGTTGGTTTGTTGGCCGGACACAAATCGGGTAAGCTGTCCTCCTATTCTGGAGAAAAAGTCAGCAACTTGAAAGTAGTGTGGGCAGTAAATGAAATCAGCTTACAAAGTGTGGTGACTGAGAGAGTTGCAAATTAGGGCATTATTTTGTATGCGCTGACTCCAAGTTGAACGATGATGAATTATGGGTTGCTCTTAGCCCAGCAGTGTATGTAGTGAAGTCGTTTTCAGGAAGACTTGTAACTTTATTTTTCAGTGCAGGTGTTGTAAACTGGAAAATATGCCCTTTCAGATAAGGGCAAGTGCAACATATCTTGTGGAGTGTAGAGACTTAAACAATACACATTTTGAAAAATACAAGTATTTCTTTGCTTTTCCTCTTGTGCTGAGTTATACTTCCATTAGCAGTAATATTGAACACAACACTAAAAATTTCTACAGAGTAAAAAAAAATAAGGATATTGAAACTTTTCCTTTCATTGTGCTTGTGCAGTAGAAATAATTTGGTTTTTTCTTAAACTTTCAGGCCATAGTAATAAAAAAAATTATTTAGTAAATACACAAAAAAATTGTTTAGTAAATAGTAAAGACAACAGTCTTTACTGCTGTCATTACTGTACCTTCTTACTATATAAGTTCTGCCAACCACACTGTGCTCTTGCACAACTTTCAGTTGTTGTATTAAAAAACTTTCAAGGCAGTGTCACATAAGATTATAATTTTTCGCAGGCTGACGTGAGAGGCCTTGAACTTCCTTGAAAATCTTAGTTATTCAGCATTCTCTTCTGATGTTAGATAACCCTGAAGTTTCAGACTGCCCTTTTGTAGCATGATTGTATGTTGCCTTTTTCCACTCCTTTGATAGATCTAAAAAGCAGAATTCATGTAGAGGAAGGTTGACTATGAGATTTTCAATTGTTTATGGTATTCCTTCTCTGTGCAACTGGGTGTCCTTCTTTAGTTCTCTGGTGTGGATTTTCCTTATCTGAAGACCTTTTCCTGAACTTAGTAGACAAATTCTTTTTAAATTTTTTTGGCATCTTTCCTAAGTCTGTGAACTTCTTGGATTCTCTTTCTGAATCAGGGAATAGTTCATGTGTCTTGTAACATTATCACTCCTGGGAAGAAAAAAATTCTTTCAACTTTCTGTTTTGGGAATGTGAAAGCTTCAAAGAAATGATCTTGTCAACTTCAAGAAGCTAAGGGTGTTGCCCTTGGGTTTTTCCCTGCTCAGAAAAATTGCTACAAACATTGCAACATCATGCAGTTTACCAAAGATCAATGGAATTCACTGCTATCAAAGAATATTGGAGAGGAACCTGGTAAGATTATAACTCTTTGGCAATCAATTGTTAAAGGTACATTAAGCTTTATAATATCATTTTTAGTAGTGTTTGATCTTTCTTCTGCACACTTCTGCAGATTCTTGAAAACTGTTACTTTGAAGTTTTCTATTTGAAGACAAATTTGATATGAAAATGTGGACCCCTGTTTATTGAACTTTGGCGTGTTTGCTTTATTTAGTCTTCAGAGACCTCTCACATGTACCTAAGATCTTTTTTCATAGACTAAGATCAGTGGTCAACAGATCACCAAAGCAATAGATACAAAGATCCCACAAGTTGTTTCTTTTTTTTTTCCCTTTCAGAATAAAAGGAGCTAGCTAACTTCTGAGAAGGTTGGAGTGTAAATTATTCTACTTGGTTCTATCCACTTTAAATACTGTTCAAATACCATTGAAAAATGTTTCTCCCCTTTCTGTGTTCAGTTTCCTAACCCTTCATAAAGAGAAATCAAGCTACAGTTTTGGCTTTCACATTTTTCCATTCAAATATTTATTTTGTGCGTTTGTTCAGGAATGTGGTGTTCTTTTGCTCTGGTCCCTTTTTATTCTATGGTTTTTGGAATTACATGTCATATGTGCATTTTCCCGGCACTCAGTCACATCACAGAACTCTTGTTTTAACACTGTTCATTGTACTGCCTTCCTATAGGTACCTTAGGAATGTGCTAAGGGACACATTGCAGCTCCTTGTGCTGGGAGCAAAACACGGTTATTTTCTCATTACAAAACGAAGAGTTTCCATCCTATTCCAGACTTCAGGAAATTAAACGTGTTTCTCTACAGAATTAATTATCACCTACTAACAATCAATGCAATTATCCCTTCTCTCCTTCAACATGACTTGTTCTTTGTAGTATGCAGTTGAGTAACTCTCTCTAGGGAAATATCCCTTTTATTCCTTCTGGGGCAGTGGTTCTTCAAGCATTTAGTCTCAGCTTTGTGTACAGCTACTGTATCCCTCCCATATTACATGTTACTGAACAGCAGCAGGAGTTAGAGGCGTGCATTCATTTCGAAAAGCAATATCACAATTCTGCATAAATCCAAGACATTAGAAGGATCTGTAGCTCTACATCTGTCTCTTTATATATTGCACCCACAAACCATAGTACCTTTTTTTTTTTTTTTTCCCTTAGAAAGTTGATTTGATTTTTAGAGGTATGTCTGGACACATCCTGAGCATGTAAGCATGTTCTGTGGGAAAATGGCTTCAGCTTTGTTCCTGTATATCACCCTCACAGAAATGCATCTGTGAATTCTGGTTCTTACACCTGGCCTGTCCATCATCCTGCTGGATGGAAGGTTCCTGCAGTGCTTACAGGTGTTCTTACTGTTCTGAATGTTTTCTGCAATGGCATCATCAAAAGCATTGGAATGCTCTATTGATGGAGCCTACTTTTCCCTTTCTGGAAAAAACCAGAGTTCAGAGTGTGTGTGTATAAGGCATCTGCTCTAAATCCTCTAAGGAGGAATTTTGTCCTCTGTAACCTTCCTATGTGCTTAGCAATGGTATGACAATTCCAGTGATGAGAATGCGAAGCAGACAAGTGATGTCTCAGTTGTAAAGCAGAGAAGATGCCTGAAAATTCACAAAGATGAAAAATCAGCAAACTTAACTTAGTTTTTCATGAACACTTAGTTTTTCAGAAAAGAAATTTTAGGACAGCTAGGAGGGTACCCTTCATAAGGAAGGGCCAGACTTGCGTATCAAATACAACTCGATTTATATCAAATACTAAAATTGAGTACTGAATTCTTTGCAGCTATTTTAATTTTTTTCTGAAATTCTTTTTTGTGTTCTGATTTAATGCTTAGAACACTTTTTAGTATGTATTGACTGTCTGCTGAGGTCTCTGCTGACACAGCTCTTTCATATGATGCAGTGCTGGAGAAAAGCTGATGAGTCTTTCTTTATGAGCTCTGACATATTAATTAGCAAAATGGTCAAAAAAGCTTTCCTATTTTTATTTTAGTGTCACTAGACCATGCTTTTGGCTGGGGTTATGTTTTGAGACAAGATGAGTAAGATCTTATTTTCTTGCTGGCTGCTGTGTGAGGAACATGTGACTGGGCTATGAATTAATACCAACAGGCTGAGTGATACAGAGTAGCTCTGCTACCAAGCTAGATTTGAGTTAATGCTATATGGGTAAACCACAACCTCTGTCAAGAGATAGGGTTAGGACTTGAGTAGGAAAAGGCCCACTGGGATAGTTTAAAGGATGCCTCTGGTCAGGTTCTGCCCCTTACTGTTAATTTTGATGACTGTGCAGTTGCCAGGTTGCTGTTCAGCCTGAAGGTAGGACTAGTGTACTGGGAAAGAAAGCTTGAAGAGGTGGGTTGTCGGGGGTTTTACCAGCCCCCCCCGGCTGAAATGGTCAGGCCCAGGTACTTGCAAGGTATCAATCCTGCAAGGTCAGGTTTGATGAAGCCTGGGTGCTGGTAGACCTCCAGTCTTTGTGTGTAGGTTACTGGGCTGGGATTAAATGGCCATTCAAGATTAGAAGTGGAGATAGTTTGGAATAAGGCAGGTTAAAAGTCTTAGTGTTTCTCTGCATTCTTTAATGCCAGAATGTATTCTGCATTAAATGCATTTTACTGAGGTTTTGTTAAGGCTAAGGATGAGGATTAAGATTATGGTTTAGGACACAGGAGTGGCTGAAAAGTTAGGTTGATTGGTAAGTTTTATATGACCCAGTGGAAAAGGGGTACGGGACATGCAAACAATTAAGCTTTCTAACCTTCAGAATAGACTCTTCCACCTGTTGCAAAAGCCACGGTTGCATTGGTAGGTGAAATAAGTCTATGAAATGCTCAAGTTTCATCTGCAAAAGTGTAAGCTGAATGTCCCATTTGGCTTTGAAGTTGAGTGATATGGGAGGATCCCCATTTGTGCTCTGATCCTCTGTTGTAAGATGGCTTCAAGAAGCCATGCCTGGCATATCCTAACTCCAGAAGCATTTCTAGGAAGTGTTTGTGAGCAGAAGGGCTGTTATGACTTTTGTAGTGTAGATGATTACATTCTAATAAACACAGGTGTGCCCAGGCACTGCTAAATTTGCAAATATAAACATAACCTGTGATTTTAAGGACTCCAGCTTAGTTTTTCACAGGGACAAAATAGAGTCTGGTGCAGGCAGAATTCAGTGTGTTAAAGTTTATTCTGGTAAGTGTGTGAATAATAACTAGGCTAAGCTTACTGCTGCAACTTGAGTTTGGACTTAGAAGGGCAGAGTAAACTGGAGAACATATTTAATTTAATTTTTTTTTTTAGCTGGAGGAATCATGCAAAGATCAAGCAGTTGGAACACTGGCAAAATGCAGTGCTAATGTAGCACAAAAGGCTTCCTTTTAATCAAGGATTCCGGTGGGGGTTAATAGTGGGGTTAAGAAAGACTACAGAAAGCTTAGTGCATGCTACCAGGCTTGTTTGAGACTGGGGCCGCTGTAGCAAGTTTGACTTCTGTTTGGATTGTGGTTTGCAAGTAACACAATTATGTGCAAGAGATCCATAGGGAAGTGCTGTTCTCCTCTCCTCATGCCAGATCTTGTAATTTCATTAAACAAACCTCCTTGCTGCTGTAGATGTCATTAAAGCTGAGCTTTTCGAAGGGGACCACTGACTTTAGTACTGAGTTCAAAAGGATTTATATAATAACTAGCTCCACAGTAGAAAAGACTCGTGTAAATGGCTGAGCTGCCTGATATGTGCAAGTGAAGTGCCTGTCCAAACAAGGACCTTGCCACTAACTGAAAACATATAGCCTGTAAAATCTGACACTTATCTTTGCATTTGTGAGAGGAGGAAAAAGGTTGATTTTAGTTCATTTTGTTTCTCTTTGAGTATAAGAGCATACTACTAGGCTGCATCAATTGTTCTTTCAAGTGTGAAAAGAAATTGTCTACTTCACAGTCTGCAGGATACCTTAACAATACCAGTGTAGCCTAACCTATGTGTCTTGGCTTGGGTATTGGACATAAGTAAACTGTGGTGTCACTGGAAGCTGTGCAGTGTGATTTTTGCCTTGGTTCAGCCAGGTGATGCTTGGTGCTATTTTAGTTTGACTGGCACAAAACCAAATGCAAGCATCTTTCTACGATGCTTCTGTACGCTAAATCACCCACAACCCATGCCTCTGTCGGCTTTGAATCGTTAAGCTATGGGTAATGTTTGATGTTTTATTGTGAGGAATATTTTTGCAAGATTTTTCACTCTTTTACTGTTACAATCACCTTGGGCTTTTCTCCCTGGATGATTATTTTCTTTTGGTAGTGGCATTGGTGTTATTATCATCATCATCAACTGTGATTATGATTCTCCAAATAAAGTGTTGAACTTATAATTTCAAATAAGTTGTTGTCATCTGAGAATCTGTATCAGTTCATGCAGCTGAGAAACAAAAAGTATGGTTCCTTTTTTCCTGCAGGTCGAATCTCTGTATACTGTTGTTTTTTTCTTTTCTTCAAATGCAGGCTTGTCCAGTCAAGCTAGGATGATGCATTAATATACTTAATACTTTATGCCAAAGTGGCTTTGCTACTCTTTTTGTAGTGGATTTTATTTTTTATTTTTTAACATGTATAATAGTTTCCATGTTATATATTGTTCTAACCATCTTCATTGGTTAGAGCTGGGAGGGAGTGAGGAGGCTTGGTTAACATTGCTAGTTGCACAATAATTATATGTATTTCTGCAATGAGAAGTTTGCTTTTTCACTGACTCAGGAAAAGGAAGGCTGGACTCTTAGCAGTTCCTGTGGTTTAAACCATTTTTCTAAATTAACAGAACTTTCGGTATTGTTGAATTTTAGTGAAAAGCAGTTTTTTGGTCAAAATCTTTTCTGAATGTCAGGCTGGGGCTCTTTACAGTACTCCTTGCCTGCCAGGTCTGTGTGGCTGATACACAGCTCTCAGATAATGTAGTTAGATGGTCCTCCTCTATGGGGGGAAAAAAGCACTCATTTTTACTCTTGAAAAGAACCATTTTATACCCCCAGTAACTCACCAGCTGTAACTCTTCCTTTGACAGCTGTTTTTCCCTTTTTTTTTTTTTAAGGCTTTATTAGCTGTGTGATGATGATTTGTTGTGACCCCTGTTTTTTTAGGTCCTGAGAAACTCATCTGTAGATAAAAATCCCTCACTTGAGGGTGCTGTTTGATGTTATGATGTTGATCTAAAAGCTTGCTGCTGCCGAAAAAGGCAGTCTCAGTCACCATACCTTGTATCTGCAGCTGCCTGGTTTCCATTACTTCTTTATTCCAGTCCCATAGCTTAGCTGGTGATGTGGTTGAGAGAGCTAAACCAGCCAAAAACTAAAACAAGGCAGAGAAAAGTGAATAGTGCTGAGTTTATCTCCTTGAACCACTCATTTTAGAGAGACAATCTTGCATGCCAGTAGAAGAGAAACTCAGCAAGTGGATAGACATGAGAACTGTGACTTTGAGGCAGCTGCCTATCAAATCCCCATATCTGCCATGTCAAACTATATCCTTATTAAATTCAAATGCCAAACTTGCATTGATTTTATTTTTTTTTATTTTTTTGAATTTTTTTAAGGCAGTTTTACTTGCCATGAATAAAATCACTTTGTCTGTGGCAGGACCAAGTGATCCTGGAATAAAAGTGGCAGTAAACCTGTGCAAACTGAACAAGAGCATCCCTGCTGTCTCATCCTTTAATTGCAAGAATCTTTTCTTAAATCACTTATTCACTTTGATTTTATGAATGCTTTGTGTTCTGTGACTCTTTGTGTGTGTTGTATGAAGATATGGCAAAGCAGTGCCCGTTGATCTTTCTTTGAACTATGGTTATTAAAGTGAATAGATCTGATCTGCTGAGAACAATAACAAACTTGCAGGAGAAGCCTGTTTTCCCCTCAGTGTTCTTGTGTGAGATTTAAGATCTAGAGCAGAGCTGAATTTAGACCAACTGCATTGCAGATGCAAATTCAAGGGGTCTTTAACCGAGTTTTTTTTAAAATAGCATAGTTGACTTAATGTTTTCCTGCCTCCTGAAGAGGATCCCATGATATCCTTGTATTCATAAATGCCTAGCCACATGTTTCTAACTCCCTTTCTCTCTATGCCAGCTTTATTATTCTTATAATTGCATGATGAGCTGTTGTGGGAAGCTAACCTAGCAGAAATATAATTCTACAAAAATGAATAGTATTCTTCTGGTTTAGTCAAGGGAGCAAGGAAAAGGATGTTCAGGAGGAGAGAAGAATGGTTTTGTAACTGACATTTTTTGATCCTGGGATCAGCCTAAGCTGAAGGAAGTTGACTGGTGTGGAGGGCTAGGCAGACACATCTAAGGGAAAAAGTGTGGATGAAAGAAGATTTGCAGATCTTCAGAGTTGTCTTTGTGCTGAAAGAAAAGAAGTTAGGGAGCAAGTGTGAGTCTCTTTTTATTGTCCTGAAGCTTAAACTGAAAGTGAGCTTCTGTAAAGGTTTGTTTAATGGCCAGTGACAGTTGGCTTTGTGTATTTTTGACTGCGATGTTGTTTGCTGTTAAAGTGCTAGGACTGTCTCTTAGTCTTTCGGACTGCTACTCTCTGGGTCTGATCTTGTCCTAAGGAATGAGAGAAGACTGAGTGGTCCTTAGGAGCAGCTGAGTCTGACAAGCTGGGAGAAGCTTTCATAAGTGTTAGATGGTGTGAACAGGCAGCTCAGACAGGAAGGACAATTTTCTGTAAGAACCGCAGGGACTGGGTAGGGTTTCTTTCAATCCAACTGATGGCAGAAAGCTGCTGAACCAGAGAACAAGTGGCGCTGTAAGAGTTGACCAGAAGCATTTATTTCACTCTGTCTCATCCAGAACAAGTTAATTATCTGTGCTAGAAAGATATAGTAGAACAATACTTAACTTCAATAGCAAAGTCCTTTTCATGTTCCCTCTTTCAGAACAAAAGTGCTTTTACATCTACCAAGAAAGTGTTTAACAATTTGGACTTCTCTGTGAAGCGAGCTTGTGCCCTAAAAGTGGACCAAAGAAAGATATTTGAATTTGACCAGCATGGCATAAAACTTAAAAGTTCCTGCAGGCTGGAACTATACAGAACACCCCTGTGAATACATAGCTAGGGAACTGCCTGCTGAAGCTGCAACATTAGTTTATTAGAGAAAGATGTTGAAGAGTGTTTCTGCGTGTCAGGAATGCCTTATTTTTAAATGTGTGTAAACTTGGAGGGGGAAAGTCTGCATGGCAGTAAGGACAGCCTTTTCCCAGAGGAGAAGGCCTGGTCTGGCAGATGTCCAAACTACAGTCTTCAAAAGTATACAACAGAGCTGAAAGATTTACTTTTATTCAATAATATGGGAATTATGCGTTACCCAGTATGAATTGTTGACATCCAGGGATTGCAAACCAACAGCCTTTTTCCTTGGGGAGTATTCTTTGCTCTAGGAGCAGAGAAAGGGATAGCGACTTTGTTAAATGTGACTTGGGAAATTTCACGCTGAGCAATTACCCAGTATTACAGCTCCTTTACGATACAGAAGTAGGAAAAGTGATTAGAGGAAAAGAAAAACCAACACACAGAAATTTTTTCCAGCCAAGGTACTCATACATTCATATTTCTTCTACTTCCTTTTTCCCCCCTTTTTCTCTTCAATTTCCTGAAGTGATTCTGGGGAAATTGTTGTATTAACTGAGGCTCGGGGGTGGGTTTTGATGTTCACACTCCGTAGTTGCTATTTTTCCCCTAGGTCAGTATTGCTGTGCAGAACTCAGTGAAGCAAGTTAAGAGAGTATTAAAGACCCCAAAATGTTTAAGTGGTATAAAATGAAGCACAGATTTTTAATGGTTGTGATGAGTGCATCCACTTCAGGTAAGGCCTGCCAGTGTTTGAAATAAGTGGTCATCTGTGTGTGGTAATTCCCTTGTCTGGGTCAGCCCACAATGGGCTGAAGGAGCAGTGTGCCTGCAGAGTGTGGATCTGATGTGGCTGAAATACCCTCTCTAGTAAATGCTGCAGCCCTGACAGGAGTTACCACCTATAGGCTGTTTGGGACATGTATTCTCTTCCTGAGACCTGGTAATACTTTCCCCCGTGACTGTCTGTGCTGAGCCTACCCCATTTCTTGTCTTTGCTGAAAGTTTCTGCTTTGAGTTGCAGCTTCCTACTGCCTTGTATTCCAGGTTGTTTCTGACATGAGCGTAAGAGAGCTTGTAAATATGGTTGATGTGTCTACATGAGGAGTGCTGTATCAGGCAGGAATAAAGCTTTGTCTGAAAGAAGAAGTGTTAGTGCAGAATTTCACACAGGATAATAGATGCTATAGTATTGCAGAAGTGGTTATTAGGACCTGACATCTTGGTATCTCTGCATCCTGGAATATCACATGCAGTAAGAACTAAATTTGAAGTGATTTGAGATGGTTAAAAAAAAAAAAAAACAAACCAAGAAAGCTGGCATTAGGCCAGCAAAGGTTAAGAAACAGTATATTTGAAATTTAAAGAATGTAAAGAAATCATAGTGGTTTTAGTGAAACTGTGGAGATTCAGAGGCACAGCAGCCAGCAAAACAAGTTTAATGTTTAAAGTCCTTGGAGCCTCCTGCTATATGTTGATCTTTAAATTAGAGAGCTTTCCTGGTAATGGTGCCTGAACAAATGGCTCATGAAAGTGCCTACATGACTGATAGTAAACTGTTTCCTTCATGGAACTCCTGCCTTGGCCCTAAGAAGAAAACTGAAAACAGGAAGTGAATCCATCGGCTCTCCTGCATTTTTAAGGCACTGCATCCATTTCAGAAATCAAAACAAATTCCCTCAGTCTGCATCTTCTGTAATTGAGGAGAAAGTGATGATGTGATTCTAACACCCCTGTGTAACATTTCCCCCACTCCACAGTTAGAGCTGGAGTCACAACCTTCCTGCCAGTATTTTCTCTTCCTATTGGTTTCATGTTCCTGTGAGCGGTACCTGTGCTTTTTTCAACATTTGTGGTGAATGATCTGCAGACAGTCAGGAAAGACCTTCAGAGTACTAGGTGGTGAAATTTGGCTGTGATCAGTGTTGGCAGCTACTGTCATTCTTTTAGTTGCTTGTTGTTGACCAAAGAGACCAACAGCCACTGCTGAATGCCTCATTTTATTAATCCTTTCCCTCCAAGCGCTGTTTTTTTGCTGGGCATAATATTCAGTGCTGGCAGCGGATATCCTGAAGTCACTGGTGCCAAGGAGTTAATGAATTTGGAAAACTTCCCAGATAATACATCTGGCCCTCTAACTTACATTTTGGAGCATGAAGTATGAGATGTAGAAAGAAGAGCACTGAACTAAATGAGCTACTGGCTAAAGAGAAGAAGGGTGCACTTTGGTTTTTTTGAACTAGTTGACTGAAAGTTAAAAATTACGTAGCCCCACAGAAGATTTAGCTGTTGTGGTTTTGTTTGGGGTTTCGGTTTTGTGGATGGTTTAGTTGTTTTTTTTGTTTTTAATTTTGTAATACTGTGTATTTGCCAGTTGCATTACCTTCTGAGGCTTGAATACAGACCGAGAAGCGTTTATAATTCTCCACTTTGAATGATTCTTCTCCTTCATTTTTTATTTTGAAGTCCCATCATGTTGCCATGTCAATAAAAAGGATTTTGAAGGTAATTGATATTTCTAGTCCAGCTCACTTCTGGAATAGTATCTTGTACAGTGTTTGCCTCCTACAGCATTTGAAATAAGGCTTCATTGTATAAAATGGGTTGCTGGTGCTATTTATGAATACACATCTTTGTGTAATAAAAGCTGTGCAGTGCAATATGGTTCAGAAATTAGCTTTGAAGAAAAGAATTACATTGCTATTTGTATATCTCATGAAACAGCGTTGTTTTTAGTGGGTCTTTCAATACAGTGGTGCTACTTAGTGCTTACCTGCACAGCACTCTAAAAGTAACCAGAATATCATCCCTAATTAAGTGCCCTACTAAAATGCTTTTCTAGTAACGTGCCACAGAGCAGGAGAGTTTTTTTGTACATAACAGTGGCAACCCAAATGGAAAGCGTTTTGTAGAAGAGTAGAAAGCACTTGCTTGAGTTACATCGACTATCAGCAGGTAATTTCCTTCTACCTCAGGCCATGGCACCATGCTGCCCTTTCAAAATATACCTTGTCTAATGTTTACCCTTTTTTCTGACTGATGTCTTGATAGATGAAATTTTTCATTTACCTAGCTTTTTCATTTCATTAGCTTTAATTTAGTTTGCATGGGGTAATATAGTTTGCAATGGTTTTCATTTTGGCCTGCAGGTAATAAGCATAATGATTGGTACCTTAACCCTGTGAATGCACAGCAGATCCCTATTGACATGAGATCAAACTTGTGTTTGTTTGGAGTTTTTAAAAGAAATTTAAATGTCAGTTCCCACCTCCAACCCTGCTTCCCCCCCCCCCCAGTAACGTGCCATCTATACTGAGGCTAATCCATATCTGATTCTGCAATTTTTGATTATTTGCCTTCTGTTGTAAAAATTCTTTCTTTAATACTTCCCCTGTCTTCAAGCTGGTTCTCATACTTAAAAAAAACTTTTGTGGGATGGATATCTGTCTGCGAGGAGAGCAAATTTGTGACCTGAAAGGTTCACGTCCAGACTTCCAAGAAGCAAGAGAGCATGGAGGGCATAGTCAAGTCCCATGGACTGTTGCTGCACAGCATGATTCAGTATTAGCGGTTCATTTTTCCAGGTCATCTCCTTCTCCTGTTCTGTTGCTGCTAAGTTGACAGACTAAGTTCACTTCCTCGCTTAGGAAGGAACCATTCTGTCTAGTGTGACTAGTGGGCTTGTGGCAATTCAGTGGAGAGAGGCAGATGCTAATTAGCCCAATTACAAAATGCTAGTTTCCTTAGTGCCATAATAACAGCAAGACCCTGACCCTTCTGCACTGAAAGCTTAAATAGGGATCATGTCCCTTCCAGTGCTGGGGTCAGGACCTGGCAAAGGGGAGAAAGACAAACAGAAGTAGAACTGAGCACTGGAAGTTTGCATCCATTACCGAAGGGTGATTGCACTTACAAAGTTTGCAAATAAAAGCCTCAGTTAACTTGCTGTGTGCAGAAGGACCAGAACAGAGGATCAGACATTGATTTGTTTGGGTCTTTCATGTAATTACAATTTTTGTTGCTATCTGTAGTTGGCATAAACTCCTGTGTTCAAAAAACGGGTTTTTCTTTCAGTTGCCAGTTGTAATGCTGCTGTTGACAAACAGAGATGTTATAAAAGAGAAATCCAATATAGTGTAGTTAATCAGATGCCTTTTTTTTTATTACTTTATAATCTGCTCAGATGCTTAATTCCAAAAGCAAAATGACAAAATTGTTCGATCGAAGCTTCTGGAGTTTAATTCCTTTCTAAAAAATAGCACAGTGGTTTAATTTCAAAGGGGGGAGGAAATAAAAAGAACATTACATGCAGGACTAAATTTTGTCAGCCATTACATCAAATAACTCACTGCTTATGACTGAAATGTACATCACAAAATAGCTACAAAGAGTAATTTTCAGTCTGAGTTTATAGTAAAAGAGCAAACACATTAAAGAAAAAGAAAACATACAGAAGAAAAAAGATTTCTTGCAGTCATTCTTTTTCTGCCATTCTGTAGGAAATATGGATAAATCATTAAGTCTCAGAAAAAAACCTTTACTCTCCTTTGCTCATGGTTTGGTTTTTGTTTTCTCTTTGTATATAGAGTATGGATGTAGTGTGCAGTAGTCACTATGTTATCACCTGTTAAGTGTCATGTGTGACACATCCAGTTACAGATTCTATGAAAACGGAGCCGTTTGAAGTAAAACTTTCCATTCAAGTGTCAATTGAAGCGTGGGTTTTATTTGCTTTTTTTTGACAGAGGTTGTTCTTTTACTGTCTCCTGAAATAACTCTGATATTTGTTTTGTTTAGGAGAGGAAAAAGGAAGAATATATGGCTAGAGGCTGGGAAGATAGCAAGCTACTAGGCAAGATGGGGGAGCTAGTAAACAATGGTGGGAATGGGGAAAAGAGAGACTGGCCATGTTACTATGTGAGAGGATGCAGTGTGGCAAAGTGTGACATAATGGAGAGAGAGGGGGAGACTAGCTTGTGCTGTTCTAGGACAGTGGATCTAGAAACCATGTGGGGAAAAAAAAAATGTGGCAACCAGCCATGAAATAAAAAATCCTGCTTCTTAAAATACAGACAAAACCAACCAACCAAAAACCAACATGACCAAAATGAAAACAAAACAACCAGAAAAAAACACCAACCACAATCAAAAAAATTGCCACCAAACCCCCACATGTAGTAAACCTTATATACAAACTGTTATAAGAACATAAGTCTGAAGGTTTAAGCTGTCTGAAGTAGGCAGCGCTGCCTGTAAGGATGTCTACAAAGGAACGTTACACCCTTTCTGTGGGTGCTGGTGGTATGAGATTATATAATCAAACATTAATGCTTCCCAGGGACTTTACTGCCACAGCATGAGAGGGATCTGCTTCAGGATAATGAAGGCTGTGGGTGCAGGGCCCAGCCCTCACCTCATTTGTTGTTGAAGTGGAAAGGTGTGTTACTGTTTTGTTTATTCTGGCTGGGGGATGTGATGTTAGTAGTGTAGATGATCTTAGGGAAAAAGAAACATCATTTCTGTTTTCTAGCCTTTACATGCTGCTCAAATGATTTTTTAACTCTTCCTGTACCTCAGGACTGTGGGGTACCAGCAGGTGTCTTTAAACCACGCTCAGTGAGATGGTGAGCTCTCCACCTCAGTGCCTGGCCTGGATGTGTATTGGTTTGCACAAGTGCTGAATGTATTCAGGCTGCAAGCAAAGTCAGTAGCAATAGTGCTGTGAGCCCAGGACATGCTAGATGTTACATATGCAGAAAAGGGAGTTGGAGGGTGGGGGAATTAACCCTTGAGAATCTTAAAATGGGAACCTGAATTGATCTTCATTCTCCTGTTTCAGTTCCTTGTCACAGAGACACAGATTTGTTTTAAAATGATGTCACTAGTGTTTATTAAAAAAACTCTTGCTACTAAGGTTTTGAGAAAGAGGCATGAAAGCTTTTTACTGCTAATATCAGAGCAGCTATCATAGTGTGTGCTCAGTATGAAGTGGGGGGAATTGCTCTACATGTGGAAGAAAAGATCAGATCTATGGTGAAAGAAAGAAACTGGAGTTTTGTAAATAAAGTTGTCATGATATGTTTGGGACATAAAATGTAAGTCTATTAGAATGTACACATAGAGAGAAAAAAGTTAACAATGGACACCTCTACTATGGCGTTTTTCAAGCCTAAGTGCTTTACTTTGCAATTTCAGTAGTACTCCTTTAAGGTCATTTTTTGTATATGATTTTAATACATAGTCTGTTGCTTTAACCACTTTCATTAAAACTTTATGAGCCTTTTCAGAAAATCAGATGGGAAAATGCAAATAAATTATGCATTTTATTTAGTATGTAGTAGGTACAGTATTACTGTATGTGTAAACAAATAAAAATGTTTATTAATATAACAAACACTATGTTGAAAGATCCTGCTGTAGTCTATAAACCACATAGGCTGTAAAGAATCACTTCAAGTTTAATTAGCTAGTCCTGGATCAAACCTCTGGATTTGGAACAATATAGAGCAACGGTGTAAAAAGATTCATTATCTCGGCTGTTATAATAAAGGGGAGGGGGGAACGTCATGAGTTGTGGGGCACAAAGATTGAAACTGAAACCTTAAAACATTCCTATTCTGAGAGCAAGTACTTAATATTTTATAAAATCCCATAGATTCTCTGCTGGCTTAGTTTCACCTTTTCTACCCTTCTTCCCCTCATGGAAGAGCTCACAAATAATCTTGTAAAATTCTGATGTGAGCACTCACCAGTCAGCACAGTGCTCTGTGTCATTTTATACTGGTCCTTCACCCTGCAAGATGCCAAAGCAACAGAGGAAGTACACGTAGGTAGTGAACATTCTTAGTGTTAAGAAATGTGGTTTCTTGATTGCTTCAAGCCAAAATAACATGTTCACTTAAATTGTGTTTGACAAGAAACCCCCAGCTTCCTAGCACCGTTTATGCAGATCAACACAACTTTCTTTTTGTGGCAGTTTTGACATGTTTCTGGTAGATTGGTTGGGCTTTTTATGGGAGTCTTGAGGTTCTGACACTCTGCTTTATGTTTAGTACTTCATGTCAACTGGAGATACAGGAATCTTCTCGCCTAGAATAAAAGATACAGTAAAGTGATCAAGTGTAGACTGAAACTCTGCTCCAGTCATTTTTGAGCAGTTACTGACCTCCCAGGTGTAGTGCTGCTCATTTGAGTGTTCTCAGACCTCAGTGACAACGTGTCTGCAACAGTAACTCCTTTCAGACCTATATGACTTGGCATTAAAAGCTCTGCTTCTTTCCATCTGCGTTACAGGAAGTACTTTATGGTCCAAATTGGAAGAAGGGAACTTGGATATTTTAAAGGAAGTTTTTATAGCTAAAGAAGAAGAAGCAATAATTCTCCTCCAAGTTTAATGATGAGTTACATTTACAGTGCATGAAGAGTCTTCACTTGCCCTGTAATTTGCATTAGCAGAAAAGAGTGCCCATTTTATTAGTGATTTTTAGAAAATGGAAGCCAGGAATAGCTGCTTGAGTAAGTAGCATTAATTAACAATGAGAATTCCAACAATACTAGACTGACTAATACTGAAATATACTTTTGCAATTTGAGCTTTCATGTGTTAGTAACCTTTGGTAAGGAATTGTTCTTAAACTTCAAATAGGATTTCTTAGTACCTTCATATAAATCAATTGCCTGTAGTTTTCAGTTAAGCAGTTTAGTCACTTAATTAGACTAAGAAAACATAGTGATTAAAATTTAACAGTCATGTAGCATAAGGCAATATCAATATTAGTTCTTAGGGTAGCGGAGTTTAGATCAAACTGAATGCACTAGAAGGCAGTATGTTTGTAACGTGCTTTACCATACAGGAAGATAAGAGAGAACATAAGGAAATTCTGTGCAGAGATCTATAGTCTTGACACTCAAAATAGAGCCAGTATTGCAGGAATTACGGGTATTTTTGCAATCAAAAGTTATCAGAGGTACTGAGCATTAATTCTGTTTAGAGTTGGTATGACACCAAGTGCAGTGGCATTTTGGCCCGTGATTAGAGAGGTTCTGTGTGCTTTTAGCGTGCAGGTAATGAAGAATTGATAGGAATGTGAAGCAGTGTCATCTTCATTTGGGAGGTTTTCTTGTTTGTTATTCTAGACATGTTTCATGTGTAACATATTCCAGGAAGTTAACAGTGGTCATACTGGATCAGACAAAAAGTCTATGTGGCCTGTGTCCTTTTTCTGATATCATCAAATGCCTTATGAGAAATACAAAGATATGACAATTTTGCCTTACTTCTCTCCAAGAGCTCTCGTTGTGTTCAAATACTCAGGGACTTAAAGACTGAAGGCAAGAATAGTTTCTATTTATCTGATAATCTTCAATAGATTTTGCTTCTCTTGAGTTTTCTTGCTTCCCTTTGAACACATGTGAACTCTTAGTATCCACAACAACAAAATATTATTCACATAAATGCCTATCAGGGTTATTACTGTGAAGAAAAATTATGACTGATTACCCATTTCTTTCTTTTACTCTTTCAGCAAGATCTGAACCCAACTAGTAGTTCAGCTCCTTCCTCTGGGACCGCTTTTTCGCAGGGGGGCCAATTAAGGATATGGTAGAACCACCATTACATTTTTTATTCTAATAACATTAGTTTCAGTGTTTCAAAATCTGATTTTAGTTTTCTGCTCTGAAGTAAATTCCATAGTATGTTTGACTATCCAATATGAGGGTTGACATGCTCATTAAAGGCTGGGGGAAGAAGCTGTCAGGCAGTTCTGATTAACCATGTGGTAATATGTGTGAAGTTTTAAGAATCATATTAATACTTCAATAATTGATTGCCTTAAGTCTGTACTCAGACACAGTATGGCTTGCTATGCATCATCTTCTCGAGGAAATGGAATGTCATGTGTTACACAGATTAACCAAATTTCCCTCTTAATGTGGAGAAAATACTTGTCCACAGTCAAAGAAAGAAGGCAAAAATGTTTGTGGGCTACTAACACAAACAGTAATGTCTAATTTTTATATTGTCATGGCATTTAGAAATGCAGCTGAGAAATTACATATTTGTAAAGAATGAAGTTTTATACCTTTATGTTGTATGACTATATATAGCGAAATATATTTGCCTTCATGTGTAAGTAAACTGTGTTTATACTCAATATCTGGATTTTAAGGGCAAAGAAGGATCAATGTGCTATCATTTTAGTCTTAAAAAAGCAAAATATGAAATTCAAAATAAGACAACTAGAAAGGAAGATAGATATTGTTGCAAATGATTCAGGGTGGCAATATGTCATTTTCAATATCATATTAGAATTTGAAAACTTTTAACCTGCTAACTCTCAAATAAGCATAACAGAAAAGGGTAACAAAAATACTTGTTCTTTCTATTTATTTGAGCTGTGTATCTGACAGCATTTCTTTGTGCACAGATTTATTTCCTGGTTGGGTGATGATCAACAGTAACTCATATTTTGTGTATTTATGTCATTAGTTTGTCTCCATTAGGGTGTTCTTCATAGAGGTCAGGCCCTGCTAAAGTTAATGTCAGTGTAAAGCAAAACCACAGCTGTGATTAAGGATTTGCGGATTAGTATTTCAGTATTGTCCAGCATATTTTGGATGGATTCCGTCAGTCTTGACCAAAGATGCAGCAAAACATAAGCAAAGGAGGAAACCATTACTTAAAATAAGAAACAGAACAAATCAAAGCACACTATTTGGAAAGCGCTTTTTAAAAAATATGTAAATACTTGTTAAATTTTTTTATGCTGTAGAGCCAGGAAAAAGAACACAGTAAAAATTACTGTAACATTGATAAGTTATCTTTCAAAAATATTTATTTTTATTTTTTTATCTGGACTGCACTCACCAGATGCACACACAAGATAACAAATAATCTGGGGAAAACACTGCAACAAACTACTTTTGTGAACTGCAGTTGGCAGAGGTGCTCTTGCTTCAGAAAGTTCACATGATGATGTGTTTAAAGCACAAAGTAATATTTCAAAACTACTGATAATCTATGATGATGTGTCTTTGTGCTCTTTATACTTCTAAAGCTATTACTTCTTTCCAGACATTTGATGCCTTGAACTAAGTAAGAACAGAACTTTCAAAGAGTAAACAGGTTCCTGCTGAAAGGGATATGAACCCATTAGTTTCTTCTTAGTCCTTTAACAAGACCAGGGCGTAGCTGAAGATGTCTTTCTGGATTGCTAAAATCTACAAATCACTGCTTTGAATCCACTGCAGGCTGAACTTTATTAACATCCAACACTCATGCTGTAATGTACATAAAATGAGCTCCTGTTGCTGGACTCTCTGTGGGCAGGGATGTGTAATGCCAGAGTATGGAGCTTGCAGAGTGCAATGATCAAAAGACAGATACAGGTGCTACAAGCTGGGAGACAGTAGAAAAGTGTTGGTTTACTCCAGCTGAGGATTTGGCCACTAAGTTTGAATCAGATTGAAAATGAACCAACATGTTCCACTTCTGGAGTCCCTGTTACTTTGAGCACACTTAGGCTTTGATCTTAGAGTAAGGCTCTTGAAAATTGCAGTTCATATCAATTACTTAGAACCCTGTTCTATGCCAAGATCACAGTTCAGTATTAATTTATGATATTTCATTGTACTGATCTATTTTGACTGGATTGCTGCCTGTTTAAAAAAAAACTGTTCAAAAAAACCCTGCCTGTTCCTGTGAGAACCTGTTCCTGCCTTTGTAATAGCAGATTTTGAAATTTCATCCAAGGATCCAACCACGATGAGTTTTGCACCTGATCCATGGTACTATATCAGTTTTCTGACATGGTTGATTAAGAATCTGATTATCCAAGGGCATCCTGATCTACTGATAATTAGACTCTGGTCTAATAATATCAAGTCTCAGCTTAGAGGAAACCTTTATTTTTCTAAGGTATGCCATCTTGGATTCGTCTGTATTAAAATATCATTTCACTATGCTTAGCCTGTATTGTGATACCTTCATTGCAATATCACTGTGGCTGTTTACCTTCCTGGTAAACTTGGAAACATTTGGAATTTATCTTTATTTAGGATAGTATTTTGACTAATTTCCACAGAAATGTCACCATTAGTCAATTGATCTTCTTGGACATCACCAAGAAGAGTTGGAATGACTGTTTCTTCTCTTTTGACCCCACATTTCTGCAGTCTGGTACCATATGATGTTTGGGAGCATGTTTTTAATCTACTCTCTGTTTATTGGGCTAGTGAAAGGGAACAAAGTAATGTCATTTGTACATAGGCAAGAAAAATGGGTAAGAAAAGTTTGTATTCATTTGCTGTTAATCATATTCTAAGTTGTTCCATGCAGCAATTCTATTCACTTTTCTAATTTGCTATTTAAACACGTTGTAGCAATGCAGAACTGCATATTGAAAATATCCTAAACACATAACTCAATAATTAATAGCATACCATCTTTAGGATACTAAAAATTGCTGCAGGAAAAACCAAACTTAGGGATCTGGGGAGGTTCCCTTTTCTATGGGGAATATTAAAGGCTAGGTGCACATTTGTTAAATATGTGAGATTGTAACGAGTTTTCAGAAAACACAGATTTTTGAAACCATCTTTATTTGATATCTTACATCCTTGCCAGTGTTCTTTTAAAATACAACCTTTTCATTAAAATGACACATCATGACATACCTAGCAAGGGAGCTGCAAACCTCTTAAGGAAGGGTTGTACTATACATGCCGAAACATATGTAAAGTGTAAAGCAGTAAATTGTATGGACTAGGTCTCAGAGTTAACTAGTATAGCTAAAGTAGTATTTTGTCTTTATTTTTAAGGAAGGCTGGGAGCGTAATCCAGTTGTGAATCATGTCTGTTAAAAGCCAGCCAGATGTTATTGGGTGTGAGTCGGTATCTTTGCACACTACAGAACAGTTCAGCAAAATCCTTTGCTGCAGCTGTTTAGAAGGAAATTTCCTTGCCATTAGTTCCATGAAATGGATGTGTTTTTTCTAAGGATTCTGGAAGAAATTTTCTGGAAGAAAGCCTTGAAAATACTTTTCATGTTTTAAGACCTACAAAATAGGTCTTTGTACTAAAGTCTTTTTTTACTTATGTTCTCTCTACTTACAAAACCCTCCATCTTCTCAAGTTTCGTACTGAACTTTGCAACTTATTTAAGCACATAGGTTGAGGAGCCTGTGTGAATATTCCCTTCTAGCTTCTGGTGAGTTGGTAGATGGGATCGTTGTAGTTGATGAAAATGTGCACATGGAATATCATGCACCTGTGGGAGTGCATCTGCATTTCTTTTCCTGTGCTTTAGGCACAAGTTTATGGCCAAGTATACCCAAATCCAACTAATGTTATAACAACATGGAATGTAGATGTAGAAATTGAGCTTTCCTTCCCTCAAAGCTGCAGTGAGGGATGTAGTTCACAGCCTACTTGAGTGCAAAGCTTGAAAGGTTTCCTTTCAATCTTTTTTGAGTATATTGGTGAATATGGGGAAAATTTATTACCCAGCTGGAAGCATTTTTCCCACTCCTCAGTTATTCAGGTATGGCAAGAGAGAGCTGTATTCTTTGGGGGATTTTGTTTTTCTTAAAACAGTCCTCATCTCTGGAATGAGACCGAGAGAAGTTTCATTACAGAGGATAGTTTAAGGGGGAAAAAAAGAAGAAAAAAGTTGAAGCATATATAAAATAAAGCTTGGTTAAAGACCCTGTACCACTGCAACTATGAACTCAACTATGAGGCATCTATAATAAAATACTTTTATCAACTTTATAAGCATTCAAATGATCTTAAAAATCTCACTAGGAAATAAAAAGGAACCTTTGCTGGGGACTTTTCCTGAAAACCTTCATAATCCTTTCAGATTCTGTAGGGATTTTGAGATGTGCCGGATAACTGTTTTGCTTAGTTCATAGTAGGTTTGACAAAATTCTGCATATTCTCATTCAAGAGTTGAATTTTTGGCATGAACTTTTCAAAACTGTTTCAAAACAAATGTTACTAAACTCACAAAAAAAGCAATTTCAAAAATATGCATGCATTTGTGAATGGCCTTTGGGTTTGTTGAGAGATAGTTTGATTACAGGTATGCATCTATCTTTTGAATAGGTTATCTGATGGCAACTTCAAGCAATATGTGCATTAATTTTTTTAAGCTGAAAATTAACCTATGCACTTTCCTTTGAAATACATATAGATAAACAGAAGGAAATAGATTTTCATAACTTCTTCTGAAAGTCAATCTATAAACTGAACCAAATGTAGCTTAGGAGCAAAAGATGCAAGTTCACTATTTGGTCTGCTTTATTTTAAAGTGCTGTAAGGAACAAATTTTCTTGCATTCCTATGCTAATAGGACACACTAATCACTGGACAAGGTGATTCTGGTTTTGTTCAGGGTTTATGAATTAAGGGATATTACTGGAAATGGCTCATTTACTCTGTATGTGCCTGAGACAGAAAGTCTGAGTCCTCTGAAGCTTTTGTAAATACACGTTGCAGAATCTTCCCAGACTGAGATGTTTGCCTGTTTGTAGCTGGCTAATCCAGAAGTGGTTTCCTGATAAGGTTAATGCCCAGTTAATTGCTCCTAGCCTTGACACACAGTTTAATTGCTATTTGGGCGACATATGTTTGTTGCTTGCTCTGTGTAGAATTCTAGCGGATGTAGTGATGCAAACTACAGACTGGTGGAGGGCAAACAAAATAAATACAGTATTTTATGTTCTTTTAATTCAGGGCCAAGTGGATTTGGATGAAGTGTTTATTTAGTTTGCTGGCTGCTTCAGATGCTGTGGCATATTGATTCCTTTTACTACTAGCAGCCATTTAACCTGACCTCTCTCAGATCCAGTATTTTAAAAGCCATAAATTTTAACTTTACTTATGAGCAAGGACTGAAATGCTGTGAAAGCCTTTTTATTAGCAAAGCTTTGCCTTACTCCATGTTCGTGTGTCACCCATGGCAACAATATTTAGAGCATCTTAAATTAGAGCGGCTGTTGGGCAGCTTGGTGGTGATGGGGTTAGCAATAAAAAGAGCTCATAAATATCTCAAGCATGGAGGATTCACTGATCAGAGTGTGGGCAGGTGTACAAAAGCAATGTCATTATTAGCAAAAGGTATCGTTTTCCTGGTTATTTTCTCATTAATCTCTCTTTTCTTAGTGTTAATGTTCACAGATCAGGAATGTGCATTTTTTAATTGCAAGTAAATTGCTGGTATTTAAATGTATTTTCCTTGTTGCCTTGGCTTGGCTTTTCTTTTACAATGATCATCTTCCTTGTTGTTTCAATAGCCTAAATTAATCCCCAAACAATCCTTAAAGCAATCTTTAATATTCAGATTATATAAGTATTTATAAAAATGTGTCCAGGCCAAAACTTGATGCATAGAAATAACATACCACTCTTTGAAAAAGAAAATAACATGATTATTATGAGAGAGTTTCCTTCTGCATTCACATGTAAAGAACTCAAAAAAGCTTTGAATTAATGAAGAAAACACAAAGCTTAATACAAACTTTTTGCATTGTTCTAATTTGTTACTTCTGATTTAAATTAGTAATTTTAAAAAATATTATTTCAGGCTTAATGATTAAGATTGAGTAATAATTTAGCAGCTTATTCCAGAGTGGACTTAAGGTTTAACAAAGTAGATCGTAACCATGAATTTAACCTAAGTTTTGGCTTGCTTTCTTCTGTTCTGCTGAAGAAGTTTCCCGGTCTGTCCCACAAATTAAAGGTAACAACTTTAAGTAAAAGTCATCTTGTTTAAGTAGTAGTGCAGGGACCATTTACTTCATGTTAAACTTTGGCCCGGGAGCAAAAGTGTTGGTTTAGTTTGAGAAGTGTAATTTATATCAATTAATCTCAGAAAGTGTCACATTTTCCAGTCTTTTAAAGCTGGATTTGACCTTTTCAGAGGACGGGTGTGGAAGCAGAAATAAAGCAATCACAGGGCACTGGAATTTTTTTGCTACTACTTAGTTCCAGGCTGATCAATTTACAAGGTGCCTGAAATCACTATTTCCTAAAAACTGGAGTTTTCCCTGTCTGCATTGCTTCTTCTATAGGAGTTTTCCTCCAGCAGATTGTAACATTATAACTAAAGTCAATTTAATATGCATAAATATCCTTGAGGAGAAAGCCCCTGCTTTGTAGAAGATATGGTAGCTTGATTTATATTGGGACTTGTTTGTAGGGCAAGTGCTTCAGTTTGCACCAACTAGAAGGGGAACACTAATTTGCTGGAGAAGTAGGGGTTCAGATGCCTAGGAAAACCTTTCACTGAATGCAGAGCTATACTGTGAAGTGAAAGGTTATGTGAGAGGTCAAATTTGTGTAACCAAATGAAAGAAACAAATTGTTTCAACAGGGAAGATCAGAGGGGTTTTGTGCAATGAAAAGCTTGGCTGCATTTTGTTCGACGTTCAGCACTAACCTGGCAAATGCACGTGCCATTTCACTGAGCCTTTTGCTTGAGCCTCTACTTTTGCTCCTAATTCTTAGCTGTAATAGTGTTGCACTGTGAAACTTGTAGCATTTTTTACATGTTTAATGCCATACATACTCTTTTTGAAGTATTAGCACATTTCCTTGCAGTGTTGTTGCAGTGTTGTTTGTTAGTGATAAGACTATAGAAAACAGTGACACCAGTGTACGTTTCTAAGGTGACAGTAGTGCATTTTCACCTCTTGTCTGATGGCTGCCTTGTTCCAAGCATTTCCTTTTCAGCTGGCTACAGCTCAAAGCTCAGTGTACTTTCTGGGCCCCAAATTGTGAACTGTCATTATTCATAGCTAAAATTGCGGTTTGTGCAAATGTGGACTAAATTGCAATCATTATATGTAGTAAAATAGATTGAAATATCTGTAAATTTGAGGACTGTAGCTGGCTCTTTTAATCAGAGAACTTGTTAAATTCTCCCATACTTTGATTTCTCTTCATTAGATTTTTTTTTTTCTGTCAGGTGTGGGGTTGTTCTGCGTTCAGTATTTCTGCTTCTAATTTGGAATGCTTGAATTGAGCTATAATAAAATGAGCCAGACAATATATGTTGTCTTTAAAATGGGAGTGTAAGATAGTGATTTTTCTCTTGCTTTTTATCAAGCCCTTCATAATCTTTTCTGTGCTACCTGTATAAACTAGTGTTGAAGAAAAGGCTACAGCGTAGTCTCAGGTTTTTCTACAAAAATGTTGTATTAGAGCTCTTCATTTGAAAATCACAAGCTAAATGATGTAATGACTTTCAGATTCCTCCTTCCCACATCATTCTCTGCATTGAATTGATTGATGGTAGAGGAAGTATCTGAATAAAAAAATAAAAGTGAGAAGAAAAAACCCTTTAGTTGTGCATACTGTGAGTCCTACCAGAAATAAATGAAACTGCATTAAACAAAATGGTTCAGAAAGAATGGAACATGGAGTAATTTAAGTCCCCACATTATGTTGCAATCCTGTAGAGTGAGCAGTTAGATCAGTTAGGTTGAGGAAGACCTGAGTTCAATGAGCCCAGTTGGGCACAGTGAATGTTATTCAAGGTGTGTGTCCAAAGCAGAACAGGCACTGAGCTGTGCCTGCTTCCTTAGAAGATGTTGGCACATCTCACTCTGAGTCCTATCACTAAAGAAGTCATCATTAGTGCTTCATGATCAAACAGTTGTTTGCCTGCTAAAAGCAGCCATGTTCTCTCCAGCATCCCAGTATGCGCAGAGCAGAATACTCATTGTTTTCATAACCATTTTCCCTAGTACCACATGAATCTCCATCATGTGCAATGCAGTAGGAACCAGGAATGTGTGTGTTTAGGACACTAGTAAAAACAGAACCAAATTATTTATAATCTGTTACAACTTTGTGTTTATTCTATTTTCTCAGTGTCAGAGATGCTTTTCCGTCTTTTTTCTTTACAGCTGTTTTTTGCCTCACTATATCTTTCAAAATGTAAATAGTAAATTAGTCTAGCTCACACAGATGTGTTCTTCTAAATATTCTCCTTTAGGCATATTCCTATAGTTTTGATCTTCAAGAAGAAACATTATCTAAAAAATAAAGTTAATGATAAATATATAAAATGTTTACTCTTTAGGGTGTCTTAGGAGTTGTATTTCATATAGAGTGGCAGCGATTCATGGCTTCTCTTATTTCCACTTTCTCTGCACGTGCCTTTGGGGTGGCTTGCATTGCCCACAAGGCTATGTCATTTGTTTCTGTTTGATTTTCATGACTGACATCTTGCTTTTGGCACATTTCCTTCTGCTGGGCTATAAAATAAAGAATGTGCAAATGTGGGGAAAAGATAATCTTGGAAATACCTGAAAACAATAATAATGTTAATAAAAGAACAGAAAGCAGGTTTTACTTTTACTGGTACATTAAGAAAAAAAAATCTCCATTAGTCATGTTGGCATGAAGCAGAAAATAAATATATGTGTAATAGCATCTTTTGGTTAAAGGATGATCAGATACAGATACCACTAAGAACCAACAATTTGGTTTCAGCCAGTCATAGGCTGGTGGTGACATCAGTTGTTGTTTTCTCTCATAAATTCAGTAGAGATGCGTAAAGTAATTCACCATTTATAAAATTAATTGAGTGGATGCTTCAGTTGGCTTTTTAGCATTGTATTACAAGAAGCAGTAAAAGGAGGGCTCAAGGATTTAAAATTAATAAAAAGAAGCATTTTTACACAGTAGACAATTGAATATCTCGTTCCCAAACTATATTTCTGTATTCAAACTCGGGTAGGGCTAGATACAAACACAAACCATGTGTCCGCAGAAATGCTTGTTAATAACTTGTAAAAGATGAGAGGGTTTGTTTATTTGCTAGTTTGGAGGTTTTCTTACCCATGGGGAAAAATTCATGTTTTCAGGCTTAAGACAGTTCTAAATGTCTGCAGAAATGGAAAAGATACTGGGATGGGCAGAAGGAAGTTTCCCTTATACTTGTCCATTACAGAGTCTTGTGCATTTCTCTGCAAAGCAGCCAATACTGGAGGCTGACTGAGAAAGCAAGGGGACAGGTCTCCCTGCTTAGGGAAGTTCCTCAGCTCCTGTATCTATAGCTGTGCTCTAATACGTTATTGCTGCAACCCTACAAAGAAATAAAAGCTGGATTGCAAAAAAAAATATGAAGTTCTCACTGCTGCTTGTGAAGTTTAAGACTGAATGATTACATTCTTAGAATGGGTCAGGTAAATGCTGAATATTAATCTGTGAGTAAGGGCTCTCAGTAAGTTTTTGAATAAATGAGGAGACCTCACAGTGTGACCAGGTGCCTAAGGACTGAATCACAGTGTGTGCAGGGAGGCTGAGCAAACAGCTTGCTGTCTGTTCCATGTTAACCTGTGAGTGTGTCACTCCAAACTTTAGGTGTTGGCTTGGATTTCCATAGGAATGGCCTTCATACATTAAGGGGAGTCTTCCAGTCTGAGTAATTGGCTCAGCTTTATATAAAACAGGCTGTAACCAACCAGCATTTAACCTGAGACTTTTTTTTTTTCCCCAGGTAATAGAGCTTAAGGCAGTAATTCAGTGCAGTACACCTTGCAGTGGGATATATGTCTACATACCTTTGTGTGGGCTTTATACACAGCTCTTTTGGCCAGACAGGTGGCTGTTGAAGCAGCCTGGAGTCGGCACCAGCTGCTGGACCTCCCAGAGCCATGGGGAGGTGGGGACATGGCCAATGCTTCCCTGAAGACACTGTAGTTGCCTTGAAACCATCCCCAGTGGATACCCCTCCTTGGAGGCTCTATACCCACCAAGCATGCTGGGTGCCCGCTGCCTGCAGAGGTGGGAACCGTAGCCCCCAGCAGCCTTCACCCACCTCCCCGGGCAGCCCTTGGCTTTTGGCCCAGCCTGGCTGGATACTGGGGTGCCCTGGGCCTGCAGCCCTGCCAGGGAGCTGCTGTGCCCTGTGTCCTGCCCAAGAGCCCACCAAAGCAGGCTGCTGACTGAAAAATGTGAAAGCTTTTTCTGTGCTGATCAGCAGCTTTCACTTTGCCATCTTTTACACCATTATGGTCCCCCGGGTTATGCTCCTTCCAAGCCTGAGACAGGCACCACAGTGCCTCTTACTGATGCACATTTTTAGTGATTTTAAGCACCTTTATGTTGTATGCAAGTAATTTCTCTAACTCCATTTTAGCACTTGGTAATTTGACAATAATGGTAGTCTCCAGAATGGCAATTAGTGAACAGAAGAAGGTTGCACTGTGTGACCAAGCAGCGAGGTTTCCCTTAAACTTCTTTGTCTCCACACACCACCACACACACACACCAACCCCCCACTTGTTTTCAGCTACATATCAGTCTGCATGCGATGGAAGTGTAAATTGCTTTATGTAGGCACTAGTGACAAGTCTTTATTTGGTGCCAAATCTTAGCTTTTTTCCTCTTAAGAATTCACTGATCACACTTTACTAGTTCAGAATTACCTGCACTGTAGGATTGCTAAAATCACATCATATAGTGCTAACATATCTCTCTTTTCTGTGACCCTTGAACCCCTTCAGGAGTGACAATACATGGGCATGTAGGTGAAGGGCTTCTGCTATGTTCTCCTGTTGCTTGTGTTAGTATCACTTAAAAGTTGAAAGCAAAATCACTTGTGTTCTCTAAGACAGAAAGCATATTGCAAGGCAAAGTCTCTTCCTCAGTGTTTCTATGACACATTTACTGTTCTGCCATATAAAAACTAAGTAGATGCTACAGAGGCTTTTAAATTAAGCTGTAAGTTTCTTCGTTGATTGGAGTGCACATATTCATTGAACTTTGTTCTTTACCTATTCTACTATCATTTTATTAATATTAATTAACATAAATGCTACCACAAAATAAAGCCTTACTAAGGTCAGATAGTCAAGCAGTCAAAGAGAGGGAAGGTTTGGGAGACTTGGAAAGGTATTTGCTCTGTTTTTCTGTGAAGTGCTTTCTTATGCCTACAAACAAGGAAAGAGGCAGCAACATCTTTTATGTTAAGCTGTACTTTGCTTGTTTCTTGAAAAACCTGCTGTGCATGTTGGCATCATAGCACCAGTTTCAGCTTGAAGAAAAAGGTTGGATAAGATTTTGAGAGAACTAATAATATCTTCTCACAGGAGAAATGTGTTTGAAAATATCAACCATTCATACAACCTGCTCATTCTAAAAAGCAAAACTCTTGTTGTGTAGCAGTGTTTATTTTTGTGAGTCTAAGGATAACGCTGCCCTCGAGACTGTTAACAGTGTCCAGTTGGACATAGCTGCAATAGGGGAGGAAGCAACCCCATTCTTATCACTGGCACGGGCTTTACAGGGGTGCAGAGTGAGCCAGCTAGTGCACATCACTTTGTCAGGTCTGTAAATTATGTGCTATTCCCTCCAAGTCTGAATGGGGCTATCTGCTGAACTAGGTTTAACTTGATGTTATTTTTAGAACAAATTACATTGATTGCATACTATTTCAAAGGCCCCAAGTAATAAAGAACACAATTAAATGTATCTGACTAGTTTAATTTCTCTGTGTGGTTTTTGGTATAAAAATTTAACTATTTGTTTTCCAGACTATTCTGGCAAAGATTTTGGTCCTACTCTGGGATTAAAGAAGTCCAGTTCTCTTGAGAGCCTTCAGACTGCTGTGGCTGAAGTTAGGAAGAATGAACTCCCTTTTCACAGACCCAGGCCTCACGTGGTCCGGGGTCGGGGATGTAATGAGAGTTTCCGAGCTGCCATTGACAAGTCTTACGATGGACCTGAAGATGGAGAAGAGGGTATGTTGCTGATGGCACTTATCGAGGGAGCCACCATCACTTAGCAGCGCTGAGGCCCAGCTCAGTAAAGCACCATGAGCAAGTGATTTAGTCCAATTGAAGCTGATCACATTTTCAAAGCTACTCACGTCTTCCACTGAATAGAGCTGTCTTTGCAGTACCCCATCCAACCTTGACTGGGTTTAGTGTAAAGTCTTTCACTGATCTCCTTTGGGGCAGGGGTGGGTTGGAGGATTTAGAACTCAATCCTTAAATAATTATGTTTTTCAACTTCAAGAAGCAGCTGCTTTCTTCAGATTACATTAAAAATTATCTTGCTTGTTTTACAATTCCCCCTTTTCCAACCAGGAAATTTGTTTCATGTTGTAGATAAGGCACAGTGTATTGATAGCACCCTGCTGCTCATTCTGTCACCATGGGTTTATAAACCCCAGTCTGGAAATACATCTCGTTTAGCATGGAGCATAAAACTGTGCTTGGATCTGAGCCCCCCAAATAGCAACAGCACAACTATTCTCCAACCAGACAGAACAGTTTATCTGTTTCTTGTTCAGCCATTAAAATAGAAAGATTCCAGGGAGTGAATGAAATAATTTTGCCACATAGCTTGGTTATGTCAGTCACCAGAGTCTCTTGATGAAGTAAGCTCTCAATGTTTGCATCCTAGCACATTGGTTTTCTTGAGCTGATGGAAGTTAACAAGCTAGATTTCAAATAGAATAGTGCTTTACCATGTCAGGATTTTTGAGTCAGGAATAAAAATTAGAAAACAATTCACTAAAATAACTCTTTATTTAATTGGCAGTACAAATCTGCTTGAATCCACTAGATCTGTTTAGTCTGCTTTATTCAATTAAATGAGTAAGTGTTGTGAGTCATTTGAGCACTTTGTCGACACTCATGCTGTATTTCAGTGGCCTGTAGCCCTCCTCACTGCTTCTTTTTCATTCTGTGCAGATGGTTTCTCTGATAAGAGCTCTCACTGTGGTCAAGAAGCTCAGAATGTGGAATCTGCCCCTCCAGGGAACCCTGAAATAGAAGATGCAGAAAGCAAAGCAAAAAAAGACAAAAAAAATAGGGAGAAAGAGAAGAAAAAGGGCAAATCTAAAATCAAGGAGAAGAAAAGGAAGGAAGAAAATGAAGATCCAGAAAAGAAAAAGAAGAAAGGCTTTGGTGTCATGTTGAGGTATGGCATTTTACAAAGCAAAACAGCTGCCCATTCTCATCATAAGATAGGAAATAATTGATGCTTTCATAAAGTAGTGGAAAAATTATTTCACTTGGACTCAAATAATGTTGATGTTATTGAAAAAGAAAGCAGTTTATACTTTTACACCAAACTTGTAGCTGCGGCAGAAGACATTTGGCAGACAAAATGTCTTTTTGTGCCTTTGAAATGCATTCCCATATGTCTGAAAAGATTCAGGGTTTTCAGGCTTAAAACAAGTGTGTTTTGGTGGGGAAGAATTTGTCGGGAATATTTCTAAGTAATACAAGACTCACTCCCACACTCGGACCTTTGCCTTGCTTATCTTCCTTCCTGGGCTGCGGGGAGAGCAGGATTCCTTGTATTACTCTAAACAGTCTGAAACATTTGCTGTTGCTGAAAAACACTGGCTATGATAAAATTTTTGCTTTGTAGCTTCAGCCATTGCCTGTGGTGCACAAAAGTTCACTGTCCTCCTTGCCTAGCATGCAAGTGTTTGGATTTCTTCTCTGGCTGTTTGTTCTGTGGCTATATACTTTGGAATCATCAGAGTTCTTCAAGTTGTTTCCTTGCTGTTGCTCGAACCTGTGGTGCTGTAGACACTCTGGTTGTTATCATCCCTGCCTCGGATACCTGTTGACTCTATTGAGGAATTGTTTCCACCTAAATAGATCTTTGCAATTAATATAGGATATATGATGAAATTTAAGATCACCTGGTGAAGGTTACAGTGTATGACCATGTGGTTACTTGTGGCCCTGAACACTTAATGTCAGCTACTGGTGTTTCTTGGCAAACTCCATTATAGACAAGCCAGATATATATAAAAGCCACAGTCATTGTTTAGGCAAAGCTGCATTTAACTGGTAATCTAAGACATTCATCTCCAAAATCATCCACTGATAATGATCTTCATTAGGATATTAATATATGAACTTGCATTACAGCTTTCTGTTGCAATGTCCTCTGGAGTGAAATTACTTGTGTTATATTTAACATGGAAGGTTTTAGCTGACTTTCTTCCATGTATCAGCAATAGGAATCCTCTAAAAATTGTCCTATCAACTTTTGAATTCTGTAGAGATATGTAAAAAATATAAAGGCATGTTTTTGTGTCAAATTTGCATGATTTCAACAGTTCTTAGTGTTCATAGGATGAAGGTGCGTGGGTATAGCAGTCTGCTTTCAAATGAGCCTCTTTAGGAATACAGAAGAGACTTGTATACACACCAGTGCGTTGCACATGCATTTGTGTTCACACTGTTTAAAGAAATAAGGCTTACCATAGAACAGTTGTCAAAACACTGAATAATTAGGTGGGTAACTTCAAAAACTCTTGTGTATCTTATTTTCATTTTTCTCTTTAATTCTTTGGTGTGAATAGGGAAGAGGAGGACAGTGGCGCAGAGGTCTGACAAAAGGATAAGTATTGTTTCATGTATAATAGATATATGGCAGAATCAAAGTTTGAATTGCTAAGTCTTACGGGGGTATGATGCCTGAGCCAGAAGGAACATTTGAATCACATCAGAATCCAAAACAAACTATTGTAGTTGACAAAAACTCTGGTAATGGTCAGTATGCAAAGCTGGGAATGATAGGTTACCATTCTTAGTGATTCCCTTTTTCAGATTATATTTCTCATTTTGATAGTACACGAGGGTTATATATCTGTTCTTTCCCTAAGCTTGTCTTTGGTTTAGATGGATAATCTTCCCAGCATACAATAATTGTGCATAATATTTATGTATATGGCAGCAAAGAATGGGTATTTCTCTCCCACACCATTGCAAATCTCTACAAAACAACAAAGATGGAAGCAGCATGTTATAAACAGAGTAGGAGGAGTAGGTAAGAGCTAACAGTTCATCTGGGAGACTTTTAGAGGTTCTGTGTTCTTGGGTTTTTTTCTAGAATTTATAAAAGTGTTCTTGAAAAGAAATTCCATCTTGAAAAGGCGAGAGTCCAAGGGAATCCCAGCTATGATAGATGTGAAAGAAGGGTGCTGACCTGCAAAGTGAAGATTGAACAAGAGAAAACAGTGTGAGTTTACAAAAGAATTGGGGACCATATGTCTTACATGAGATGATCAGATCCAGGCTGGTATTTTTTCAGGGAGAAACTGCTGTGTATGACATGAAAAACAAAGCCAATTAATCTGAATGTTTTTAAAAGAAATAATAGGAAACTAATGGTAGAATTTAGAATGGGTGAAATACTGACTAAATTTTAGATTCAAAAGCTGGTTTTTTGAGCTGGAGTTTTGTACTGATGTGAAGGGTGAGGGGTGTCAGGATGGCTGGGGAGGAGGAGGCTGCAATAAGAAGGTTTGAATGATCCAGTATTTTAACAGCACGAATGGAAAAAAACATCCAGATTTTTTTATGACGTGGGTATGAAACTGGCATGTTTTATTGGTAGAACATCTGGAAGTGGAAGGAAAGAGAGGAGTTTTAGCCGACAAAAGTTATGAGCTTCTGCAGCAGGCAAGGTGGCTACTAATTCTTGGTAACTTAAGAGAAAGAAGTAGAGAGAAGTGTTTAGAAACTGAGATGAGCTCAGTGTTTGACGTGGTGAATTTAAATTGGAAAGAGAACCTGTCACAGGAGGTATTAGAAGAGTAAACAGTGTAAGGGAGCAGAAAGCTTGATGGAGAAGGAAATATGTAATGTGCCTTTTGTAGATACAGTGGTGGTTGTGCTGTGAGATAACCAAAAGGAGTAACAAGGAACAGAGCTCTTGCTAGACTGACAGAAGAGAAAGAGCCAAGGGAAAATAAGTTACGATGGCAACTGGCAAGAGTGAGAAGAGGATACTTCTGCCTGAGACCGGGCAATGTCATGAATTTTTTTAACTAATCCAGGGACTGCAGCCCTGTGACTAATTGATCCTTGCAGGACCTGGAACCCCCATTCTGCTTCGTTCATACTGTAGCTTTTGGGCAACTTTGTGCAGAGCTGTTTCAGCTGTACCTGCATAGTCCTCCTGTGCTGTGTAGATGCATCCAAACAGAAAAACAGACTTGCTGAACCCATGTCAAGATTGGGCTGAGATAAGCAGGAATTGATCATGTGTGGTGAAAGCTCCAGGACTAGAAGGACAATGGAAATATTCCTGAGATCTTGCCAGAAAGTGCAGTGCTAATTAAGATATATGCACTTCCTGGCGAATCACATGGGGTCAGGTGTAAAGTACAAAAGAAAGTAGAATTTGAGGCAGAAACAGCTGCTGAAAAAGTCAAAGGATAAAGGAAGTGGAATTTGAGGCTAAAGCAGCTGCTGAAAAAGTCACACTTGTCTGTGTTGGGATTTTTGTGCTATACTTGCTGGGTCACATATACAGCTGTAAAAAGTTTTACCTTGATGGTATGGCCATGTGAATTTACTGGCTTTTGCCTTATAATCAATAACAAAGCATTTCAAGATGTTAAAACCAAACCCAAGTAGTACAAGAAGCGTTGAGCTTTAGTCTTTTGCATCTGAGATTTTTGAACATATTGGAATTGCTACTGCATTGGGTTTTTGCCTTTTTTTTTTTTTTTTTAATTTAACAACAGAAAATAGCAAAGCTGTTAGCAGTTGCTAACAGATTTCACTTAGTGCCTCATCTGTTGCTCAGCTGCTATTTACTTGTAGTTTCTGGTCTTTTTTTACACATACAAAAAGAAGAATGATTGCTTCCCTGCTAAGCTTTTCCTTGATTGAAGCTTTATTTAGGTGACTGTGATTCAGAAAGACCATCAAGAAATCATGCTTTTATTTTTGTAATCATTGTTTTTTAGAAGTCCTGTTTTTTCACCCCATATTAACTGAAACTCTTGGCTGCAGCATATTAATGACTGTGGCATTTGGGGTAAAGTAGGTTAATATACTAGAGATTTGAAATGCAGATGATACTGGTTAGTTAAGTCTCTATAATCCAAAGTGCTATTTTACTGTGGTGCCAACTGCACAGTGTTTGTTTTCCTTGATTGGTTGGTTCTGATGCATGTATTGCCTGCCTTAGTTCTGTATGTGTGTATATGTGTCCAAAGAACAACAGAAGTTGACTCTGGTAACTGTTCTATGTAAAATTGGCCAAGGAGCATTATATTTTACTTTTTGATGTTTTCTGGCTCTTTGTGCCACCATCTTCTACTAATAACCCACCACTAGACAACAGACAACTCTAAATTGATATTGCATATCAAGAAAACAACTACATTAAATACTTCTATTATTGGACCTGTGACTAAATGTATACTTGAGTCTCAGGGCAAAGCTAATGTCTAGCATCTATACTGAATCTTTTTCATAACAGAAATAATACCAGGTTCTGTGCAGACAACTAAGATCAACAAGATTTCACAATGCCACATTTGATTCTTGGTTCATCCCTTTTCTCATATTAAACTGACTGATTCTTTCAAGGCACCATGGGTCTTAGAGACTGCTGGACCTTAAATGAGCTTCCCTGTGCTTTTTTTTGAAGGTGTTTAGTGTTTTCAGGAGAAACACTATAGTGAAACAGCACATTTGTGCCTTTGAATAAAGGTGTCATTTGTTTAGAACTGTCAAAAGCTTTGTGAGGTGGGCTCTGTAGGCTGTTTGGAAGGGTTAATTAATCTGTTGTTGCAGGGTGTTAAAAATCCCTGATGCTGAACACTAATGGACAGCGCATTATCAGTTAGGACCAGGAATGCAAAGCTGATCTAACCAAGTGGTTAATAAAATAAATAAAAAAATTATTCCTCAGTTTGCTAGGTGATGAACTCCGGATTTTAAATTTGTGATCTATAGTTATTTAATTGCCATGCCTTGAAATACTATCAAAATATTCTCTTCTAACAAAGGTAGGCTTTGTGTTTCTAAATTAAGTTGACAGAAGACTGAAACTTTAAATCACCAGGGAAATATGACCTCTGCTGTGCCATGCTGTTCTGTATCCTAATCCCATAGCAGTTGTTACAGTGCTGGAGTATAATAAACATAAGTCTATGGCTCTCCCATTACCTTTTCTGGATAGCGATAGTAAAAATTCTGGGCAGCCCTTTCAGCTTTATGGGTATGAAGGTAAGATAGCTAATGGACTACAGCCACACCAATGGCATTTTAATAGGTAGCTCCCCCAGGCACAGACCAGGAGGCTGAAGTCATAATTTTTTTTTGTGGTATAAAAATGTAAGAGCAAGTATGTACTTGGTGACTCAGAGTAAAGAGTTGTGCTGAAATGGAGTGCACCCTCTCATTCAGTCTTCATTTCTAGTCTGGGTTCAGGAAGGAAAAAACAACCAACCTTCTTCATATAAAGCAGCGCTTGTCAACTTGAGTATTTCACTAGCAAATGTTTTCTAAATTAGTAAGGGGAGAAAATGTCTATCCCCCACCAATACTGCACATCAACAATGACTTGCCTATTTGTGCACATATTTATGTAACTGCAAGCCTAGGAAGCAGGAATATATACGTGTGTATTAGTTAGATTTGCTTTTTCCTCTTCAGAAAGAGTGCAATTTCCCACATAATAGTTCATCTTAAATTATTTACCTTCCATTTCACAATATGAGCCATGAATATTTTATTTTTTGTCCCTTTAATTTGCCAATTTTCCTTTGAGCTAAGTGCCTTAGTGATTTTAATTTTTCATTCTAGTTGGAAGACAGAAATGACCCTTTTTTCATTACTACTATTATAGGCCTTGTGCTCAGAATGATACTTTTTACAACCAGCACTGTTGAGCCTGTAATGGTATTGCAGAGTAGATGGCATAATATACAGATATTGACTTCCACTAAGTATGGCACTATGATAACTTATGGAGAGGGGTTTTTTTTCTTCATTGTGTTGCCCTTAGAAGTTGAGTGTTACAGAAGAAAAGGTAGCCATATAATGAAGAAGGAGCAAATAATATAGATGTGACTTGGAGTGAGACAGTGTATATAACATTTTAATGTATTTATGTGTGTGTGATTCTGGAAATCAATATAGACATGGATAGATTAAAAAATGCAACTAGATTAAATTATGTTTTAATTAGGCTAAAGCTATTTCAGGGTTTTTTGCCCTCAATTGGAAAATGATCTAAGATGGATCATGTGTATTTGATAGACAGCATCAGTTAACGAGGCAGATGAGCTATTTAGAGGCCTTGATTTCCTTTTGCCTAACAAAATTCCCACTTTTCTTGTACGTATATTAGTAAATAAAACTCCTCTTTGCTTGAAAGAGCGCAAGAGCATGAGAGGAGATACCTAATCAATTTAGTGTACTTCAAGTTTGTCAAGTGTTTTAAACTGAAAAAACAGAACATTTTATTTTGCATGTATGACTTTTCCTCCACCGTATTATTTCCTCCTCAGATGCATTCATAGTCAGACTAAAACAGAGAAAATAAGGGGGTTTTGTAGTAAAAATGATCATGTGGACTGCCTACTAAAGGCTGATTTGTTTAATTAAGCATCTGTTCTCCCCTTAATATGCATGCATAAATCTCATTAACGTTAGATGTATGCAAGTGTAGTGAAGAAGAATAGACCCCTCACTCTCATTACTGAACTTGGATAACAAGATTTATATTTACTTAACAGATCAGAGCAGAAAGTTCCCTCTGACTATTTAAAAGGACTTGAAATTGCAAACTGTTTGCAAGGAGCATGCTTTTTGTGAAATAGTTGCATGTTCACTTCAAGTCGAAATATCATTATTCAAGCCATTACCAAGCCAAAAAAAAAAAGCCAAACACCCAAGCAGTGTGCTTTGTCTCTAAGGATTAACTTTGTGCATTAAATTCTACTTAAATGGATACTTGCCTATTTAATATTGACCTCTGTGCACACCACACCCCCTAAAAGTAAACTCCAGGTATTTCCTGGAGGTAGCGTGTTTCTTGTAAGTGTCTGTCTTCTCTCTCCCAAGAAATGCCTTCTGCAAGAGTCTGGAAAGGAAAGTGTTTTCTTGGTAAGTACTGAGCACTGCAGCACTGTGTTTATCCGTCATTCACTATAGTTGGCTGTTACTTGCTCTAAAATCCATCTCTTATTTGAGGATAAAAGTTGAATTCCAGATTTCCATATAAATTGTTGTACACTGGGTATTTCTGTAGGTCGTACAGATGTATTATGGTCAAAGGTCCTTGAGGGTTTAAAGTCATGCCCACAAGAACTTGAATTAGGATTTCCTGAGCTGCGTTTTAACCAATAAACATATATTTTACTCAGGAATACAGTGTGGAGTGTAAGTTCTACCTTGAGACCAAAAAATCCAACAGGTTTTTGTTGATTTTCTGATTCAGTAGTTCTTGTGACATGAACATAAAAGGGGTGCGGGAGGAGGGGCTAGGGGGAGAGACAACAATTAACAGAGAAGTGATACAGGAGGCGACTCCTGACAGATTCCTTAACTACAGAGTGCTGGCAGGTGCCAGTTTAATAGGTATTGCCATTAACAGCCATCTGTAGAGAAAATTAAATGTACTCATCTCCCTGAATTATGATTTATGCCACACAAAACAGTCAAACCAAAGTAATATTTATATTATAATGCAGAGTCATTGATTAAATGCACATGGCATCTCAAATTCAGTTGACATTTTAAGTTGAAATGATTGCAGACATGTGGCCATTTATTTAACTATTACTTTAAAAAATGTGTCTCAACTTGTTATTAATAGAAGAAAGTCAGACCTGACCAATATTTCAATAGGCTGACCTTTTGTTTTGCTGACATATAAAAGGAACAAAGCTCATTTTGGGATAGTCACAATTTCAGAGCATATGAAGTATGCTGGCTTCAGAAAAAACTGACCCCCTGAACCACTCTGTCTCTTTCTTCCCTCTTTTTTTCCACATAGGATTTTTGAAAGAAAGTGAAGAGATGATTTAGGAGATAGGAAGGTTTTAGTTTTGGATTTAGATAGGAAAAGGTTTAGAAGATAGTCTGAGAGAGGCTTTGTTTCAAATGTCTGCTCTGCTTCTGATTTCTTGTTATCACTGGTTAATACAGATTCTCTGAACCACAGTTCTTACACACAAGTTATTCTCTATGCTTGTAAAAGATAAAAATACAACATTTCCCTGCTTCATCTTACCATTGGTCAGCTAAACCTGTTAACAATTAAATACCTTTAAAAACTAGTTGGCTACTCCTGTAACAATATAGAAGGCAAAAAGTTTTATTCTTAAGAAAATGAAAAAGTAGCAAGCTTTCATGTGATTTTGCTCAAACGAATTTTCCTCTATTGCTAGGATTCTTTCATCTCTCTCGTAGGATGAGTTACGATCTTTCCTTTTACTTTTTCCCCAGGGATTATGAGTTTTCCCATTTGCTAATCTCCCAGTTTTTTATTGCCCAGTGTTTTATTTCCACTTAGCATCCCTCTTTATCTTTGTAACCTTGTCTCATTATTGTTTCCCACTCCTCTTTAGCAAGCTTTGGTCAGTTTTCTCCTTGAAAAAACTAGAACAAAGCAAGCCTATCCCGGTTTGCAGGCTCAACCTTCTGCTGTTGCACTGCTGAGAACTGTTTGACGCAGAGGACTGGGTTGCTCACCTGTACCCATTCTCACTACTGCTAGTGCATGTGATGGCAAACTGGAGTTTCCTCCCCCTCTCTGTACTACCTCTTTGCTGCAGACACTATTACTATCAGAAATGCATTTTGGAATGTAATGCCTCAGAATTATAGCTGACCTTCTATCTTTTACCCTGACTTTATGTTGTCTTGTTAGAAAAAAAAGAGATTTGTCATTTCAAATTTAGCATGGGCAAACTAATTTTTTCTTTGCAGATTATTCTTCTTTATATCCTTACTCTGTCATCTTGAAAACTAGCAGCATCTTACCCCCTTCACAAAAGCCCCTGTATGGGATGTCATCTTTTTGTGAACCTTAAACCCACTCAGTGGGGCAGTGTCTAGAATTTGCTCACTTATTACACAGCACACTGAAGACCTGATCACACAGAAGTTCCTTCCCTTTCTGCTTGGACTTCTGTTGCTTCCAGATTATATTGAATGATCCAGTATTTTAGCAATGTGGATGAAAAGAAATCAGTCCCTCTTGTGGATCACACTGCTGGTCCAGTTCTGACTGCTCGCACCTGCCCTTGTCAGCACAGCACCAGCTTTGTTTCCTTCCTGGTTTGGCTTGTGTTGGCTGACCAGTGTGGTAACATAGTGGTTTGAGCAACCACAAACACTTACCAGCCAGCCTGACTCAGCATCACACTTTCTACTGCAATGTGTTGCAGCAAGTCTGGGCCAGAAGTGTTTTGTATGGCCCTTCAACTTCCCTGAGAGATGCCTCTGCTGCAAAACTTCTACCTTGTGTAATGAGCATTGCCAGGGCTAAATGAATGATGAAGTAAGGTTTTATATCCTTTCTGCCCCAGCTCCTGCTTTCCATCTCTGTCCACCAGTAGTAAGAAAAGGTCTTTACAGCTTGCTACTCTGCATTTGTCTGTGTCCCATTCACCTCCACCTCTCCCTATTTGTTTGGATGTGAATGCAAAGGTGCAGGATTGATCCTTACCCAGCAGTTCCAGCTCGTTCAGCTGTTAATTCAGCAGTTAACTGGTGTTCCTATCACCTCCAGCCCTTCAGCCTCAATATAATGCTTGTTTGTCACTAGGTTTTTGCTTTTTACTTTCTCCTCCTCCCTCTACCCGGCTCTGCCCCCTGGGCTGTCCATTGTTCTAGTTGTCACCCAGATTATGCAGAGCCTTCATTAATAAGCCTAGAAGAGTTCCTTAGTTTGGGCTCTGCCCTCTATGTGTGTTGCTTCTGCTCTGCACCTTGTCATAAGGAGCGATTGCTCTGATTTTTCAGTGATTATGGTGCTGCTTGGCATTTACCAATTATGCTATTGACTGTTCCCCTCACAGAAATATTTACATTCAAAGAATCTTCCTCTGCTTGCTTCCTTTATTCGGTGGAAATGACATCTCTAGGGTCTTGGCTTGGCCCCTGGGGCATTTGAAAGAATTTAATCTTGCTCTTTAGAGATCTTGGCATAATTCACAGTGGTGAAAATAAAGATGTCCTCTCCTTTTTTCCTTTCTGTTCTTGCAACTTCCTACTTCTCTATTTTGTTGTTGAGAAGAGACAGTAAAGAAGAAATAAAAAGTAAGCTGGGCAAATATAAAATGTTAGTTTTTTTCATGTCAGCATTTGACTGTCACCCTCTGTGTGTATATATTATATGAACTCTGAGATATGTGGTTAAGGAATTTAAAAAAAATAATCAGTTCTTAAAGGTTGACTCACAGGTGAAAAATTATCTGTCTCTGTGTGTATATGTAGTACATATGCAGGCCACTAAGATATACAGGCCACTAAGTATCTGCTATAGTTCTTTAGCATTTAACTTCAGTATTAGGTTTGAAGTAATGAGCTGTATGCCTGTGCCATTCATTGTCCCTTATTTGAAAGGAGTGAATACCTGGCCTCACACTAACCCCAGATTATCATCAGGTTGGTTGGTAGTAATGTGTAAATAGAATTGTAAAGCTATTTTCTGGTGACAGAAGGCCACCACTGTTATTTGCTATTTTCTTTGTAGCCAGAAAACCCCAGTGAGTAATGAGTAAGGCGCTGCGCATTCTACCTCTGTCATCTTTTTGTTTAGTTTTTTTATCCTGTAATGTGGAAATCTGTATTACAGTAGCTTAATATAACAGACATCCTAATGTTCTGTTTTTAATTAAAATTAGATTGAGGAAATAAACAATTCAAAGAAGTTAGCTTTCCTTTTTGCCTCCACACACACTCACACACAAATGTGCTTTCCATATCCTCTTCTGCATTTGGAAGTGTTTGTTTCTATTCTCTTGGACTGTTCAGTCTCCCTAACAGACAGCAAAGAAAGGAGTCTCAAGGAAGCTCACTTTCATTCATTTAGTCATCTTAGCAAAACATGTTTTTAAATGATTGATTTTTTTTTGTCTGTTCGATTTAATGCAGTTTGCACTGTAAAATACAAGTTTTTATATAAAACCTTGTCAAAATGAAGATTTCACAAAATCAAACTGCACTGCTTTTAAGAAAAAATTTCCTCAATACAGCTGCAGATTTTTATTGACCTTGTGTGCATATACATTCACCAGAGAGTGACTTAATCTTAGTTACTCAAAAAGAAATTAGCAAATATTTCTTTCCTTTAAAAAGGCAGATTATTAAGATTGTAAGTGCTGCAATAGGTTAGTGTACTTCTTCATCTCTGAAGACCTCCGCCCCATCTCTTTTGTAATGAATTCCTATTTAGGCTATTTTAGCTCGGTTGTCATTTGTTGCTTCCCAAACCATCAGTCATCTGCAGCAGTGGAGGGTGCTGTAGGGAGGATCAGGCAAAGCTCCAGGAGCTCTGGGCTGAAATGGCTTGGGAAGATATGTAGAGAAATTTCTAGGTATAGATTTGCTTTGAAATCTCTCTGCCTGTAGCAGTGGTGTTAATTGCTTTGTTCCTACATGTGAGATGTTTGCTGATTTAAGTAACCATAAAGTGGAACTTGTATTTACATATGTGTAGTGTGAATGCTGGCAATGTTCCTTCTGTAAGACCACAATGAGACCTGTAAATCCTATGGTGTTGATCCTCTGGAAACTGCACAATTTGTTGACCTGCCTGTGAAGTCTGTTCCACCCAGTGAGTAGTGAAAACTGATTTGGCATGTGAGCTTGCTAATTCTGAGTGGATAACTGGCTTTAGTCCTCAGTGCTGTAATGAAGCAAATTTGGTTTTCTTGCACGGAAAATACTATTAAAATCTGTGTCTTAGAGATATTTTAGTGTTTTTCAAAGAGTTACATTTGTCTTCATGCTTGGAGGGGAGGAAAGAAGCCATACTCATACAAAATGTGTGCTCTAGTGATCTAATTAGAAGCACAACAAGTTTTAGGCCGTCTAAAGTATGCTAACAAAATTATTCCAATAAGAGTATATTTATTTAGTTCACCCTTGACATTTATTCTGGTTTGAATACCAGCTTCCTCTATTTTGTGGTGATATTTAGATTAGAGAGAATGAGTTTAATCTTTTTTGGTTTTAGGCTAGAGTTTAAAGAAATTGAAAGATGATGTTCCTGTCATAGTGGGAAGAAGGATCACTACTGGCTTTAGACCTGCTGCAGAAAACTTGCATTATACCATAAACCATGCACTTGTATGGAATTGAAAGTGGAGACAAAATGATCTTTCACTGGGGAAGATAAAAAAGAAAATGAAAAGAGAAGTAACCGACAATCCTCTAGAGCACGAAAAAGTGAGGATTGAGGTGCAGAATAACTAGATAGTTAAGACTTACCTCAGTGTTAAGGCCTCAATTCAGCAGAGCAAAGCAATAAACTACAGCTGCATTATATATATGCTTATGTCTTTGTTCTGGGTCTTGATTAAAACAATGCATCCACACCATAGTAAGAGGCTGCAGTGGCACTAAAATTAAAAGTCATAGGTAACTCTTTTGAGAAGTCTGTTGGTTATCTTTAGGGATTGTGTGTGTGTGTATAATTCACAATTCACATGTAGAAACTCAAAATTTTCTACCCTTGCTATTTTAACCTGTTACCTGTGTTCTTGTGTTTTTATGAAACTGATGTGTTAGCACAAAAATCTTTGAAAGTATTGCATAAATAATTTCCAGAATATCAAGTAAAGCTGGGTCTCTTTCATTTACAGGCTATTTTTGCCTCCATAATGAAAACAGCAAAAGGTTAGGAGAGGAGGTGATAGATTTACGAGTGTGCATACTCTAAATACTCTGGGGAAGGGGAACAAGGAGATGCTTAAGGACTATGTCAGCTAAAAGAAGCTTCTTTACAGTAGAATAGTCTTGTCGCATCACTATATCTCCCTCATCTTCTCGAGGACACACAGGCACTCAAAGATGTTGAAACAGCCCACACCTGGAAGAAAAGCATGTTTAACAGAGTATTGTGTCAATGGCTTCATGGGACACCAAGACCATTTGTTGATCTAGGCTGTCAGTTTATTGTCTTTCTCAGTCTTTGTTTATTTTGTATACATCAGCCCTTCACTGTGTACCTTGGGACACAAATTGCCTATAGCTGATCAAATTTGCTGGTCAAAGGTTAAGTCACTCTCATGAGGCTCTTTGCTTGTGTTGGCGTTGATGTCTGTTGGCTTTGATGCCGTATTTATTGCAGTAATATTGTAATGACTTTGCACAATCATTAAAGCTCAATAGAAAGTTCTAGTGTGACTGTTCCAGGTAGACGACAGCTTGATGAATTGGGGCTGTCATTGCTCGAGCAGGTTTCATTGTGAGGAATCTTACGTGTTGTATTTAGAAAATGTCAGTCAGACTGAAACCAGGTGCGTGATTTTCTGTAGAGGGAAATCCTTGTCTATGTGGGATAACATTTTATGTTGTCCGGCTGTGTTTAGACCAGCTCCACCCTTAAGTTTCTGTTTCCGTTTAACAATCACCATGCAGAGCAGTTACAGATCTAAAACAAGCCTTATAATATAAAGGTTGATATGGAGATCTGTAATATAAATCAGAGGAAATTTCATGTACAGCAGTGATCAGAGGAGAAAAAATATGGAATTAAATTGGTTGCATAAAATTTCACACTCATTTATAAGCAAAAAGAGAAGATTGTAAATTAAGCACCAAAGTATGAGGTTTTCCGTCTGTTTGTAATTATTGACTTAAAATGAGCTTTTAAAAGCAATAAAAAAATAAATTAAAAAAAAAAGGTAAAATTGTGGTTGGTAGCCTTTTCGAGGACCTAGTTTCAAAGGCTGACCAAACAGAAGAGTGAGACCAAAATAAAACATTGGGGATGAGGAAAAAAGCCTTGCTGAAAAACAACTTAAATTGATACAGTGTCTGTATACAGATAATTGAAGCCATGAGATTTAATTAAAATTACCAAGTGGATGTTGCTATCAAGAATGAGACAGTGAGGCTTAAACAGAATTTCTCTGAATGCGTATGGGGAATTCTAGGAGCAAGATAAGAAGAAGAACAATTTTACTATCAGCTACTGAGAAAGGTATTCACTGAAGGACAGCTCAAGCTGTGGGCATTTTCCAGGACCCCTGGGTACCAAATTTCAAGGATAACCAAATGCTTTATAAAAGCATCTTGTGATCAATTGTATTGAGTGGCACAGAGGAGTTGCATTGAATCAACACAGATGACAATCCATTTGGCTGAGCAAAGAAAGATCGTTACAGACCTTTAATACAGCAGTTTCAGTTCAGTGTCTGTCCATTTTGGAACTTGGACTTGTAATAATTGTGTTGGTCTCTTTAATAAAGTCAATATACAGTAGCAGTTCTCAAACACGGAACAAAGCAAGCTGATGAAGTACTGTAGCAAGCAGGTTTTATAACCTGTTCCTTTAGCACCGGTACAGTTTGTGCATTTATATGACAAAAGAAAAAATTCCAGGTGGTCAGACAGAATTTGCATGGCCAGTCAATGAGATTGAGGGTAAAAATGTTTATTGTTTCATGGTAAAAGTGGAAGGGATAGACATCAGCTCTGTAACAGACCAGACCTGATTGCAGAAAATGTAGTAGAAATACTGAGGTAGAGCAGAAGGAAGGGTTTGGGAAATCTAAATAAGTAACAGTTATTTCAAAATAGTGGAGAACATCCTGGAGCCTGTTACTCTTCCTGAAATAAAAACCAGGAGATGTTTCAAAGAGATATGGATTGGTCTTAAACCACAGAAATACTGACATGTAGTGGCTTTGTGGCAAAATTCTCCAGTCAAAGTTTGCCAGATTTCATGGAAGTCTTGTACTGGATGAGGCTCACAAAGCATTCCTGGGCATATACAGGTGTGAGATTCAAGTGAGCCAGCATGAAGTTGTGATTAATTTTTCTCTTCCTTTGAGTTGTAAGGATGTAGAAGAATTAACTCTAGTCCCAGTTCTGTGTGGACTTTGGAGTGATGAATACGTTTTCAGACTTGCTGGGGAAGTCCTGATCTGAGACTGTGAGAGCTTGTAAGATCTGCTTCTTCCCTGAATAGTGAGCCTAAAACCAGTATATCAAGGTTCTGTATTTCTTTTTCAGAAATTCTTCTGTAATTCTTCTATAGTAACTCAATATCAGGGTTTTTTTTTAATTCAGAAATAGATTTTAACTGATAATCCTGAAAACTGCGGTCTAAACTTAGAGATATTTTTGATGCTCATTTATTCTCACCAGAATACAAAGATGTCTGAGACTAAATTCATCTTTTAGCTGCATCTTTACGGTCCCATTCTTTTGACTTGTGTTTCACAAAAATAATTACAGATGGAATTTAGCCTTTGTAATTTGTAAAAAAATAATAAAATGCAAGTTTTTGTTTATTACCTTTGCTGTTGTTTACAGTTAAAAGGAATAAAATAGAACAAACTCATTTTATTTACTTAATATATGGCAGAATTCCTGCAGGAAGCAGACTTGTGCAGCACTCAGTGTTGAGTAGGAGAGGAAACAGCCTTTTTTAACCTGGGAATTTTTAGATTTTCATACAATGTCCTGCCTGGGTTCAGACAACAGTTTCAAAACTAAAATGTTCCTATTGGGATAATTCTGAAATAGGAAAAGATCGAGTCAGTTAAAATGTGCATTTTTATTCTCCCTTGTCATTTCCAGACCCTTTTAATAAGGGCTGAGATGGATATTAATCTGAAGAGTCACTTTGTTTAAAATCCCCTTACAGCTTATTGTTAAAATACAAGAAACTTTACAATTTAAAACTCCATTTGTGACATTACTGAAAAACAACAAAAAATTGCGTACCATATAAAAAGGTGGTAACCTAAGTGGAGTGTATCATCCTAGGAAAGAGAAATGGTATTTTATAGTACTTCAGGAAAAGGACCATACTGTACTGAACCCAAGGTTTAACATAATAAAAAGTATGTATGATGGGACTGAAAAATGTAACCTCTTCTGTATAATCATCACTGCTATTAATTCTAAAAATCTGGTCTGTGACATTTCTAGAACATGGAGCAGAGCTAAAAAGAACTTTTAAGCGAAATCAACTTATGATCCAAAAAATGTGTATAGTAGTAATAATAAACTTCTAATAAGGCATTACTCATGGCTGTGAAAAACAGATGCTGGTGGCCAGTCAAGTCCCTGCTGCAGCCCATGAGGATCTGGTAGGATTTACTGTGGCATTCAAAGTGTTCTGAGGAAAGTAAGAACCCTGGTCAAAATAAACCCAAATATCATGGCTAATAGACATACTCAGAGGAAGGCCACTCGGCAGATTTAGCTGAAAGGTTATAAGATAAAATTAATAGTAAAGAATAATGGCAACCCTCCAGGAGTGGAGAGGAAATACTAAATGTGAAAATCAAGGCATATCTTTGCCCTCCTTTATGCCTCTTAAAAGTGAAGCTAACGCTGTTTGTGTTCTTTAAAAAGAGGAGTACTGATTTAATGACTTCTTCAGTAGTACTTGCCTCTCTGGATCCCCCTTGCCCCATCCAGCGATCACAGTGACAACAGTGCCCTGTCCTGTTAGGTAGGGGACAGCAGGAGAAGTGCATCCATCCTTCAGTGGCCCTTCCCAGTCACTGAGAAGAAGTCAACCTTTTAATGTGAATAAATGAACAAAGGAAATGCGGTTATGGATAAAATGATCACTTTTCATTCCCTTGCTTTGAGCCTTGTAGCAGTAGCTTTCCCAGCCAAGAATATTCTTCAAAGGCTGCCCCATGGAAGTCCCAATGCAGGATTTTCTTGTGTCTTAACTGGTTACAATTTGTGTCCATACACAGATGCCTTTCGCAGCTCATTTCCAGAATGAAAGTTGGCATTATGCTCGTTACTGTTCAACTATACGTAAAGTGAAACAGACTTCCAAAAATCATTTACAGAAGATTTGCTGTGACTATTGACATTTTCTGACAACCTAATTTTTCTTGTAGACCTTCTTCTCTCCTCCCACCTCTTACCACCTCCCCCAATTCGTATCCTGCAAACAGCAGAAATGTATTTGGGAAAATGAAAAAGTTATGAATCAAACTTTGGAGGTATTTTTTAATTGACCCTGGGTAGACATTTAGATGGAGCTGATAGAAAGGTTGCAGATGTTCTGTATTAAAAAGTCTCTTTATATTAGGTGATGCTGTGTCCTGCATTTAATGATTGAGTGGTCTCCTGTGGAAACATGCATTTACTCATAGTACATGTGGAGCAGTTTCAGTTGTGTACATATTTCATTTGTCACTGAATTAACCTGGAAAGTCTATGGGTAACCAGATCCTTTGGATGGAAGGGCTGGCTTGATGCTTGTTTGATAAATAACTTTTTTTGGTAGTAAAACGTAACAGATTTGTTCTGAAATGAAGCCACTGATATTTCACTTGGAACCATGGACTGCACAGGCTTAAAAGCCCAGCATGTCACGTACAGACTTTGTTCCAGTTACATTTTTCATAGTTTTCACTGTGTAATGTAGACTGATTTGGGGCAGGGGTGTTCTGGGAATGGGGCATGGGGGAGTTGGCGTGGGGGTTTTTGTTGTTTTGGGGGCTTTTGGATGGTTTCCGTGGTAGTAGTGGTTTTGGGGTGCTTTCTCTGGTGTTCTTCCTTTTTTTCTTTTTTTGGTTTTTTTTTTGTTGGTTTTGGGGGTTTTGTTTGTTGGGGTTTTTTGTTTGTTTGTTTAAATTCTTTCCAAGTATGGTATTAAGCAAAACTGGCTGTTGCACTTGCAGTTTCATTAAAAATGGGTAATGCTGTCAGAGAAAAATGACAAGAAATTCTAGAGACTCCTGTTAAAAATCACTGGTATTTTCAGTATTTAGAGTAAAACACTATGGACTGGGATTGAGTTTCAGGCTAGAGAAGTGCTACCTTTAAATCTAACTCAATATGAGGGCTTTGTTACAAGCTACCCCTTACATTATAGCTGAGAGTCAATAATATTGTATAGTTTCATCAGCATTATATGAAAACATGATCATTTGCCTTTAAAAAAAAAAACAAACTTCATTTTTAATGTTGTAATCTTTTAATAATGAGTGGCTGAATTATCTCTGTAATTCATTACCCTTTCAGCTGTTAGATGAATGGGATATGTTATGGTTTATCATTATTCTTCATGGTGGCAAGGAGAACAGACTGGGGATTTAAATCGCCTTCCACTGCATGGGCTCTAGACATGCTGATGACTTGCTGTGAGATTGCATTTAGTTCCAGGATCTCTGGTGCTTCAGAGTGTAATGCATTTGGTTGCCATGATGAACAAAAGCTTCTGGTGGTTTTACGTAGGTATACTACAAGTGAAATGAAAGAGAAAGAGGAAAGAATGAAAGTGAAATGTTGCTTTATTTTACAAATGACTAGTGGAATACAGAAGGAAAAGTAATAAATTTATGTCAGGAGGGAAACAAATATTATACAGACATCTCTACACATGTGTAAGTGTATGTAGATATATAATGTGAAATACAGTATAATCTTAACATTGTTATTCACATACTTAGGACTGCACTGGCTCATTACCCATTGCATCAAGGATGCTCAAGTGTTTATTATGCTATTTACCAAATTATAGCTATTTCCTGAGCAGCCAGCCTCTGCTGAATATGCTTGTATTCTGTCCATCTTTAATAATGAAGCCTGCACTTTGGGGCAGAAACATAGTCTGGCAATGATCAGCAGGAAATAAGAGAGAAATTGGTAATCTCTTTAGCTTTACTGTTTTATGCTGTTTATTTGCCTCTCCCAAGTATTCGTTTAGGGAACTCGGGCAGCACAGGTCAGGCAGCTGAATTTCTTGGTGGATATTAGAAAGTGGGCTAAAGAGCAAACAAATATCTAGTAAAATTTATTTATTGGAGTTTTTTCACATCTAAGATTTAGCTTATCTGTCTTGGAGAGAGTGTTCTAATTTTAGTAAAAAATATCAGTTTGCCATTTTATAAACACAAGTCATTTTAACATCTGCACAGGTATATAAAATGGATTGTATATTAATAAAGCACTGCTGGGAGGTAGAGGGATTCAAAGGAGTTTTTGAATATTACCACTTATAGTGGTGGAACTTTTACTTTTTTCCAAATACACGAGTCAGTTACACATACTCTTCCTCTTCCTGTGTAGCATTGCTCCGAAGTTTAATTTGCTTTCTTGGTAATGCAGTGCTTAATCATAAATCTGATTTTATTTCATTTTAACATTCAGAAAAATATGCTCAATGAGGTTTAAGGAAACTGTTTGGAATATAAATGTTGGCATATAATCCCTTCAGTTATTGAAAAAATAGTCCAATCAATCTCTAGGTTGGCTTTTTAGCTCAAAATGCCTTAATGTGACAGGAATGTACTATAATCTATGAAAGGAACGTCTTAATTTATCACAGAGTCCATTGCTTTTGAGTTATATTTTGTGCTCTGGGTAGCTGTGCTTAATTCTTCAGCGACAACATAGAATGAAGTCTTGTCATGGTGTGTTTTAGAAAGTGGAATTTGTTTTCTTTTCCAAAGAAAAGCGTGTTTTCTCTTAGTGTGGAGGTAAGTGCAGCACCTCATAAGTTTTTTGGAACATGCTTGTAACTCTACAGAGCTAGTGTTCTCAGGGTCTTAACAGTGGTGGAAACTGGGCATTTTTTTGTGCATTGAATATAGCTGGATCCTCTTCAACTTTTGCTTTTTTCCCTCCACCACTAAGTTCAGTACTTCATACTCAATTCTCGTGTACTAGGGAGTTTTGGTCTGGACTAGCTGATTAAATGCTTGAATTTGAGTTAAAAGCACACTGAATTCAGGCATGTGTTCAACATTATTCTGTGTGTTTGGACTTTGAAGAACCTCCAAACCTATTTAGGATTTGGTATGATAAAGAGTTAAATTCTGTTTTAAGGTACTTGAATCTATCCATGACTTACTGCCAATTTTGGTTGCTAACAGAGATGTTCTGCAGCCTCAAACTTTGTACATCTGTATTTGATAAGGCTGGCAAGTGTCTTTGATTAGGGTGGTTTTTTGGAGTGGCCATTCAGAGGCAACCTTCTTCTGTACTCTGCTATGTCTCATAAAGAAAGGGTTTTTTATATTAGTGAAGCCCTTAAGTACATCGGAGCAACATAGTTGCTTTGGGTTTTAGACTTATTTGGACTGCAAAAATGAAATGTAACAAATGTTACATCTGCTGTTCTCATCCCACCCCCACCCCCCTTCCCTCTCTGTGCCCCAACAGATTCTCTTTCTCTTTTTCATACTTATTGTCTGATTCGAAATCTTGTCAGGGTACTTAAGGCATGTAGTAGTTTCAAGGCATGAAGCAGGAGATCAGCTTTTCCCAGACAAGATTCCACACTTGTTCTGTGAATTAAGGGTTTTTACAAAGGTTAGCCAGAACTATAACAGCACCTTTTTTCTCCCTGAAAAGTAAACTTCACACATCTGTCACGTCCGAGGACTGGAAATTTCTGGCTTCATAGAGGAAAATGTGTCACTGTGGTGTATGTCATCTGACCTAACTATCCTAGAGATTTTTGTTCCATTTATCTCCTACACGCTTTATATAATGAAGGAAGTCTCCCTAGGCATGATCAACCACGGAGAGTGAGTAAAACACAATGGTTTCAATTAAGGTTTCTGCTAACCCAAGTTAGTTGTTACTCTTCAGTCAAAGGTGCTACCTTTCACCTTGGCAACCAGTGATAATTATTCTCTTCAAAGACATTGTGTAGATTTTCACTAGCCACTGGTGGCAACCTTTTGCTTAAATTTGTAAGATGCTTTTTCTATTTTGAATCCTAATGTTTTATCACTTTCAGAAAAAAAACTTCCTTGTAACCTGAATTTCTGGAGTTCTGTGATTATCTCCAATGTGAATATCTTCATAGGAAATGTTGCAAATTTCTTTATATCAGCCAGACTGTATTCCCAGCATGTGTGCGACACAATTCCAGCAAACTTGGGTAACTGCTTTTCTTGTAGAAATCTGTCCACAGCACGAAAGAGCTACTAAAAGAATTGGAACAGGAAGCCTTAAAGCTCATATGTTGCCCAGTTTATTATTACTAAATTATGTTCAAGTGCCCTCATTTCCAGGCAGAATACAGGAATTTGAACCCAGCTAAAGATATTTCAAGAAGGGGTGAGGAAGGCACTGAAGAGCATTAGTGATATTTTTGAAAACTCGATTCAGTTTCCCTGAGCACCCAACCTTGACACCAAAATTGTTTTGCAGAGGGCCTGGAGTACTCCAAGTGCTCAGCTGTTGCAGAGTTAAGGATCCTGGAAGGCCTTGCTTCTCCCAGCAGGTTGCAGCTGCCACAGGGCAGCAGGAATGCTGCTAGCAGTGGAGCGGAGGAAGAGAGGAGGGTGGTTGGGTTTCTTCCCATCTCCCTTGGGCAGCTCCCCCAGCAGATGGCTCAGGGGCAGCTCTGGATGGCTCCTTCCAAGGCTTTGGAACCCAGGAGAGCAGAAATGCTGGTCTGCCCTGGAGCTGCAGGCTGTAAGGTCAGACTTCTATCAGAGGAGGTCAGGTGATCTGCTAAAAGGCATAGTGGAGGCCTTTCTTACTTGATGTTAGGTTGATGTCAGACAGGATTTTTCACTACAAAGTGTTTAATCTCCTACAAAAACTTTGTCAGAATTTTTCCTTCCAGTTCTGCGGGAGGCTGCACGCTCTATTTTCTTCATAGAAGCTGCCAAAGCAAACAGCAACTCCACCCTAAAAATTCAACATTTAAAGCATATGTATAAAAAAGAAAGATGTAGCAAAGCTTTCTTTGGCATTGCATAATGTTATGGAGTGGTTTTGCCTCCTAAACATTCATTGCAGGCATTTTTGATTTTTAGTGTCCTGCATTTCTGTAAACAGGGTTCATGTCGTCAGCAAATGATCCTGAAGGAACTTACCTCTGTGGTTTTAGTTGGGTTGTTACTATGGTTATGATAAAGAAACACATTGTGTCTCATCTGAGCAGGTATGAATAGCTACTTTTGCAAAGTTTTTTTTCCTGTGCCTGCTTGTGGTAGTAGCTTTCTGACAGTTATCAGGATGGTCCAGGAGCAGAATATCAAGAGTAAAGAGAACTTTATTTTTTCCTTGGGACTTCTTTTTCACACTTTATATACCTTTCTCAGACTGGAATACCATTACAGAAAATTGATGTATATGCACATTTAGGTGTATTTTTTTTAGCTAAGCATAAAATTGAAGACCCATTTTACTTACCTGTGTGGGGAGAGTGAGTGAGGGGGCATCCTTTATATGTTATGTGATTGTTACTCTTAAGTAATAGTAAACACACTGCTAAAGAGGATTCAGGCAGGTCTGCAGCATTAGTCTGGTAAAAGACATTTTGCAAAAAAGACTTGTGTATCTGTCATAGCATTGCAAGCTACTTTTGTATGTGCATGTGGCAGTGAACTTGTAAAAGATCTTCCTTTTTATTTGAATTCTCTTTCGTTTTCTCCTTGTGTGATGAAAGGAACTCATTAAATAATGTCACCACCTGGGTTAAATATTTTCCTATGGAAAACCTTCCGTGTTAGAGTCAAGAGCTACTGCCATAAAAGAGAGTAAATAAGGAAAGGTAAAAATGTGCATTCATAAGCCTGTAACAGCAAGGCCTAAAATGTGAGATTTGCAAATAGAATTATGAAAATGTCAACAAATATGCAGATGTTTTATAATATGGCTCTTACTGGATGACCATATTATAAAACCTGAGTTTTCAGAGGTGAACTGTAAATTCTTCCACTCTTTCTCATGTTTGGGTTGCTCCGTCCCACACGTGCAGGTGTTACAGTATTATTTTGAGACTAGCTTTAGAGATGACCCTGGTTCATCTCCCTGGGACTGTGTAAAGCCCAAATAAACAGAATGGGGATATGTTAGAAGAATTTATAATCATTCTGAGAGGCCTCAGTCTGGAAATGAAGAATATGTCAAAGGTATGGAAAGCTTAATTGACGGCCTTAAAAAACCCCAGCAACAAGTAACCTGATAAATGGCACAGACTGTTAATTAGATGTCTAAATTTACCAATTGTGTCAGGAAAATTAGGACGCTGGGAACAATATGTCCCTAAGCTGCTCACTAAACAACTGCTGTACTACTTATTTATATTTATCTGATGAAAAAGTGCGTGCTGAAAGGAGCAGAGGCGGAAATCTCTCCTCTCTCACCAGCCTGAAGCTCCCAGACCTCTCTTCTCACAAGGCTTCTGTGTCCTGATATTCCCTTGTCTAAATTGATCATTGTAATACGTGGCCTCTGGAAATATTAAGCTGTTAGAGAATTTTGATAGTATATGTGCAGGAACGAGCCTTGGGGACTTCTGAGACCTAATCTAATGTTCAGTGAAGAGGATTTACAAATTCCAGTTTGGAAGGAACTGGGCTGGGCCCACATTCATGAGAGAAAGGGGGAAGTTAGACACCTACTTAGGTTTCTGTAATTTAAGTGTATACATATTTAAATAAATGTGTACTGCAAAATATGGAGTGTTTACATATGGGTATGATTATGTGCATATTTAAATACATTTCCAGCAAAGTAGACAAACATTTACATACATATCTGCATGGAGGATTCTGTTTCCAGGTGGCTCATTGCCCTGTGCCCTGGTCATGGAGATGCTTCCTGCTGCGTCTCCAGCCAGCAAGTAGCTCCCAACCATGAAAAGCACCACAGCTCACTTCCCATTCCTCCTGACTTACAGTGTTCTGCATCTGTGAGGGTCAGGGGAGATTATAACTTCAGTGATCACTGATTGTCTCTTAATTAAGACAGGCAGATGTAGCTCTTTAAATTGCTAAGTCAGTCTTTACTATCCCTCTCTCTGTACCTGATACTAAGCAGGGCTAACTACCTGAGAGATAACAATGGTGTTTTGAAAAATAGATGTTTTGTTTGTTTCTGACACTTGTAAGCGGTAACTTTCTTGTTGTATTCTCCCCAGAGCCTGCTTTGGGCTACTTGGTTTGCTTTTGCTTCAGAAGGGAGAAAGGACACATTTGCAGCTGTGCTGCATGTGCACTGCTTGGTTCAAGGTGCTGTGTATGCTCTGCTGTTGGGTGGTCGATGGTGTTGGTCACTGACTGTAGCCCACAGCGTGCTTGGCTGGCAGCCCTGCTCTCCTGTGCCTGCTGATGCGAGTCCTGCTGTGCCAGCCCTGATTTTTGGAGTGCTGAGCCATGTATTGGCTGGAGCTGTGCTGAGTGGCTTGCGAGATGTCTCAGGCAGGTGATCATTTGAATCCTTTGAAGGGAAGGTCAAGTACTTAATGCAAGCTTCAATAATAATAAGGGAAACTCACAAGTGTTACTGGCTGCAGAGTCAAGATGTAAAGGGGGAAGTGGGAAAGATCTGGATGGGTTTGGGGTTTTTTTGCAATTGTGTCAGTGACAAAGCACAATCACGTCTGAGGCAGCTGGGAGTAATATGTTCCTAGCACAGCACTGGGAGAGAGATCCTAAGCAGTGGCTAGTGCTGATCCCCTCTATCCAACTGATTCTCTGCAGCTCTTGAGAATTCTACACCATCAATGAGTCAGTAACAGAAGAAAATATTCGCTAGGTTAGATTTGTGGAATATAGTCAAGTCTGCCTGCTCTGCATAATTTTCAAGCAGAGCATTGTGGACTTCTAGATTTGTATAGGTACATTTTTGGCATTGAATAAAAGTGGAGTGAGACATTTCAACTATGAACACATTCTGCTAGGAAAGGGACGTTGAAAAAGAAAATTGGACAGCAGCCTTGCAACACCCTTTTTCAGTGTGGTGTTGAACAAGACATGGTCTTGCATATGTGCGGGGAGTTTAAGAGTTCCAATGAAAAGTTCTAGGATTTCTTGAAGCAAGAGTAGGTGAGATCAAAAAAGTTCTGACTGTATTTATTTTATTCACTTGTCTTCAGCTTTGGTGTGGACAATTTGCTCATTGGAGAAAACAAGTTCTACTATACTGTTCATGTCAGATCAAAACAGCCTACTGTATTCTGATTTTAGTTCCACTTGTTCCAATATTGACTTTTGTTGATAGCAAGACAGGGGGGGATGTGGATAACAGTGTACCAGGATGCAGGCAGCATAGCTGAAAATTGGTTAATCTCCTAGTAGCTAATACAGCTTGTTACCTCAACCTTGGCTTTACCTCAAGACCTCCAGCCTTTGCCCAGAAGAACAATTTCTATGGGAAGCATCCTGTTTGCAGGCTATTGCTTCCTTGGCAGCCCCTTTGCTGCCCTGTTCCAGCTGGAGTGCAAGGCTTTCTCTCTCCCCAAAGCCTATGGCCTGTCACATTCTCCAGGTGATCAGGAGATTTGCTGAATGTCCTTGTGCACAGCAACAGTGTTTTCTTTTTTTGCTTTTAATTTGCTCTGGATGAGTGTGACAGTCAGAAACGGAGTTGTAAGGATCCAGACAGCTAAAGAAGTTTCCACCATCCATTCTTGGGGTTTTTTTGCTGTTTCACTGATGGGGTTTCCTTCCAAGTACAAAGGAATCTGTTGCTATAGCATCCTATGCATTTCAGTTCAGAAGTGCTACTCTTGCTGAACTAATCACTTTTCTAAGACACTTCAGGAAAAAAATTATTTTTGCTTTGGTGGAAAACCTTAAAAAGCAGAAGGGACAGCAGGATAGAACTGACAGGTTCTTTAGCTTTGGGGAGGCCAGACTTTGCTTTTGGAAATTGTGCTATATAAGCAAAATTAAGAAGAGGTAGGGAGAGGGGCATGTTTCACACCAGTGGCAAAAGCCTGTTGAAAACGTCAGTTTTTTTAGTTTTGCAGGCTTTAATGAGCTTTAGAGAGCCATAGAAATTGATACATTAACTTATTCATATGGATTAAACTTTTGCTTTGTTGATAGAGTGAAGAGATCACACAGTTTACATGATGGCAAATCCATGAAAGAAGCCAGATTAGTTCTTATTTAACAATGAGCTATCCCACTGAGTTCATCCTTCTTTTCTGTCTTAGTGTTTGATGACTTTCCAGGAAATAAGAGGATAGCTTGTGCTTTTCAAATTAGTGCTGTTTTAAAGCACTTACCTTGTTATATAGCTCATCTTGTAAAACTTCGGAAAGCTTTGAACCCCTTCATAGTCATTATCGTATGCTTTCTGACTGTAGTATCAGTCTGCATCAGCTCCATTTTTTCCCCCCTCTGTCCTTAATCACATACAAAAAATGTAAGTAAAAATTTTAAAGAATATTCTTCTCTGAGCATCACTTCAACATCAACTTCAGACTGCAGTCTGAAGGCTGGACCTGACAGTTCTCCAAGTTCACTACATTTCACAGATGTTGGCTCTCATGTAAGAAATTGTTCCAGTCAGTCTCCAAGTGGAGGATCCCAGCTGGTCTTAGGATGAGCAAGTGTCAAGTGGAAAGCGTTCTCGTGCACAGCCATGCTCCCAGCCTGAAACAATTGCCAATAGCCTGAAACAATTGCCAATAGCCTGAAGGGCACAGGAAAGAATAGGAGTGAGGAATGAACTCAATTATATGCCAGCTGACTTCTGTAGATGCTATGAGAGGACGAAGATATGTTACAGTGCCATGGCTTAGACATGGCAAAGGCAAGCCAATTTTGGTAATAGATTACAGTTTGGCTCTGAAAGGAGAACTCAAAGAATGGAGCTTCTTGCTGGCTGCCAAAGGGCTCTGAGGCTAATGGTGAAGAGCAGTAATAAAAGAAATTTAAGTGGGACTGATGGTTCTTCATCTTGTGAATGCAGATTTCAGAGTTATTTCTGGGTCCTAATTTGGGGTTAGGTATCAGGTTCAGAAAAGGAGGAGTGCATTAGTTTCTTGAATAGGGTTATGATTCAGGAGGGAAGGGATCTAAGAGTTTGCTCTATTTCTGGAACATCGGGGGTATGATACAGGTTGGTTCAAGAAAAATAGGCATAAGTGAACTGGCTAAGTTTAATCCTAAAATCAAGTTACTGTTTAGTGATGATAAGAGATATCTTTCTTGATTTATCTTAAGGGATTTCCTTTCAGAAAGAACTTTTCTATGTCTTGATAAAGTTGCAGTTTTTTCATATTTCAACCAGTTTGCTCTGTGTGTTTGATATTTGGGGAAATAATTCATCTGAGAAATACCTTCTTTTTTTGATAGGAGGCATAGAATTTCTCTGGTGTGAGAACTTGAATACCACAGGAAATACATGGTGTGTTTGCATTTGTTCTGAGCAGCTGTTCTATAAAATGATAAACACTGCACCTACTCAGGGAATTATAAAGATGGCCTGGAATGAAATAGGCCTTTCTCCTTTGGCCCTGCCTCAGGAAAATGAACATTTCTTAGCATGTCCTGTGATTGGAACCATAAGGACAAGAAAAACTTATCTTAAGTTTGTCTCCTAGGCCATGCTCAAATTCAGGGATTAACTACTGGAAAGCAGAGAAGGGATTTCCCAGGCAGGATGTTGTTCATGCCTCTGTGCATATTTGGTTTTGAGTAGGCATGCTAGTAAGACAAACTGGAGCGTGGTGTCAACTAAATATGTTTTTTTAAAATGTAGTTAACAGATGTAAAATCAACTTGCAGGTCAAGATATTTAGTGCAGAGACATTAGTGATATTGGGCATAAATCTCAATACTTTTGCCAACATTCTTTCTCTGCAACAGAAGTCACACAGCTTTGATGTTTGTTCGTGCAACATGTATGTTTTCCTTGTCTTTTTTTGGTTAAGCCTAAATACCACATCTGAGTTCCTTTATATTCAAATCAACAAAAAGCAAATATTTTGCACCTCAGTGCAGTTAAACCTATTGTTTAATTTCTTCCCTTGTCCAGGCCTTTTGTTTTTCAGACTCTCCGTTCCACCTTCTGGATATTTCTTAAGCAAGATGAGAACCTTTAGGTCTCTTCATGTCTTTACTTTTCCTTTTTCATTTGTTTCAAACAGTACTAGACAGATTATGTAAGACTAAATTCTCACTATCCTCTGCATAACCAGGAAGTACCCTATTTGTAACCAAATTTCAACCAATCTCTTAAATACTAGTGATTTTGGTTAAAGATTTCCAATAGAAGTACTGGGGCATTTGCTGGCTTTTACAAATCTGCTTGTTTAGAGAATATGCCAGCTAAGTGCTAGAGGAAGTGTGTCTAAAAGTACAAAAGATGTAGTTGTTAATTCCAACTATTGTGAATGGACTTGGGGGAAGGTTTTTTTCAGATGTACAGCTTTCCAGTTATTGAAAATCAGGACCTTGGATTTGACCATGATTTCTGCTTTATATTCCTGTATCCTGTGATTATTTTTTTCAAGGATCACTGGACTATATTTATATATTTGTGATACTTGCCTGTTCAGCAACAGCTGAAGAAGAGACAGTGGTACAAGTGAATAGCCATGTACAAGTGAGTCAGAAGATGGCAGGAAAATGTTGGACTGGAGGGAAAGGGGTAAAAGGATTTAATTTTCCCCACACCAGAAGAAGAACAAATCTGAGGCCAGGCAACTGGGCTTTTTAGTTATAAGATCTGGCAAAATAACATCATCATGGCACTATAAATTAATAATGCAACTTCATCTAAAACTCTGTACATCTTTGGTACAGTTGTCTAGATACACAACAATAGTATGAGACTACAAAGGCAACCCGATTATCAGGACAAAAAAAATCTATTTTAAAAGTTGTATCTAATAAATAAAAATAAATAGTGGTATAGAAAGAGCAAATGATGAGTGGTATATATAGCTGATAAATTAGGCACTCTTTTCACTCTTTCCTATGATAGGAGACCAAGGATGCAGCCACAGAAATGGAAATGCAGATGCTTAAGTTGTTTCACAGTCAGGTCTCTAGTTTGTTTTACAGATTAAATACTTTCAGCTAAATGTAATTCGTCAACTCTGAACACTTGTGTGGTGAAATTTGTGTTCATATGGTTGTGGGGCTTTTTATGCAGTAAATTTTTGGGACCATTGCCAAAACGTGTTTTCCAAAAAGTGCAGGGTAGCTTCTCCTCCCCCCTGCTTGTGAAGGTAATTTTTAAACAATGATTTATCAAGTTAAGAAACAGAAACAGTACATGTGATCAGTTGCAGTTAATGATGAATAAGCAAAATGTTCGTGGTAATGAATACTGATTGTGTTCAGTAATCCATGGGTAACTTGTAAGCCAGAGTTTTTCTCTACAAATTATTTGATGGACGATGGCTAATCTCTCATACATTCAAGAAAAATTGTGATTGTATCAAGCACAGTTTGGAGACAAAAGAGAATTAAGTTCATTGACTGACTGTACACCCTGGAGTAGTTTTTTATCAACATCATTTAGTTTTTATTCATGCAGTGATACTGGCAGCTCTTGTGACAAAACTTTTAATGGAAAGGAGTGATAGACTTCATCTGGATTCTTCAGCTTTCTGTGCTGCTGTGGGCTTTGAATTTAATATTTTTTTTATCACCCTCATAATGAAGCTCTTTTTTGGACTGACTTCTTGAAGCTAGGACTGATAACATTCAGGATTTTTAAGGTATCTGTGCTCATTTTGGTCACTAGGTAAAATTAGCACCAGTAGTTTGGTATTGTGAATAGTTGACTGAGTGAATATAACCTTAGGACATGGAGCTGTGGGGGCAGTGAGAAAAGAAGTCAACACCTTTGTGTGGTGAACAAAGCATTGCTGTATCTGAACAAGAAAGCATAGATTTTTCTTTGCATTGTCACACAAAAATTAACTGGCTGGTAATACAAACACCAATAGCAAATAATTATTTTAAAAATAGTGTATGAACATCTGTGGTACAGAGTCAATGTGTGAAAGACAAGAAATATGCAAGAAGGAAAAAGTTTTGGGAATCTGGGCTGTGTGTAGTGGTTGTGCAACTTCAAGCTACGTGGTTGTAATAGCCAGCAAAATAAAAGTATTTTGTGGTTTTAAACGCTATTCTAATGATTTTCTCTGACTTTGTCCAGTAAAATGTATTTCTTTATCTGATTGCACCAGAATTACTTATTTTAAGACTCAAAAAACAGGAATGATTGCCAGGTTTTCACTGAAACCTGACAAAGACATTTTCTGGCTGATAGTTCATGAGCAATACTTTTGCAAACAGATATGACAGAGTGGTGTAGTTCATGTAATTGACTAAAACTTTCATTCAGTTAGTTCTCATATTTATTCTTTATTTATAAAGTGGCACTGAGGAAAATTTTTAATACCTTCAGTTTAGTTTCTCAACCTGATGAGTCTGTTGTTTAATGACTAGATGAAACCTTCCCCATCCTAAACCGTTGTCCTTCAGCTGCCAGAGTCATGTTTTGTGAATGCGGTTGAGCCCTTTGCTTTTTCCTGTATTGGTTAGTCACTCTTTTGGCATGAAAATAGCAGTCTTGGAGGGTTAGCTGTCTTGCTGACTGGTTTTTGTATATGTCATCTAGGATTGCTCCTGATGAAAATAACCAGTAACCAAAAGCCACAAAGAGCTGAAGATACTTTCTTAAATCTTTCTTAAAGCTTAAACTCAGCTATAACTAATCAATTTGATTTCTAATAACTATTTTCAAAATCCACAAAAACCTAATGACAGAAGAGCTTGGCAAATGCAGGCTGAAGTTCATCTTCCCTGAACATCACCATTTCCTAGCTCCTGCTCCTGACATTTTGCTTTGTGTCAGGTTTGCTGTACGGAGGAGAACAGGGAAGAGCTTCCTCTTGAGAGTTGTGGCAGAGGTTTTTGCTTAATTAACTGGCAGAGAGGACGCCTGAGAGTGACAGACAGTGCCTCCTTCAGTCCCCAAGTGAGGGATGTTAATTTCCTGTGATATACAGGGGACCATATTCCCATCAGTCCATACAACTCTTAGTGATGCTAATGAGAGCTGGGTGCTTGTATCAAAAGGGAAATTGCTATCTGTGTGCCAAGACTGCATCCTGAATCAGTAAACAGTGGAATTGCATCGTCTCACTGATTCTTTTTTATGCATCGTGTCTTTCAGCAACATCGTTGTTTTTATTTTTTTTATTTCTATCACTGTAGCTATCCTAAGCAAAGTTTTCCTAAGAAAACCACAGAATAACCTAGTATCAATTTTGTCAGTGTGCCACATAAAGTGCTGAAAAGCTGGGATTTCTGGGAAAATAACAGAGGGGAATTTTGGCAGGTCAAAAAGGTTCTGCTAGACTTGCTCAAAACTACTGGTGAATTTGTTTCATGTAGATAGCTGTTTGTTTGAAAGCTTCCTTTATTTCAATATGAAAGTGATTCATCCCCCTAATCCATCACTGGAATTCTCTGCTACCATCCAAGACACTTAAAGGAATCGCATTTACAGTTCTAATTGATAGCCACTGTTTTGACAGGCAAACAGATTTCTCCTCCCAGTGGCTTCATGCAGTTGGCCTCCAGCAGACCTTACCATTAGCACAATTCTACTGGAAAGAATATACAAGCTAATAATAAATCTGTTGGGAAGGATGTTAACCACAAACTACTATGTCTAATTAGTAATGTACAATAGCCAAGGCCAGGGAGGGAAGGTATTATTTATCAGAAGAACTGACTTTGACAGTTTAAAAATGCAAAAACATCTATTATTTGTTATGCCAAAACACATCTTTCAAAATACAGTATATATGTAAATCCTCTCTTACTTTGGCATTGTTTTGAACGTTACTGCTTTGTAAAAATGCCAGCTATAGTAGAGGCAGAGAGGTAGAATTTGAGATGCTTTAACTTTAAAAGTCCATTGTGAAACCTAAAAATAAGTCATCATAGGTCTTTTCTTTGCCTTTACAATCTCCCTTTCCTATTGAAGAGCCATCCCTCTCCTTCTTATAAGTCTCCGTTCGAAAGCATCTCTTCACTATGAACTGTCTCTTAGTTCAGAGTTTCTCAAGTACTTTGAGCTTGAGCTCAAACACAGGCTAATGCACCCCACCGAGAAAGAGTTGAGACCATTTTGGTACCTCAGCTACTGTAGAGATCTTTGCATGTCCTTATTGCACACTGCTCCTCAGAGGCAAGAGTTCTGGTGCCCAAGACATTCCTTTTGTACAGTCTCCAGCAGAAGTCTCTGGGAAGAGGTATTTCTGTAGCAGTGCAGCAGTAGGGCATAAGAAGGGAGTGTGGAGCAAGGGAGGAGGAGAGCGAGTGTGTTAGGGGAGAAGGAGGAAATTAATGAGCACTTGGAGGAGATGTGGGGGACATAGTCAAGGGGAAAATGCATCATAGCAATCTGGTTGGAAAATGAGGCAGGTAGATATGCAGTGATAATGTAATTGTAGCTCTGATGTGATCAGTAGACAAGGGGAATAGGACCTTTTAAACTGGGCAAGTAATTTTTACTCTTCATGGCTCAGTTTCTTCATTTTAAAATGGATATGATGGTATATGCTCAACATTAACTGCTTGTTAGAGTCACTGCATTCCATAGAGAATGGAACCTTCATAAGTCTGGGGTATTGTCTCAATCAAAACATAGGGAGAGGAGTCCTCTGTATTCTTGCTATTTTTCAAGGGTCATGTTTTTCTGTCGAGATCTCATTGGAACCTGCAATGTGCAGTTTCACTTCATGAAAGTCAGATAAGCCCCAAAAAATCCCCACTGTGGCATGTAAGGGTAGGAAGGCACGTGATTTGGTTGAGAAGGTGAGCACTGCAGTGGTGAGATGATTAGCAAGTCTGACACCTTGAAATATCATGGCTCTGAGTGCAAATGTAGCAGGTTTTCGGTTTTGTTTTGCAAATGTCGCATATTTAATTTGCCTCATGAGTTTTGTATCCACAGTTGTGATAATGTCACAGTTGTATGTTGGTTTTCCTTAGCCAAGAGGGCTGAGCAAGAAGTTTTGTAGTGCAAGTGGAGACTCATCAGTAGCTGAAATACTAAGAAAAGCACCAAGTACCATGAGAGTTATGAGAAAAATGAAAAGTTCTTCCCCTGATAAACATGCACAATCCATACATATGCTACACATATATATGTAGTTGAAACTTTAGTGAATTCTGGGTTCATATGGCTGGTAATAGGAAAAAGAGATACACAGCATAGTAGAAAACATGAAACAGAAAAGAAGAAACTCAGTAGCCTGTTTTTGTCATATTTGGAACTCAAAGAGCTACCTTTTAGTTCTTTTCAGTTGGCCTTTTCCCTGAAAAGACCACCTTCAAGTGGCTCTCAGTCAGAAACTGCATTTATTTTTTTTTCCTACCTGACAGAGAATAACAAATTTCCAGAAAGATTAGCAGCTGGCCTAACTGCTCACTTCTCTCTTTCTTTTCTTCTCCTTTTGTGGAGAGATAAGAAAATGGGTTACTACAAAATGGAAATTAAGAAAGCAGTCAAGGGCTTAATAATCTGGTCCTTTTCCTTTGCTTTGACTATGGCATTACCATACCCAAGACATGTGTGTGATTGTCATGTTACTCCGGCTTTGGCAGGTTGGCATTTTCAAACTCCATACACAATAGGTATAGCAATATTTCCCTGCACTGTCTGGAACAGAATTAGTATTCACTTCAGAAAAAATTACTTGCCTGTAAGGTGGAACCAAGAGGGGAGAATGACTGATGCTGTAGGGACAAATAAGAATATATGGGAATAATTTCTTACTTGGTTGGAGGGTAATTCCACAGTCTGGTGGACAAACAGGCAGGGCTTGTTGCATTGGACAGACCATAAATCGATTTTTTTCCTTCTTCTGATCAAGCTGTAAATCACAGCTGTCCTCATTTACTGCAGATTTTTCTTTTGTTGTGTATGTGATGTGGGATGTAGAATTCTTGTCCTGGTGACCAAAAGGACTAGCAACATGGTCGTTGGATGATTAAAACATCATTTCTTGGAAATAGATGCACAGCTGCCATTCAACATCATGATTTTCCTGGTCAGATAATAATAGATAATAATTCATAAATGCTTCAGCACTCAGACTACCTCAACATGTTGTCTAAAAATAAGATCTTTGAAGTATAAAGGATGACTCTTGACATCTGCCTTCTGTTGTCTGTATTTAGATAGTAGTTGATGAGAGTTATTCCATTCCATTGGTTCAGTAGATGGACTTGTGGCACTTGTAACTCAAGTGCCCCAAGTCTTAGGGTATCATCACGTTCCTTGGGTTTTGTCTTTGGTCATTTTATATACTGCAGAAGTAAGATTTCATGTATGGTACAGATGAATGGGACTGCCCCATTGGTAAGAATTTCCTAGTACCTAATTACTAGAATGAGTTATAGTCCATATACAGTGTATATATGTACTTCTATCTAAATTAAGAGCAAGTTCTACGTTTAAAAAATAAGCTTGTGGGGATCAAAGGCTTTGGAAGATGGGTGAGAAGATTTTGGGGTAATTATTTAGACTGCCTCTGTTCTGCGAAAATTTCTAGGCAGAAGATCGACCTCTTATATTTCACATGGCAAACAGCCTCCAGTCTTTTATCTGATACTGAAACACAGATCATATCCGAGGCAATAATACCAGCAATGAAGATTTTCCTTTATTGCTGTCCACAGGGTTGATACTCCCAGAGTAAACTTCTCTATGTAATTTAGGGTTTCTGTTTGACATTTTGTTTCTATGTGTGACCCTCTCCACTGAAGAGTATAGATTATTTACCTGTGAGGTGTTACAGCAAGCACCTTCTCAGATTCAGTGCTGGGAATTCTTTCATTAGCCCTTAAAACTGTGAACAATGTGATGATCCAGGCATTAATAGCAATGTGATTAACTGTCTTTTCTCAGCTTTGTTTGCTTTGTTCTACTGATGCCTATGAGTTACATAATGAGTAGCATGTACAGGGTCTGCATTAAAGGCAGTTCTGCATTGTAGCAGACTTCATGGCAAATTTATTTTCCTTTTTGCAAAACTTCAGTGGGGAAAAAAATTGCACTGTTGATTTATTTTGAATGAACTTATGGAAGGCTTACCAAGGATGCCATGTGGAAAGCTCCTTGAAGTGCTGAGGGTTAATACTCTCTGCTCTTAATTTCAAATTCCAGATAAATATGGTTTTAGCTTTGATCTTATCTGGACTAATTCTTTGTCATGGTACTAATTAATTCAGCATGCTGCAGAAAAGATGCTAATTTGGGCATCAAAGAAATAAATGGGTGGGGGGAGGTTTTGTTTAATCAGAGTTTTAGAAAGATAAGTTTTACTCCCATTAGACTGGTTCTGGAAGCTCAATCATTTTATTCTAGCTCCAGCAGCCTGATACAGTAAATAAAAAAAGAAATTAAAAAAAATTAAAAAATGCACTTGTTTGCTTTATTTTGACATAAGAGGAGCATAATGAGGTGGATTTCTTTATATTTGCAATTTCTGCGTAACCTTCTCTTTTCCCTCCGATCATAATCAGTTTTACTCTGATTTGCAGCATTAGAATAATGTCGATTATCTCCCAAAATAATTTGAAGATGACTAAATATGAGGATACTCTCACATTCATGAAGTTTAGCTACATTTGTGAAATACAAAAAATAATTGTAGAACAGCACACTTGAACAATCTGTTGTATACCTCCACTGATGTAATGAATCAGAGGTTTGGTCATTTTTCCCTTTTCAGGTGAGCTGTTTTTGGTTGCCTAGGCTTCCTTGTCATTCACTGCGAGAAGCTGTTGCTTTTGCTGCCCTCCCCTTGTGCTGCCCTGGGAATGAGCCCCAGCAGTGGGACAACAAGGGGGCACCAGCCTGGCCAGGAAACTCTTTCCTGCCAGCAAACCTCACCAAATCTAGTTAAAAGGGGATTTTTTTTTCTTTACTTTTCCAAATCTCTTTCTAGCTTACCCAACAGTATTGGTGTTGTACACAACACTACCCAGCCCAGTGGTGGTGGTATTCCCATTTTAGCCCTTCCTCTCCCTTTCCCCAGAGCTGGAGGCACTACCCACCCAGGAGTAGGGAGCAGAAGGGGCTGAAGTGACCCTCTGCAGTGTTCATCATCTTTTTGGGGCTTACACTGGAGGGGGGTGGCATCTTGATGTTTCTGGGGCTAAATCCTGCATAGAGGGAATGGGATCCACTCACTGGAAGCATGTGCCTGGCAGAGGGGCAAGGATAAGAGATGCTTACTACTCCTGGCTGTCCTTTTACTGTAAGTAAAACTCACATCACAGAGGTACTTTCATCTTCTGGGGTATTGGTGAAGATTTGAACAGTGTTGCCCAACCCTTGCTGTATGTGCTCCATTCTCAAATTGTCAAACCTGTTTTACTAAAACATGTTCTTTTCTTTCTGTAGCTTTTTCAGCCGTTGCAAAGCTCTTGGTCCCACTGGCATAATACTCAGTGGCATACTTCTGTCCAATAAGTAAACATTTAGTAACAAACCTTTTAGTTATTTAGAGAGACACTAAAATGTGAAAGATGTATTTCATTAATGCTGCTATTAACATAAATGTAAAATGAGCCTGGCCTGTAATCACCAACAAGTCTGACTCACTAAGGATCTTTACAGCAATGTTTAATACTCTGTAAAAGTGTATGTATGAAAGTGATTAATCAAAGCACAGCACTGCTTCTAGAGTATTTCTTCTGCCATAAAAGCTGAGTGATAAAATAACTTAAAACACACAGTAGTAGTGGCAGTTAATAAGCTTTTTATAGTCCCTGTGTGGACCTGAAAATCATACCTTATTAGTATCTTTATCTTGCTTTCTCACTCATTCATTCTTATTCACATTTAAATTTAATTTTAAGGGTTATTTCTAGTCTTTCATAGGGGACATGCTTTAATAATCTCAGCATTTTTCCCAGTTTTGCTGTGAAATGACTTAGAGTCAGAGCTTTTCTTATATGTACTTTACGAATCACTCTGGTTTTTACAGACAATTTCTGGAGATGTAAAGATTTTATGACAGTGTTAGGCTTTGTATCTTGCTTGAGTGTGTCATAGGCTCTGTTGAATTATTTTCCCACAGATGTTTGTACTTCCACTATGTACCCTGTTAGCTGCAGTGACACCTCCTGATCTGGGGTAACTGAATTAGCTAAGAAATCCAAATAGTCAGCAAGCTGCTTAGGGGTTCCACCCTCCAGATGTTTTCCTGCTTAGAAGTCTGGTACTTTATAGACCTGCCTGCTTTTTAATCCTTGAAGCAAATATCAACACATTTGAGATCTAGAAGCCCCCAGCACCACACGGAAGCGAAGTGTTGCCATGACCACAGTTTTAGGTCTTGCATGCAAGACATTCATCCCAAGTATAACAGAGCAGGTCTATAGTGGGTTTGCTTTCATTTTTATCCCTTTGAATCCTTGGAAAGAAACATGCATGTGTTTTAATGCTATGGCCGATACCCTGGCTATAAATACTGCAAGAAGACAACATATATTTAGTATTCTACTTTATTCCCTTAATGTTTCTAAGGGGAAAAATTTTAGTTGTTTGCAGGGCACCCTTTGAAATTAATAGCTACTGGATAATGCCTCACTTTTGCACAGCGTGTTTTCAACGGTTGCATATGGGCTTTTATCATAAGGATAAAGTGCTCAAAAGTCTGATCATATAAAGAAAATCCCTTTATGCCTTTATTTACAGGAGGACTGTACTCTGAGTAGATGGAATATTAACTTTTCCAACTGAAAATTATACTAAGGTTAATAGGGCTGTAACATCTTTAACAGTACTTCCCAGGCATTTACAGTGGATAATCAGAGAACTGGGGCAGTCACTCAACATGGGAAAACATGGATTTATTTCCTTACTGTCATTATGATTGCCAGTGGTTTTGTTTGACATAAACTGATTATAGATGGATATAGAATAAGAGGATACAGCCGATCCATTTGTTTTTAGGTCTTCTAGTTATATTTCTCCATTTGCTATATAAGGTTTTCAGAGTAATAAATCCATCAGATATTAAGTTCAAGAGAATTTGACTGCACAGTATGGCAAAAGAGACATTTTAAAAATTCATGTATCATACATTTTTTCATTAATGTTTTTATTCTGCTGACAATAGTATCAATACAGAAGGCAGATTTTACCCCAGTTCAATTATTTGTTGCCTGGAGAATTGGAAATTTCAAATCCTAAAGCCATTCAGTTTTCATAGAATTTTAGTACGGATTTTTATTCATTCCATAGTATAATTTCGACAATAGATTTTATCTTGTCCTTGTTGGAATCCGTGCAGAGCCTCACTCTGATATCAGTGACAACACGACCAAATCTAGTTAGGCAGCAAGTACTCTTACTACCTTTCTTTTTGTTGTTGTTTCTATAAGCAGTAGAGAACCATTAAGCCTGTAGTGCACAAACCCATGCAAAATTACAATGGGTGGAAATTTATTTTATCATTGGAAGTCCAGGGTAATTAGAATGCATCAGTGAGCAGACTATAAATTTTAAGGCAGGGTGTATAAATTCAGGCAGAGATGGTGCTGGGTTCTTCGTGATTTAATGTTGTCTACATTATATCACTTTTCTTAACAGTGTAAACTTTTTGCTGCTTTTATTTTCTAATGTTTGTGCAAGATTTTGTTGAACTGAAAAGCATAGTAACAAGAGAATGGAATGAAAAACAATAATAATAATAGAATGGATTTTTGTGGTATAGCAGTGTGCAAAAGAGGCCAAAAAACCCCTACATCTGAGTATTTCCCTAACCTCGAGCAATATGGTGGATATTTAGTATAACAGGTCAAAGCTTGTAAGCCTGCTCAAGTCCTATCTGAAGCCAAAACTAGCAAAAAGCCAGCCACAGAATCATATAGTGGTTTGGGTTGGAAGGGACCTTAAAGATCACCTAGTTCCAACCCCCCTGATGTGGGCAGAGACACTTTCCACGTGACTGGGTTGCTCAGGGCCCCATCCACTCTGGTTTTGAACACTTCCCACCAGTATCTTACCACCCTCACAGTGAGGAATTTCTTCCTACTGTCTAATCTAAACCTACCCTCTTTCACTTTAAAGGCGTTTCTTCTTATCCTATCACTCCTTGCCCTTGTGAAAAGTCCATCCCTAGCTCTCTTGTAGGCCCCCTTTAGGTACTGGAAGGTGCTGTAAGGTGTGCTCTGGAGCCTTCTCTTCTCCAGGCTGAACAACCTCAGCTCTCTCAGTCTGTCTTGGTAGGAATGGTGCTCCAGCCCTCCGATCGTCTTTGTGTCCAGACTCTGGACTCACTCCAACAGGTCCATGTCCTTCATATGTTGGAGGACCCCAGAGCTGGATGCAGTACTCAAGGTAGGGTCCCACAACTGCAGAGTAGAGGGGCAAAATCACCTCCCTTGACCTGCTGCCCACGCTGCTTTTGATGCAGCACAACAACAAAAGTTGTTTTCATCAAGACAAACTCACTACTATTCCCAGCTTATAATTGCATCGGAACATGCCAGTTTTCATTCCATAGTATAATTTTGACAATAGATTTTATCTTGTCCTTGTTGGAATCAGTGTAGGGCCTCACTCTGATATCAGTGACAACACGACCAAACCTAGTTAGGCAGCAAGTACTCTTACTACCTTTCTTTTTGTTGTTGTTTCTGTAAGCAGTAGAGAACCATTAAGCCTGTAGTGCACAAACCCATGTAGTGCACATGGCAAGAGCAGCTCTACCAGCAAACAGCACTGTTTTTGCTGGAAGTTGTCATGCTGGCACTTATTGCAATCAAAATTGTCACTTTATTTTATTTAAAATGTATATCCCTAGTAAGCAAGAAATAATATCTAGACTTGAAAGGGATGTACGTTAAAGATTTTTGGGGTTTTTTTTACATTTCTCTGGAGTATGCAACATATCCAACTTCAGCTCCCTGCAGCAATACAAAATGCTCAAGAATAATGTTTTCAAAATCAATACATGCTACAGTCGAATATGAGACTCCACAAACCCATAATTGAAACTCTGGGAGAAAACCAGGCAGCCTGAATATAAACAAAGTACCAGAGTTGGACTATGACCAAGATGCAAGTGCTAATACAGCCTCTTGAGAAAACTGTCATGAGAGCTTCCCTGCCTATGCAAGAGTCAGAAAGCAGGGGTGTTCCAGGAGCAGGCTGCTGGTGCTCATCCCCAGGCAACTTACTGTTTGGCTGCCTGGCCTCTCTGTAGAGAGCAATATATGCAGTTTTATCTAGCTTTCCTTTTCACCTGGGTCATTTCATAGCTATGAGCCCTTCTCACTCTGTATGTACAGCTTCTTTCTCTTGTGTCTCCTGTCTGCTGCCTTCACTGCTGCCACCACCTTCGGATGGGGTTTGTGACTCCACAGTCTCTTGGAACCACTAGAACTCAGAAAGTAGCAGTGAAATTGGTGTGCTGCTCTACACTCAGGAAAAGCAAAAGTGTGGAAAGTATGTGCTGTATTTCTGGAAGCACCAGAAGAACTGAAGGTTGTTTGTAGATGAGATGTATGTATGTTTTGAGCAAAGGATCCCTCAAAGAATACAAGACACCATCTATCTCCATTGCTACACAGAAGAAAAAAGATAAAACCATACACTGATAGGACTCTTCCTGCTTCCCAGCACAGTCCATGACAGAACCACGATAAAGCATCTCATGTTGCTACCTGTAGTATTTGCCCTTTTTATTAGTACCATGTGCTACACATCTGTCTCTCACAGCCAGCATTCCATTTCTAACCAAGTTCTTATTGTCTGGGAGACCTGCTGCAGAGTTCCCAATAACTTTGTTTGACCACAAGCTCAAAATTATTAACTAAATTCACAAAAAATTTGAATCATTAGCTTATGAGCCTGAGTTGGTATTTGCAAAATTTCTGCTTCCCTCAGCAGAGAAACCTAAAGTCAATGATTTACAGCTTAAGCATATGCACAGTAGTTCAGCTATTCCACTTGAGGTAGTTTGGGCTGACATGAAAAAAATAAAAACAAATCACCAAGGCAATGCTACAGAGTTTCACAGAAGAGTTTGCAGTTTTGAGTCAGAGTAATTAGTTTGCAATATAGTATTTTTAATTAAAAAATAATTACTTTTCTTTACATTATTGTCATGCATGCAAGGATATATTAATTTGCAGGAGAAGACACAGACTGATGATTTACTTACTTGTGGAACTGAGAATTTCAAACTGGGGGAGAGGAGGGAAGCTTTATATACCTTTTGGTCTATACTTAATGAGCATTTTTGACCCCAGTATTCTGTCTAGCTTCATCAGAAATTAAATGAAACTCCCCAGTTCAGCCACCCCTTATAGGCTGTGTAAAGCAGACTTGTGATGCATATTTGTACAGTGTATAAAACAACAGTGGAAGCCCTGAGTCTACTGGGGCCTCTGGAGGACTTTCACAGCATAAATATTACATGATAGTATATTACTAGGCAGAAAGAAAACCCTAGAAGTTTAAAAAAGAGCTCTTATGAACTGTCTAGTTTTGTACTCTTGGAACATAGATTTTATTCTTTCTGAATGTATTCTCATTTAAGCAAAGAACAAATTCAAAAATTAGGGCCAGTCATGAATGAGAGGCAGTAGTTACTCTTAAGAGCAGAACATGTGGTCCAGTCTGGGTGCTGACACCACACCCACTGCAGATTACTTTCAAATTACTTTTACTGTCCTGTGGCAAAAAGAACCAGCAGCTTTAATATGTGCCATATTAATATTTCAGCCCTGTAATGCCTTGCATTTCAGGTTTGGTGGGATTTTTCAACTTTGTTTCAAGCAATTGTTTTCAAAAGTACAGGGTCCAAATCAATTGGTAATCAGTCCTTTCCCTTGCATATGTCCCATGTAGTACTGATAACTTATTTTGCAATGTGGGAAATTTATGAGTGACTAAGATAAAACCTCAGTGTTTTGATTGTCTTAAAATTTCTGTGGTGTAGGGTAGATAAGTACTGTTTTTTCTTCTAGTAATTATTTCCTCATGACTCCTTCCTTGATATCTTTAACAGATTTGGAAAGAAAAAAGAAGACAGAAGTGGGAAAGCAGATCAGAAAGGGAATCCAAAGCAAGGCATACTTAAAGAGGAGGAGCTGGAGAAAATGAAAGATGAACGTGAAAGGTGAGTAAATGGCAGCAACATCTTTGTTCGTCAAGTGAAAAACTTCAGAAGTAACAGCCAGCCAGCCTGGCTGGAGATGTTCCAGACCATGCCTGCTGGCAGTCAGGTCCAGGCAACCCAGAGCGTTAGGCTCAGTGCACCCAGAGCTTGTTCTCCTGCAGTTTCTGTACACTTCACTGTAGCATTCAGATCCCAACTTCTGCTAAACTGGTGAAGATCAGTTCCTTCAAAACCTCTTTCCCCTCTACCCATTCCCAAGGCCATCTGACTTAGCAATTTTCTCCTCTACTTCTTGGCAGCAAGAACCTCCTCCCTTCTCTCCTGACAGCCTCTGCCATGTGTTCCAGCACTTCAGACCTTTTTGACTTTAGCTGGCTGTGCCATCAGATGGTAGTTTTTGTGCTTAGGTTTGTTCTTTTCTGCACAGCGTTTGCTGGTAAGCCACATGTTGCAGAAATATCTATGCAGCAAGTGCTGAGTATGGCAAGGGACACCTAAGAGAAAGCAGATTCAAATGGTTGAGTCTGAAGAGGCAGGAGTCTGCTGGCAGTGGTGCGGGTGAGATGGGCAAGGCAAGAAGGTGGGTGTGTGCCAGCTGTGAGTTGCTGAATTTCTGAAGGCCCTGGGAGTATGTCTTGTTCATAAAATATGTTTTTTTATGCCCAGTCTTAGCAACTTCTTTATCTTTCCAACCAAGGAGAATGTAGTTTTCTGGTTTTCCCTGTCTACCCTTCAGAAACTGAGAACAGTTTCTTAGTGACAACAAGGTTCAGAAAACTCCTCTCTCCCTTTCCCCAACTTTTCCCAGAAGTACTTTATGATATGCTGAAAAAGATCTTTGTTTCCGTTTGATGGCTGCTCTTAGAAAAGTTAAAGAGTCCATACTTGCTGGCTCTTCAGAGGTGTCTACAGTTGCTGTAAAACTTTCCAAGTTGTAGTAATATGCACTGTCAGGGCAAGGGAAAAACTTTGAGAGGTTGCTTTCCTTCACTGGAGCATCCTGTTCCTGGCAGAGAAAATGGAGGTAGATGTTATTCCTTTTGGGCAGACAGAGTGTTTCCACACGGGTCAATCTTTGTGGTACAGGGAAGAGACACCCTGCTTTCATTTGAGTCCTGCAATGCCTGTTCATCGTGGTGTAAATCAGTGTTAAGTGGGAGCTAATGGGTTTGATGGGGGGAAGAAGTAAATCCAAACTCTTGAAGTCTGCTGCTAGTTTTTACTATTTTTCTATTTAAAAGCTAGTAAGGTATCTAGTTGCTATAGTACTGCTACTGGATATGCTTAGCCAGTGTTTTAAGTATTTAGTTCATCTAAGTTAAGTAGTGTCAGGAGAAACTTTGTGCCATTTGTTTAAAAATTTCTGTGCCGTGTCCTTGATTTTGCCAGATTGATGAGTGCCTTTATTTTAAACTGCTGACTCCCAATTTGGATACTGGCAATTTGAGAGGTATGTGTCCTTCATTTTAAAGAAGCCAGTGTCTTTTATTAGGATCCTGGCAAGCTAAGAAGCATGTATCCCATCTGTTAAAGGGCCAGTGTCATTTACTAAAATGTTGGCAGGCTGCAAGGAATGAACCCTTCTGTCTAGGGGTCTAACGTTCCAATTGGACACAAGATAATTGTTCTTAATATTTCTTTAGCCTTGCATGCTTTTTTTTTTAATTACAGTCGCTGATTGACAGTAACTTGGTATGGCTGCATTAGAAACTGGCAGCTCGATGTCTTCATCATTCTGGTTTCTCTAGTAATGATTTCAGTTTTGACCTGGAAGAGTTTGTAACTGAAATGAAGAACAGCAGGTGTGTTGAGAAATGGATGAACCAAGATGATATTTTTAACTCACTTATTTGATTCTTCTTCTGTAAGGCACAAGAATAGAAATATCACCCTTTTATATCAGGTAATACATATTATATGTTTGGACGATTCAAATAATAATAAAAAAAAGAAACAAACAAACAAAAACCAAAAACTAAAACCAGAAGAAGAGTGAAGAAATTTTCTCTATGTTATCCTCATAGGAACGCAACACATGCTGTAAAAACAAGCAATTTGCTTCAACTTCCTAACGAAGTAAGAGCATGGCTCTGTATGTTTGCTCACATAAGACTACTTACAGGCTGACTATTGAACCCTTCTTAAGTTTGTCATAAAACAGAAAAGACTTTATTTTCTTAGAGGAAAACTATATAAAAAAACTACTTCTCGTATGTGGGTAAGAACTGTTTGTAAAATTGATTAAAATCACTAAGGGAACATTATCCAACTTGAAGGTAATTCAGTCCTTTTGCTTGGTTGTTGACTGTTCGCCTAGTGATGATACTCAGTAAGACAAGTTTTATAGCTCTTTCCCAAGATTTAGTAATTTTATAATTTAGTAATTCTATAACTCAAGTCCAAGATTTTAATGCACGTATTGGCAAAGAAAATCCTGTGGCACATCCGCACCATAGATCATCTGTTTCTATGACTTCATTAGCTGCAATCCTGCATACTTGGTCTCATATTTATGAAACTAAGCTTCATTGAAGCTTAGTTTCATAAATATGAATATTCGATATAAATTTATTTATTATATAAATATAATATTCTACTAAGCTTCACTGAAGCTTAGTAGAACAGTCATATTTTCAAATCTGTTCTTGTTGAGAGTGAAATAAGTGTATGTTCAAGCTATTAGAGGTGTAATAGTAGAATAGACTACAGAAATGTAGAAAGTTTTGTCCCCTGATACCTGTGATCAAAGCCTGTATTTAACAACTTGAACAAAATAGAAATTGCTTTTCTAAAATTTAACCTTTCTAGAATTAACACACATCTAATTTCACTTTTCCAAGATTAGCTATATAAGATCTTGTTCAGATCCTCAATCCAATTATTACAGTCCTAAAGTCAGGCTTTTTGCCCAAACAGTTTTCTTAAATGCTGACTGCCTAAATATTTCAGGATCTGTCATACTAAATGATATTACGATTTTTCATCTCACCATTTTTTTTTACACAGGCCATGTTGTCCATTTTGGACACTAGTGGAAGAGTAGAGTAGTTGATTTTTGGGCTGGGTGTGACAGGATTAATGATCAAGTGCTTTTCAGCATCTTAGCAGCTGTGGAACTCACATGGTTTTGGATGTTGGTTTTGCATGCAATATATGCTTGGCAGCTCTCCAAAAAAATAGAAAACTGTTCCAAGATCTCAGCTGAGAAATATTTTTCAGTAGGAAGTACATATTCAGTTTACAAGAGTAGGCCATCTCTCATAGTTTTGCAAAGTTTTTTGATTGGTATTGGATAGGCACAATAATACTTCACAAAATTTTAAAGATAGGCTTTCTGTAAAGGCTGCAGCCTTCTTCCAGAACTCTTGACAGTTTTAGATGTGCAGAAATGTCAAATGTGTTCACCGCACAATTATGGGCTGGCTGTGCAGTACAAACTCCGGGACTCTGGCTCTGACAGAAAACATCAGATCTTACGTAGGTGTGCTGCATGAGTGTAAGTCCATCATGCTTGGAACAGGTTGGATTTCCTGCTTGCACAGAGAAGGAATTGAACAGTGCATGTGCAACAAGTCTGGCACATCCAGAATGTGTTAGAGCTAGTAGGCGTATGCAGACAGAGTATACAGTGCTCACTCTGTCGTGCAGATGATTCCTAAAAGGATTGGACTTGCTTGCACATTGGTCCTCAGCATAAACTTGCCTGGGAACTCCTTTTATGGACTGCCAAGTTTCATATTTTAACCTCGAAAAGTGAAAATAAATTTAGTATTTCGCTAGCCTAGTAATTTCTATTTCCATTCCACATTGTCCTAGTCTCAGTTTTCAGTACAACTCTCTGTGCTGTCTTTTAGCTGCAATTCTCTGAAGCAGCTCCACATCCTGCACTGAAATGCTGACATCATTATTTTTTTTAATGCTTATATTCCCTAGCAATCCCCACCAAGATCAAGGTCTCATTGTGTTCGTTGCTGTTAGGGAAGCTTGGGCCTGACCCTGAGCCCTGAGGTGGAAACGAGAAAATCTGGCAGGAAAAAAAAGTGCCCTGTGGATGGGGATCTGACATGCAGGCACTGCAGCTGCTTGTCCAGGTTCCTGAAAAGTCCCTGTCAGGCTAAGAATTCGTTCCAGATCTCAGCCCCAAGCCTCCTTTCTTTTCAAAGCCAATATTTTATTATATGACTGCTACTTCTGCAAGCTTCAAGTGGTGAAGAGAAACTTAGGATTGTTAGGCATTCCTTCTTTAGTAATAGCTTTATCTGTGTCCAAATGAATATTAATTTGGCACCTCCTCTAGATTATTTTCTTCTCCTCCCTCTACCTCCCTTAGTTTTCATTGTGCCACAGCAAGGCAGTGTCACTGAAACTTGACTGGACAAAGACAGAAGTTCATGATGGTTCAGGAGTATTGACTGAACTGGTTATACAGTTTTCTGAGGCAGTGTTTTGTCCTTCCTGGCACAAGTCACGTGGGTCATTGGACTGAGGCCCTATTTTAAATAAACTCATCATTTTGTTCATGCTTCAAAGATTTTGGCTGTAATAAAGCATGTGCTCCAAAGGTCGAGAATCTGCCCATAAAAGGAAAAAGCAAATGCTATATCTGAGGGTTATTTTGATCAAGCTGACTCAAATCTGTATTTTTAGTGTGTTCTGTGTAAATTACTCAGAATTTATCATTTTAACAACAAGATGTTTGCTACATTATTCAATAATGGAAGAGATCTTGTCTCTTCCTCCCCTCAAAAAGATTTATCTTCATCCCTTCTTCCATCTTTTTACCACTCGTTTGGGGTTGTAGTTTGATTTTCTAACACTTGAAAATCATTCTAAACAAACTGGATAAATATATTAGATGCTTGAGTTTTACACATAATAATTTGTTTGCCTATCAAATGCAAATAAAGTGTCTATCAACTGAAAGAAAACTATTTTTTCCTGTTTGTTTAGTATTATTTTACTGGAATATTCCTACTAAGATCCTAAGCCTCTCTTCCCAGTAGAATTGAGCACTTACTTGGCATTAGAATAAAATTTACGAAATTAAGTGCCTTGTTGAAAATGGTATGATTTTTAGAAGTAGCATGAGTGTTGGTTAATAAGGAGACAGCCTATGTAAACAATAATCCTCTGCACTTTTTTTTGTGGGAGTAGTATGTTGTTTGGTTAAAACAGTCTTGGTTTTGTAGTCCTCATTGGAATTAATTGAGGAATTTTTTTTACTAGTATTAGAGAAACAGAAGGAACTTCTGGCCGTTGCTTTCTGAATGTCTGAACTGAATGCTAAAGTTGCAAGGTATCTCAAATTTGGGTAGAATTAAATGGCTTCAGTTTTTATACTGAAGACTGAATTTCCTTTACCTTTCAGAAACCTTCCAATAATTGAAGAGTATTTCTCTCTTGTCTTATCAGCTCTGGTGCTTGTTGCCTGTTCCCATAGTTAAAAAATCAATACATGTGTTTTTGATATTTGGCAAACAGAGGTTTAATTTTGCAGCTGCAAGATCCCTGCACGAATGGAATGCATCTTACAGAAACAAAAATATTTAGAGTCCACTTATATAGGAGAGAGTACTTGGGAGTGAAACTTCATTCCCTTTCTGTCAGCATTTGTTTCGTTATATTTAATTACAAACAATTTGTATGTTACTGGAAATCAAAATGAAAACAATAGCTGCATGCGTGGAAGTATGGTAGAAAAGCCAAATTGATTTGAATCAAAAGTTGAAATTGAGACTGTTGCAAAAATCAAAGTATGACTTTTTTTTAAATGCGTAGTACATCTTGGAACATGCATGCACACAGTGTTGCCAACACCATGTAGCTTTTGTTCCTTTTGTTCCACTTGCCAAGTCTGAAAGCATTATTATGACTGTTTATAGTTCATATTGATCTCTGATAAATGCTGGTAATTGCTATTCTCACCATTAAGCTCTGTGCTAAACCACATGTTTTTGGGACTCCTGAGCTTGTGCATCATTATTTATTAAGGGTTAATCCAACATGGTATATCTGTTCATTGAGTATTCCTGACTTTGCAGCACAGCTAGGTCCTGTGGTTTAGACAAAATAAAGTGTTGGATGTGATCCCAGTTTTAATACTCCCAATTTATTATAACCATTGAACCCTGATCAGATCACGGATTGGATTGGATCCCGGTTTTTTAAATGTCCCAATTTATTGCTGGCTTGCAACCCTGATAAGAATACATATTTGATTAAGGCTTCAGTTTTCAAAAATTCCAGTTAATTACTTTTAGATTCTTATTAGATCATAGCTGTGTAGTATGGTATGTTGAAGTTATGAAAAAATTACTGGATGCTGTTGCACAGGTCAAGGTCATCGTTTCATTTTGTGGTGACAGTATGAAGTTATCAGATTTCTGTTTATTACTGTGGCAGTGCTTGCACTGGACAGGAGGACAGATTAATCCCAACCCATTGATTCTGAATGATTCTCATTTTAGATCTGCTGCTGTTCTGCATACCAGAACATGTAATAAAAGGCTACCACGGAACACTGGGAGATTGATGTTTGGTTATAAGTAGCTGAGGTAGGTGGGTCTCACCTACAGGTTTCACAGGTTTCATTGTAGCATTTAGACCCAAATAGCAATTTTTGGACTACTTTGTGTGGCTTTTCTGCTGCTGGAGGGCATTTTTGGACAATATTAGGTCTATAGTTGATCACAGATTGTCCCAGGTTAAGAACATTAAGAATTGATAGCAGAATGGCACATGGAATTGGCCTTTAACTATCACAGTGTTATTCCAGATGTTGCAGACTGATGGAAAGAGCACTTTCTGGGTGTCAGAGCTGTGCCCTCAAAATGTAAGCACACGAATTCTCATTCAAGCCATATAGTGTCCTTGGTTTGCCCTTCATTAAGGTGCTGGTTTGCTCTGCCACCTGCCCACCTAAAAAGTGAGAGCAGCTAAGGAGCAATGGCCTGGCTTTTACTTGCTTGAATGGGCCAATGTGTGGTTCTTTGCTGTATATAACAGAGTTTTACTACTTGATGTTTTTTTTGTTTCTGTGAACCAGAAATGCTGCTGTTAAAGACTTGCACTGGCCAGACTAATAAATTGAAACTGGCCAGGGTACTGGCCAACCAGAGTAATAGAGTGCTTTCTAGGAGACAGACTACACTGGCCTAGGGATTTCTTTGATGCAGTACTGAATGTAGGTCAGCTCTTGCCCACTCCGAAATCAATAAGGCCGTAAGAATTACTTGGAAGCTGCATTTCATTCCTTGCTCTTCTATTTGAGATTTATGACAGCCTATCATAAATCTTTGGCATGCACTTTGAAGTAATGCCACAGCACAGAATTCCTGTTCTCAGACTCCCTTAGTTACTACAGGATAAAAATGAGAATGCAACTCATGGGGATAGACAGGCAGGAAATCTGTTTGCACGTGTAAATCTCCATAGTGATCTTAAACCAAAATACCTGAAAGTCTTAAAGCTTTGACTGTTCAGTCAAAGCTGAATTTTGCTTTCTAATCAAGGACTGTTAATTAGAAACAACCTGTGAATCCCAGATTAACAGATGGAGACTGTTCCTGTTCTGGTACAGAAAGATTCTGTTCAATAGGTTCCAGGTTCAATGTTGTAAGTGTTGAATAAAGAAATGGAATCATATCCTATCATATGAAGCTAGGCTTGTCCCTTCTACTGCTAGAATTTCATTCAAATGAAGGCCTAATGTTTATGCAGTTGGAGGGATGGTTGTGCAAACTCATGAGATCTCACTGGCAAGTGGAGCTATAAGTATCTATGTAGGAAATGTTCCAAGAATACCCATTTACTAAAGGATGCAGCCCTGGGGACTCAGTAGCTGCCAGTCCTTCCTGGGTCTGTCCTGAGCTATGTTACTGCATATTGCGAATGCTGGGTTTTCATGAGCTGTCAAATCAATGTCGTGTCTTCCCATGATCATTACAGTGTCTCTGGTATTCTTCTCAGGACAGTGTTAACAATCCTCAGTGGTTTTGACTGATACCTACTACAGCAATTACTGGAGCTGAGCTAGTCACTGGCAGTGAATAAGTTCATAGATGGATATCTCTGTCTCCCCATAGTTTTTCTGCAGGTATACTGTGGTTACTTTTATACTTGTTCACTGTGTATCTGATGAACTTCTCTGAAATAGTTTGTTTGATGTCTTGGCTGGAGAGGTTGTAGAGGTGAATACATGGCTTTAACTGCAGTTGTTATTGGGTGCATTTCTGCCATTAAATTCACAATTACTAAAATTTAAGCAAAGTTAAGTCTTACTTTCCAGGAGTATTCTGTTAATTTGATTCTCTTTTCATGATTATTTGTTTCAGAATGAGCTGATTCATAAAAAGGACTCAGATATGATATGCACAGCACCTTATTTATCTTTTTAATGGAGAAGTACAAATGGCAGCAGCCTGAGAATTCCTTTAAATCAGCACTAAGAATTGGGCCTGTAAATTACCTGTGGGCTGCAAAGTTCCTGCAGGCTCAAGGCCATTTTGCATGAGGAGCATCAGAACATCTCAGGTGAAAGATAGAATAATTTTACAAACCTGGAATGTTTCCACTCTCTAATCCACATTGTCACAAAACAATGAACATCCTGTTGACAGGAGACTGAGCAACCTGATCTGTGCATTCAGCCTTGTTTTCAGCAGGAGGTTGAGCAGGATGACCTTCAGAGGGTTCCTTACTACCTGAATTTTACTGATATTGTCACTTCAAAATAATAACTCTAGGGTAGTTGTGAGTAAAGGAAATTTCATGATGCAGTAAAATACAGGTTATAATATATTTGTCTTTTCTGATAGTTGGCGTTTTGTAATCTGCTGCGTTTCACCCACAGTACAACTAATGTGGACAAAAGAGAGGCAGAAAAACTTTTTCTAATTTAACAGCAAAGGTAAAATCCTGTTCTTGTTGAAGTTCACAGGGTGGGGGAAAACACACTGACCTCATTAGAGCCAGGATTTTCTTTAGAGGGCAGGATCCTGTGTAAGTTGGTAATCACTCCTTGTCACCTCTGAAATAAATGGAAGAATATCCAAAGCTCACACTCCTCACTTTGTGGTATGAAAGGGCTGTGTTTCATCTTCAGTTTGTCATAATCTTAAATTTTAAGGTCAGCATAGCTCCATCTCCTTCTTAAGCTTTTCCGTGCTCTCTTTTTTCACTTAAAACCCTCCAAAGGCAGCTTCTCTGGTTAGTTCAGTATTTACAGGTGTGGGGTAGTTATCTAGAACAGGCAATATTTTATGCCCTGGTGGTTTTTTTATTGTTGGGGCAGTTAATGCTATTACAAGATCTATGTTGTTACCCTGAGTTAAAGTCTTTTACTCACTTGATTTTGTGGCTCGCCTTTTTTTTATTTCTGAGACAGTTTTTGTTCTTGTTTACAATTACAGATACTAATTATGGCAGAGATGTTCAAATCGAGCTCAATAGAATGGGCTGGAATGAAGAAACACTTGCATAGTTTATGGGGAGGATGTTTCTGACAACTATGCCTCCAGTAGAATACGCTGAAAGATTATGCTGAATTAGACATTGTTTGATTCTTGATAAGTCCATATCAGATGTCTCCATTTACTGGCAAGAGGTGGATTTTTTTTTATATATATATTTTTGTTTAGCTATAAGACTTCCCTGCCTCTAGAGTTTTGTTAGGTGATGATGTTAAAAAAAAAGAAAAACTAGTCTTTTCCTGATAAAAGATTCAGGTTTGAATAGGATTGTTAATGTCATTATAAACCAGGTCTGTCTGAAAAATAATTATAAAATAAAAACAAATTAAAAGCACTATACTGAAATTATCTCCTAAGATATTCAACTGAAATTTGCCCATTCCCATCAGTGATTATGGCTTATGAATATCTGAAGGCAAAATGTATTCAGTCCACTATTATGTAAATGAATGAAAAAAATGCAAGATTTTAGTTACCAAAATATATTTTGCTAGCAGCTAAAAAGGAATTAAAACTTTAAACCAATGGAAATCTAAGTGACCTCCTACAGAAATAAGCTGCTATCCTCTAGACAACCAGTTACCCAATATGTGTGTGAGTTGGGTAAATGAAACACAAAAGCAGATAGTAAATCAGATGTAAATGGAGTAATCATTGCAGTATGTAGGTCTCAGGGAGAGTCACCTTATTGGGGGAAAAAAGCAGTGAAGCAGCTTTTATTCTGCACTCCTCAAGGAACGACCAACTCAGTGGAAGAATGTTTAGCATCTCAGTCATCTCGAAAGACTTAAAGGATCAGATCCTCTCTCAAGTTTAGGTATACCTCAAACTGACTGTATGCACTCTTGCTTACCTGCTTTTGTTCTGCTACTCTTCTTGCAAACAGAACAGAAATTATCCTAAAAGACCTATAGTTCTGTTTCTGTTACACATTTTGTCTTTGCTTGTTATTCATACTTCTCCTCCAGGAATATCTTTCACTGACTTAGCCAGCATCTTGCTCATTCATGTACCTGTTTGTGCTTGCACAAAGTCTGTTACTTTTAATCCACCACACCAGAAATGTTGCTGTATTCATCTGAAGTATAAACAAGGTCTCTTTGTGAAATACAGTGTTGTAGTTAGCAACTGCATTTTACCTCCTGTGTTTGACTACTTAGATAGATACCGTGGGGCTCAAAGCATGTCATTCTTTGTGCTCTGTTCAGTACTAAGCAAATGGTCAGTGCATGGTAAATTAAAAAAAAAAAAAAAAGTTGCATCACTTTTACTCTTTCCCTGGCAAGTCAGAAGAAACAGGATAATCTAGAGTTCATGGGGAGTGCAAGGGAAGAATTCGAATACCTCAGGAAAGATGTTGCTTTTTGTTGTGGGCCTATTTTGGTTGATTGTCCCTATAGTAGACTGTTCTGATGTGAAGTGAGCCTTGCAGTTCCCTGAGTAGGAGAGCCACAGTCTTTCCTGGGCCAAGCTTGCCACATGCAGGTTTTGCACTGTGGTCAGATCTCATAGCTGTCGGTGCCACTGAGTTGCTTCTCTTGTTTTCTGTGGGGCAGCAGGCACCCTGTTCCCTGTTTGGGGTGGCATAGCCAGGAGGACACATATCTTCAAGTTTTGTCCTGATCCAAGGTGACAACTTGTTAGCCTGTGACTCACTGTGCAAAGTTCCTTTTGAGCTAGGGCTGGTTGGGCCTCCAGAACTGCAGGTTGGGCTGCAGCCAATGTCTTGCTGTTTGTTCCCCATTGAAGGCCACCTTTGGGTTCCACAACTTTTAATGACCCCGGCCTTCTTTGAGCTGTGTTTTAATTTTTAAAGAGTTTTAGAAATTCAACATTTTCTTGTTACCCACTAGCAACCCACCCACCCAGCTTCCAACTGCTGGGCTAAGAGATGAGAAGTATCTCTTACAGCTTTTCCTAGCCCTCTCGTTCCATTCGCAAAAGCATTTCTGGGTCTTCTCCAAAAGTCACTTCTGCTCAGCTCTTCTGGAGTTTTCTTGAGGTAATCCACATCCCTTCCTACAGCTGCTTCACTCTGCGTATGCTGCAGTCTTCTAACCCAGCTTTTGCCTGTCAGTGTCTCTGTCACTGATGTCAGACTAAAGCGTTTTACATTGTGTTTGTCACAGGCGGTGAATACATATGTGGTCATTGACAGTAGCTCGGCAGAAACACAATAACTTGTTAAGCCACAGTAACTCAATCGTGTGTGTCTGAGCTGCAGCTGGAAGGAGCAGTTTGGGCTGTTAACCCTTCCATGGCTGCTGCACTCTAGGTTTTTGCATCTTTTCATGCATTAGTACATGAGAAGCCACCATGTATGATTTGTGTTTGTATGTCAGATGGGAAGATTGTTTGAAGGATAAATGAGAGCATTTCTTGATTTGTAGCTCTGGGGGTGTGCTACGGAACAGTACGCGAGCTATAGAGAAGTGTTTTCAAAATATCGTGTCCCACTTCCAGAAGTACAGTAGGTATATAGATCCTGTCTTCATTTGACTTCTACAAATGCAGCATGTTTTGAAAATGTTGCACCTGTAGTTCTACTGAGGTTATATATTTTACCAAACTGGTTTTTTTTCTGAAATTATTTGGTGTAGAGAAAGGTTAGGATAGGATATGTGTTTGGATGCTATTGAGAATAAGGTGGATCACAAGGAAAAAAAAGGCATTTTTTGATACAGCAATTCTGTTGCCTGTCCTCTGGCTGCTTCTGTGCCAAGGCTCTGTTTTTACAGAAATACAACTAAGGGAAGTCGGTGCCACTGTGCAGTGATTTAACTGGAGAGCACAGCGTTCAGGTGGCGGAAGAGAGCAAGCAGGATTGATATGGGATACTCAAAAGGAAATATATCTAACTTCCCTTTATTCTGTTTGTTTTTTCTTTTCCCTTTCCCTCATCAGGAAGTTTGTAGAACTTTAGTGCCACACTAAATTGTTCAGATGGTGAACTGTACCCCTCCTTTGTCTCTGGTTTCACTGCCAGCATCGTGGTGCTGAGTGACATTTTATCTTTAGTCAGAAATTTGCACCAGTTGTTTAACCAGACCTATCCTGTGCTGGGAGTCTGGGGCTCTCTTATAGCAGTTGTTCAATGAACCTCTTGCGATTATGGCTGTGTTAATTTGGAAGGGTTTTTTTGGTGATTGTTTGGGGGTTTTTTTTTGTGATAAAGAGTAAAGATTCTGCTGTTTCAGATAAGGAGAGCTGCAGAGGGAGGTGCAGAAATGGAAAATGACTAGAGTGGGATATAGCAGAAGTACCCTGCTAGTAGAGTCTACTAGAGTTAGTAGAGTTGGCAGAGCATTATAGGAGTGATAGAAGGAACAGCAGTTTCTTTTTTTTTTTCTTTTTTTCTCAGTAAAGAATTCCTGGGCACCTACTGGGATGTGCTATGGAAAAGATTGATTTAAAACTATGTGAAAACATAGTGCTGAAATACAGTGAGGAAATTTAAAACTTCACAAAATGTGAAGAAATTTCAAAGGTGAAAAACATACAAGAAGGCATGGAAGGACAGGTAAATAGAAAGAAAGAAAAACCAGCCATCTGATTGTTTGTTTCCCTAGGTTTGAACATTTGGTTTGAAATGGAAAAGAGGTCATCAAGCAAATTGTATACATGTGTGGGGAAGAGTAAAAGGAAAACAAGAAATATTAATGCAATTTTAATAGAGGTATTGAAAAGATGAAACATTGATCATGAGGAATTTCACATAACCTGATATTGACTGGTCTACAGAATGGAAATAATTGTTCTTGAGAAGATTTGACTTATAATACTGACAGCAATTGAAGATTGCATTCAAAAGGAGAAGTGGAAGAAGCTAGACTTATTCACAGGAACAAAAGAAAATTGTGGTGACCTAATTCCAGCTTTTGTTGAGCAGAATATACCAGTATTGATAGCAGGACAAATTACTCTTACTGTCAGACATGAAAGCAAGATTCATGTGATGCTGCTGTGCTGCACTACTCTTGCTTTCAAAGGGATCTTAATATCTAGAGAACCAGTGACATACAGGTCCAAAGAACATTAGGACTTACCATTTTCTGAAAAACTGCTGTGACTTGTCTCAGCACTGTGTGACATGCCTTCGGCACCGACATGTGCTGAAACCATTCCTTGAAGTGCAGTATCCTCCCATTTTTATGCCTGTGTAGCATATGTATATGTACCCCTGTGTGCCATAAAACTTGTACCTGCACTGAATTCTGTGTTTAGGGGGTTTTTGTCACTAATTGAGGGTGTCACAGTTTCCCAGGGTTTTAAGAATATTTGATGCTTTTTTCAGACTTAATCTGGAAGACAGCAACAATCTCCAAGTGCTTCACACATTTTAGTACAAGAGCAGCAGGCTAATCAGGGGCAAGGACCACTATCAAACTGACAGTTTGGGGTTGTACTGGGCTCTGGGTGCAAGAGCCAACAGTTCTTCCACCATTTGTTCTAAACAAAGATGGTGCCTTTGTTTTTACATTTCTGACATAATCCCATGTGTGACATGTAAAATATTAATCCTTATACAGGATGTTTTCTCTTGAAATACCTGTATGTATAAAAGATGGAACACATCAATGTAGACATCACCATGTGCTTCACTGATGTCTAAGGCTTTTTTTTGCAATGGAAATCCAGCCCTGTTCTTGTAGTACAAGAGGATAGTGCCTTCCCAATCTGAGCCACCACTACACTGCAAAATAGGCAGTGTATGTATCATGAAAACCTGAAGCAAAAGAGAAGTGGAGTGAAGATTACAGGAGGAGGGGGTGATTGTGCAGGGAAGAGAAGCTCCAGAAAGAATAAAGCAGAAATTCTTAGGAAGCCTCAGTGTAGGTGTTAAGGATATAGACAGATTGTAACATATTTCTTATTATTATCCTTTCATCTCTAAAACCACTGTAGTAAATTACACTAAGACTTTCTGAGTATTTTTAATGTTATCTTAATGAAACAAAATTAACTAACTGGCCTGGAATGACGTGTTAGGAAGATATTATTCTCTCACATGGTTCTTATAGTACAGTATTTGCTAGAGTCATGGAATATCTCAAGTTGGAAGGGACCAGTAAGGATCATTAAGTCCAACTTCCTGCTTCTCACAGGAAACAAAGCAAACTCTAAAACAAAACCATATGCCATGATTGAAGAAAATCATCCAGACACTTCTTGAATTCCAACAGGCTTGGTGCTGTGACTGCTCCCCTGGGAAGCCTGTTCCAGTGACCAACCATCCTCTCAGTGAGAATCTTTTCCTGATGTCCAATCTTAACCATCCCTGATGCAGCTTCATGCCATTTCTTCATGTCCTGTCGCTGGTCTCCCTCTGTTGCCACCACCCACGAGGAAGTTGTAGACTGTGATGAGGTCACTCCTCAGCCTTCTCTTCTCCAAGCTGAGTGACCAACCAAGTGACCTCAGCTGCCCCTCCTAGCTCTAGCCCTCAAGGCCTTTCATCATCTTGGTTTCTCTCCTCTGGACACACTCTAATAGTTTGATGTCCTTTTTACACTGAGGCAGCCAAAGCTGTATGCAGTACTCAAGGCGGGGCACACAGTATTCGAGTACTAGAGAGGAGAAGGGTCATCTGCTTTACTGAAGGAAGGCAGACTGTTAAAAACTAGGATCACCTCTAGATATGTCCTAGCACAGTTAATGGAGATGGGTAACTGGAAAGCACGTGTGATACGCATTGATGTACTCAAGTATGTGTAGAACAGCATGTTGTTCTTGTTAGAACCATTTGTGAACCTTTTTATCTATAGATGATTTGAAAAGCATTAGCATTTATTTTGATTCTAATTAAACAAAATAAGCTGTATGAGTCACATTCTGCACTTAATAGCTCCTGTCTGTCAGCCGGAGGCTCCCAGTGTGCTCATCTGTTTCTTTAGGGAACCTTTTTCTCCATGCCTTTTAAAGACTTTCTCCAGAACATCTTCATTTTTCAGTATGCAGAGTCCTGAGGCCATTAAGCTTTACTGGGGTGACCAAGTCTGCTAGACCCTCTTTATTTACACTCCTTTCTATGCTGCTACTGTACTTCTAGATATAGTCAACAGCAAATGTTGACTTCTGTCAGGCATGGCATCTCTGTGTATTTCTTCTGTTCTTTGTGTCTTCCTCCATGCTCTGTTGTTCTCTGTAAATGCTATTTATTGCATATTGTGGTCAGCATTCTGCCAGATCCATCTCAGTGCACTTAATTACACTGTGTTGAAAAGTAGCTGAGTAGTGTTAACAGAAGAGCTCATAGAGCCTTGCTGTACCTTTTTTTTTTCTCCAACATGAATGTTGGATCATTGAATATCATTTTGGGTTGAAATTTACCTGAATATGTTTTACTATTCCAAAGAGATTGCACAATGGCCCTGATTAGCAGCAGCATTTTTTAATACCACTTAAGGCTTTATCACAGTGGAATACTGCCAGTAACAGTCTTTAATTCACTTATATGTACCAATTCATTTCTGTCAAGTTTCTATTAATTTCTTTGCTGTTTTACTTTGTCCCTATCCCCTGTATAATAAGGTGTGATTTCCACAGTTATGTATCCAAAATAAATTTTTTTAAAAAATTAAATCTTCAGCAAATTAATTGTGATCCTTTGATTTGAGACAACTGTGCCATCTCTCCATTTATGTTCACATTTAATCCACTTTTCACAAGTTAATGTATTTAGGAGAATCTAGGTGGGTCAAGTAACCAAGGGGCACTAACAATTTTACTGGCTAATTTAGATAAAAAGTTTCAGGATTGGGTTAGGTATATGCAACTGCAAAGTGAAAGGTAGGTGTAGAATTAAACCTGTCTGTGTTCATGCACGCACACTTGTGAAAAGCCACACTATATTCAGCATTAATTTTTTTTTCAATCAGAATAATGACCAACCTTGGTTTCAAAGGTGATTGCCAGAGATAAAGAACAAAATTGCTGTGTGCACCATTCTATCTGGCATCAGTTTCACAGTATACTGAAAGCTCTAAACAGTTGGGTTCAGGATTGGTGTTTCAAATTTGTGTGATGGTTGCTGTTGAAGCAGATCCAACTATATATTTGTTCTTTATTTTTCATTGTTAGGATTGGTGCAAAACATCAGGAGTTACGGCAAAAGCAACTGAGAGGCCTGAGTGATTATTCTACTGGTTCTGGAGGACCTGACATTGATGATGATGAGGTGGATCCAAATTATGCCAGAGTAAACCACTTCCGAGAGGCTTATCCATCAGCAAGCATCTACAGGCCATCATCACCAGCAGTAGCAGAAACCTTTGTATATCCACGTGATTCTCCTTCAGCACCAATGGAGAGGGAACATTTGGAAGGACTGTATGCAAAAATAAACAAGCAGCACTACCCACAGATTTCTGGTGACAGGTAATATTGCCACCTGGCATTACATAAAATGATAGCTTAGTGGGGAGGGAGCCTGGGCCTAGGCAGGGGGCAGGGGTGTCAGACATGGGACTGTTCAGATGCCCCAAACCCCTGCATTTACTGACTAGAAAGCCATGGATTTTCTCTTAACCAAAACCATGATTTGCTGCAGCAGTAACCCCAGAGCATCTGAGCAAGGCAGCAGTCAAACAGAAATCATTAAAGGAAAGTCCATATTTCACAAACAGAATGAGTGAACTGACTCCAGTCCAATTCCTGCACTGCTGAGAGAGTGTTTTTTCCTCTTTCAGTTGGGAAAAGTTCTTACCCTGCAGCAAAAATAATCTCAGTTTTCGAGATCCCTTTCGATCCTGCTGATCATCAAGGGTCTATTAGTAACAGGTTTTGTATGATAGTATTATATATTGCATATGTTTATGGCTTAGTTTTCCCCAGCTGTGTGATATTACACACTTTCAATTAGTTTGGGGAGAGGACTGGGAATCATGGCATTTTTATGCGGTCTGTGAAGTGTGGCTTCACAAGACTGATTGCCTTTCATGGCCTTTCCAATAACTAAGTGGGAAGGAAAGAACAATTTTTAATCTTTACTGTCAAGCTTCCAGCAATAAAGATGGTCAAGTTTTTTCCTGGGTTAAAAGGAAAACAGAAATTCCTTTGAGTTGGTGATGTACCCACCATTATGATGACTTTAAAACTGGTTGCTTCTGGAATTTGGGGCTAAAAGAACATGAGACTTCTTTACTATTATGGCGTTAATATATCAATGTTGGCTTTTTCAAACCAACATATTAGTGTGTGGGCAAGATATACAAGTCTATGTGAAAAGAAGAACTGACAGAGGACAGACATGGGGGACTTAAGGAACTGTGCATGCTTTGAGTTCGTATTAGTCTATAGTTCCCCCATAACCTCAATCTGTGCTGTGTAATACCACACTCATTAATTTTGGAGAAATATGTCAGCACAGATATAGAAGTGTTTTCAGTTTGTGGCGTCACAGTGCTTTAAAAATGTCTACTGAGTCATTGTTATAAATAGTAGTAAAACACTTCTGACATACATCTAAGTTTGTAGTAGGGAATCGGCCAAGTATCTCTCTCTTTTTCACTTAAATCCAGTATGGTAGAGTTCTTTCCAAACATAATCAGTGCTTTTTTCTTTCTTCCATGTTATTAACTCTTCCTCTACTGCATGAATTAAGAAGTAGTGATCCTAGCTTTTTGCCAGCTAGCAGGTTTCTCTTTGTAGAAAAGTCTTGAGGCAAATGTCACTGCAGTCACACAAAAGTTGTAATAAAGGGATCAGAAACCGAGTTTGTACTAACTCAATAAACCAAGATGTGAGAATTTCCAGCGGGTGGGAGTCTAAATTCAGGTTTGTGTATCTTTCAAATATAAATACATACAGTTGTAACTCTGCTGGAGTAAGACATTGTTATAAAAGTTGTTTCATAATTTCCGTTTAACAGAACTTGTAGCTTTGCGTTTTAAAAATGTCATCAGTTTTGAAGTCTAGCCTATAGATTGTCTTTCCATTCAACAAAAAAAAAAAAGCTTAGTCCTTCTTTCTGGCCTCCTGATCGATTGTATTGTGGTTTTGACTACACTGAATGAACTCTTGACTTCCTATAGGGACAAGACTGAGGTCCCAAACAAGTTTGGATTTCGTGTTGGGATCCTGGATTTCAGTATGGATTTAGCTGTAATTGCATAATAACATGATAACTCAGAGAAAAACTAAAATGAAAACATCTTACAGGCAAGAAAAGTTACCTCATAGCTGACCCCATGATCAGAATCGCACTGAGAGGCTGTTGCAACTGTGTGGATTCTGTACTGAAATACCAACAGTCCCTAACAACTTCACTTTGTTGAATTTGTCAGGCTTGTAGAGGCTGTTTAACCAGATTTGAAAAAAAATAGGAAATGTAGAATTCGTATTAGGCTGCCTTTGTTCTTTTTTTAAATCTTTTCTTTTTTTGTCTGAGAGACAAAATGGTGTTGTTATTCTCCAGCAGAAATGTGCCAAACATGAATAATTCTATGTGAATTTATGCAATGGGTCATGAGGTCTCAGCCAACAGTTGTTGAATAAAGTGGCAACTTCAGGCAAGGAAATCTTTCTGTGCTAGAGAGTATGGAAAGGAGAAAGATATGTGGAAAGAAAAATCCCTGCATAACATGTTAATTAAAAAAAACAACCTACTTCCAAGGGTCAGTTATGAAAACTACCTTGTCTGCCTCAAAATGATGGAAAAGGGCTATAATGGATGCTTATAAGGCAAACCATAGTTATTTTGTGTTTGTAAGGCTGAACATTTATCAACATATTTGTCATGTAAATGTGTATGCTTTGGTCTTGCTAACGCATGCATGCCTTCTCTCAAAGTTTTGCTATTAATTTTGCTTTAGATGGATGGCTTTTTCTTCCACCCATGACTCTCAAGTTGTAATATAGTGCATGGAGACTTGATCAGTGACTAAAGTAAATGGGTTTGGGGGTAGAAGGGGGGTTTGAACACAGAACAGATTACTTCATTTTGGTCTGAGAATTCCAGTTATGTGCCATTGTGATAGAGAATTAAAACTCATCATTTGAAACAAGAAGTTAATTTTTATTTTATATTATCTTTGCAGACTAATGTATCAGCATAACTAATGCCTTTTAGAAGTCAGAGGCTATTTGTAAAGTGTGAAGCTCAGTGGTCAGACAGGAGATGTTCACAGTTTGCATGCACTTCCCCGGAATCCTCAAAGTGTTCCTGGTTCACTCTTCACAGTAAATTTACAGTTTAAAGTGAGAATGTCCCTCCCTATGCAGAAAAGCAATAGGCTGCACATGTATAAAGTCTGCTGCTGTAAAATTGTTATGAAGTACATTTGCTGCCTCCAGCACTGCTCCTCGGGGCACACAGAGACCTGCTTCACATTGCTGTTTATGTACTAACAGTCCCATTTACTTCCACTTGCATCTGGCATCTCAGGGGCTTTTTGCTTTGGGTTTTTGGGGGGTTTGCTTTCTGTCTTATTTGCAACTGTTGTGTAACGTTCTTCTGCACTGCTTCGCAATTGTTGATTTTCATTCCAACGATGACTATATTCAGTGAAATAGAAGTAATTTTTTGTGTATATTTTGCTGAAAGCTTTGGAATTCTTAACTAAGAGAGGTGCTATATAAATGTAAATTGTCCTTATTAATGAATATAGCAAAAGCATTAGCATGATCAGTGTATTCTGTGAATGTTAAGTTGGAGTGGAAAAAAAAATAGCTGGCAAAATCACACATTTCTTTGTAAATCAAGCATTTTTCTGTTTATTTCTAATTAGCCACAATTTTCTGTAATGCAAATAGCATCCCTAAGGATGGTGCAGCCTGCACAGCCACCTTGTGCAGCTGGGGAACTTGCAGGGTCTTTGCCTGAGACGCTGTACGTTTCCCAGCCTGTGGCAGAGGCTGTGTGATCTGTGGCCCATATGTTCCTGAAGTGGGTGGCAAGTCACATCTCTGAGTTTAGTCATCAAGGCTGTGCCATGACAGTGCTAAGTTGCACCATGGCAGAGCCTAGGTGTCAGACCAAAGCCAAAAGAGCAGATGCACAACACTATTATCACTTAAATGTCAGGCATGTCACACAGTGCAACCCTTTCTCACTTTTCGAATAAACAATTTCCTCTTTTTCCCTCCTGTGAAGATGGTGCTGTCAAGTATATCCAAACACTCCAAGTACATCTCTGGAAAGGTTCTAGAGACTTTGCTCAACTTATTTTCTCAGCCCAGAACTATGAAACACTGAAAGACTGATGCCAAACTCATTGCCAAGTATGATTCTTCATTTATTTATGTGTCTTATCTTGGGGAATTTCAAAGTGCTGGTCTAACAAAAATGAATAGAGCTTTTCTTTGTTTAGCAAGAATAGATTCAGAGCTGTATCTTGCTGCGGTTTTAAAAAAAAATACTAATAAAAAACTGGCACTGTTTTATCACACAAGAGTAAAGCCCACAGCCCCAGTCTGATCCATCTTTTTTGTTGTTTTTGAAGATGCTGTGTTGGGTCCCACTGTGCAAGATCTTAATTTCTGCAATGTTAATTAATTAATTGAAAAATGGATATTCTTTCCTGGGTGAAAGCTTCCTTATGGCAACTTCCACTCTTTCAGAATGCTCAATCTAGCAGCATACAAAGTTGAAAATGGGAAAATGAAACCCATATCTCTGTGCAACCCTAACTATATCCATCACATCCCATCCTCTGAGCTGGCCAGAGTCATGAGAGAGAGGGGCATGACTGAGCAGTCTGCCTCTCCCTCAAAAGGGTAAAGTTGCTATGCATGTCCTTAGGAATCAAATGGCAAATGTAAGCTATGCATAAGCCTGAGAGGAGAGTAAAAACAGTCTGGAGTTTTGAAATTTAAGCAAAGGGAGCCTTTTTTACTGAAAGACTAAATGCTTGTCTTTTAGGCAGGTGAAGGCCATTCCCATACTGCTCAATCCAGAGCCATGGGAATCCAGAGCTGCACAGGAAAGGATTTGTTCAAAAAGGGCAAGCTAGAGTTGCCCATATATGTTACTTAGCTCTATATGTCTCAAAAGCCAGAAGCTGAAGTTTTCTTGTTCTCAGTTCAGAGTTCCGTGGGCATTGCTCACTGTGCATCCACTGGACACCTTTTGTCACTGACTAGCCTAAGAGCAATGCACTGCTGTAGGAGTGGATGGTCCTTTACTCAGGAGTGATTATTCTTTAAGATGGATATCATGAAGCCAAGGTGGAAATTGAGTGAGGCTGTGTAAAGTCTACCTGCCCATTGCCACTGTGCCTTGCATTACTGTGGAAAGAGAATTATGACCATGCATTGGAATATTTTGATTTACAAAGTGTGACAAGTACAAGCAAGGTGTGTACTCTCTCTTACCATATAGCCTCTTCCACTTGGTGTCCTAAAATCATCTATGCTGTTTCCCTGTCCTCTACTAGTCCACATCCCTGACACTCTCCTCTAATTCCTCTGGAAGTAATTCTTTCTGAAACTTATCGCAGGGCCTTCTGAACCTTTGGCTGCATTCTGGTCACTGTTCCAAATAATGTTAAAACCAAAACCTTAATGTTTGTCAACTTACTGCCCATCCTGGCTTATATATTTCTGACAACTGCTAAATTCAGACTGGCATTGGCAAGTATAGGAGAGGTTTCTGGGTGGTGGTTTCTGGGTGCTCTCAGTATAACTGTCCTGCTCATGCAAGCAGGGCAGTCCAGAAACCCCTTTGGCCAGTAGTTCCATGGGAGTGTAGGTTGAAGCTACACTTGTACTGTGTTTTTTTATCCTAATTCTACCAGCAGTTTTCTTCCTCAGAAATGATAATTGGGTACTGCATACTCCCTGTGCTCGCTGGGGGTAACATTGAGTAACTGGACCGCCTGGAACATGTTTAAACAAGCCTTGGGTTTGTTTCCGACCTATATTGGGGAAAAAAAAATTCCTGATAGCATTCAAGCAAAACTACTTTACAGTTAGAGTTCACTGTGCTACTTCCCAGGAACCCCTCATCCAGATCTTCCAACTTTGGGACCTGAGTCCTATCATTCTGCTTCTCATGGAAACCCCAAATTTCATGGAACTCAGGTGACTCAAGGTGAGCGCTTTAGAGCATGTCTAAGCAGAAGGGAGTTGTCAAACTGCTGCTGCTGCCATGTAATGTGTGCATGCTTGTTCAAGGCCATGCATTCTTCAGCAGAAATAAATTCTGTCAGGAATAGTCAAAAATCTGCCTGCATGCATCCTGCCTGCTAGGGTTTGCATTTGGATCACCTCACTTATTGACAGATGTGTAAAATTTTATATACTGCACTCCCACAACTCCCTTGTGACTGTTCTGCTGCAGATGCTGGTGAGCCTGAGTTTTGGCAGCTGTGTTAAGCATTCAGGTTTGTCTTGGGTTTTTTCCCCTCCAGCCCTGTCTTTTCTTATGTGATATATTACTATATGGAATTATTTTACATTAATTCTGCATATTTATTGGTAATGTCCTATTCTTTCAGCTGTTCAGAGGCAAATGCAAAAGATAGGTCCCTGGAGATAAAGCCAGGTCTGTTACTGGAAGATGAGACCATACTAGAGGATACAGAGGGAAATGCAGATGGTGCTGTCAGCCTCTTAAATGTACAAATAAAGGCAAAATGAGATAGTCCATGCAGCTGGAATGAAATCATATGGCCTTGCATGTGTTCCTGCCATAGAGTGTTTCTTAGTGTGAGCAAGAAATGCTAAATTCCGTCTTATGCAGGATGTTGTTTGACCAAAACCTCATACTCACTTTTTTAACCAGCAGCAGAATGTGTATTAACTTTTCTCTGCAGAATGGCTTTTTTAACAAAACACCATTTAATTTTAAATGCTAATATGTGTGTGTGGTTAATTAAGAAGCCAGAATTGACTATAAGGCTGGTAAGCTCCAAGAAAGAGAGAGGAAGATCGTTACACTTCTGCTCATAGATAGCTATTTGTAAACCAGCTGATAATGTGCAAAATTAAGATTTCGTAAGTGGCATTTTAAATGAATGGTTAATGGCTGAAGATTAATTAAACTGAGTTGTTCAAAAGAGAAGCTGTTAAAATCTTGTTTATAGGCCACTTACTTCCATACTAAAAGTGCAAACCCTAATAGCATTTGATATTTCCATTTAGTAGGCAAGCAATGTAACTAGATGTTTTCCCTGAACAAAGAGGTATACCTTAGTGGATACACAGTATGGATGGATGGATGTAGCATTGTGTACTGTGTTTTCTTCTTCCTAGTTAACAGTTGTCTGGTAGCAGTACAGACAGAGGAATGTATTTCCTTTGAGAATTTGGTAATCTTAAATAAAATTGCCAAATCTTATTTTAATTAAAGTGTAAAGGATATGATTAAGTCTGATGTGGTTCTGTTTTCCCACTACTCTCCAGTAGTCTGTTCATACATTTCAGGATTTTCAAAATACCCAGCTTTTCATTGCTCCAGGTTGCCTTCTGTCAGAATGAGTCTCTTTGGCCCCATCATTAGCCTTGCCAAGTTGCTCTAGCTAAGAAAAAAAAAAGTGATATGTTTCAGTCAGGTTTATTCTGTACTGCAGTTCTGGTTAAATGGCGAATATGAACCTAATCCCATTTCCCTGACTGAAGGGAAACAAGCAGAAGGTCATTATGCAGCTCACAGTTGTGAGGCATGTCCTTCCAGCAAGTCCTTTGCCAAGAAACTGTTTGTTTTTCTTTTGTTTTCCCTTTTGCTCATCCCAGTTCCCAATCTTTTTATTAACCATCTCCTGTTTTCTCCCCCAGCTTCTTGACATAGTCGTTTTGCCATATGATCTCATTGCTTCTGGATATGTAAGTTGTTCAGAGAAAACCCTGGTGACTTGGCCTTGTGCAAACTTTGCTGTGCAGCCCCCTGCAAGATGAATCTAGGTTACTGACCTCAGGGAGCTCACGCTCTTTCCAAATGACTTTTCAGAAAAATCCTCTCCTAAGGTTTTTTCTAGCTGCTTCTAGTTAAATGGCAGAAAGGGATTCTTTCATTGTAGGGATAATCTTGGCTTAGTAAAACTGACAAGAATATGAGGGTATGGGGTTTTGTTGTGCTAGACTTTTAAGACTGTGAATATTATGAATCTCTGTTTTTTGGAGGTAGAAGATCTGGACATGAGGAGCACAGTCCAGTTAATGTGTATTAGCATCTGTATGTTCAGATTCCAGGTGGTGGGCATGAGCTCACAGCAAGTTCTGTTCTGACTTTTCACTTCATTAAATAAATTAGTTATCCATCTATTCTTAAAAAATAGTCAACATTTAGTGGGACACAAAGAATCATTTCCCTGAAGTCTGAAACTATGGACAAAGGGGTTAATTTTGGAAAAGGAAGAAAAAAGGTTTATCACTGGACTACTTCAAAATGCTTATTAGCTTCAGGTAAGAGTAGTGATACCTGTCTAGTAAGGATGAAGAAAAAACTCTTGCATGTGACAGGGAAAATGGACATAGACTGACTGGAGCCATGAATGACAATTTTTTTCAGCATCTTCACTTCTATTTGAGGTTATCTAAGGTCAGTAGGACCTGTGCTGACAGGTTCCTCCAAATTACAAGTAAAGCAGTCCCCAGCCCTCTTCTTCATTAAAGCAGAGAGGGGCATAACAGAGTCCTAGGAGTCTTCAAGCAGCATCCCACAATTTATCAATGCTCAGTTGGTTTTCCTAGGTCACTAGGAAAACTGCTTAAAGCAGTTAAGAAGACTGCAACACGGGGAACCATGGGGCACACCTATCTGCACTGCCAGGTTATGCTGCCACCAGGAACAATGCAATGGCTCTCGTAGGGTTTCCAGTATGACCGCTCGTGTGCAGGCAAAGTACTTAGCTCTGTGTGGTGCTCACACAGCTTAACTGTGTAGTGGAAACCTTACAATGGAAACTGTTGTCATCTCTACACATCCATAAGATGTAGGGAATTCTTACTATACACTGATTTTTCTGCAGTCCCGGTTTACCTGGAGCTTACACTGGCAGATCTTTAAGATTTTACTCCTAATCCCAGCATAATAAGGTATTAAAGGTCTAAGGGGGGCACAGATCTGACTGAGTCAGTGGGAACCTTCTCATGGAAGTTTCAAGCATCTAATAGCAGGATAAAACAACTGCTCCTAAAAATTATCCACAACCTTGTTCCCTGCCTGTGTCAAGAAGCCAGGGGCAAAAAGTTACCCATCACTTAGTAGGCAACATTGTTGACAGAAAGTATAGACAAAAGCACGAATCAGATCTTTTGGGTAGCAGAAAACTGTAAAAACTGATGCTGTTTGAAAAGCTGAAAATCACTCAATATTGCGCTAGCAAAAATATTGGGAAGACTGGTGAGATGTGATGGAAATGGCTTAATAGGCAACAGGATGCTGAATAAAAAGGGAATAATTGTGATTATTGTCTGACAGCTGTGCAGAGCATGCAGTCGATGACAAACTCTAAAGTTTGCTATTTTTTCAATCCATGATCACAAGTCCACTGGCACAGCCAGTAATCCAAGGGGTCACAGTAAGCCAAGAAATAGTTTATTGTTTCATCAGCTCAAGTCTTCTGATGTAGTTAAGTTGGTATATAGTCTGAACCTCTGTGACTGTCCTTACATTCCCATGAGGAGACCTGGCACCATCTGGAGTCCACATGTACTGTGGCTAAGGAGTAGTTTCTCTGGCAGGTCATCCTACAGCAAAACATTTGTTGACATTCATCAAGGTATCAGTATTGATCTTGGGATGGTCTAAGAGAATTGTGACTGTTTTGTGGAGAGTGGTGTTAGACTCTTACAGAAAATGAAAGAAACAACTTGTCTTAAACTACAGTGTGGTCTGCATCTTAGAGAAAGTGAGGTCTTTCATTAGGACAGAGGGACATGAGAAAATGATGTTGTTTCAGATAGCCACACTAGTTATCTCTTTTTATCACTGACTTATCCTTGATGTTTGGAGACCATTTTTAGAAAGCAGTGGAGGGTGATTGCATGAAAGATTTTATCCTCTTCAGTTGCCTGCAAAACAGATAGCTTCATTTTTTTCTTTCTGCTAAACTGGAGAAAACCAAAGAAACAGCTTGTGATAAAAAAGGAGTGTGAGATACCTATAGGAAGTGCTAAAATAGAAATAAATATAATATTATTGTAGAGAAATAAATGTTCTCTTCATTTATTTTTCCCTCATTGTTTCTCTCCAGTTTCCTACTTGTGTACCAGAAGGTCAATGTGACAGTTTTGCAGTGTCACAGCCCTCTGTTGAATGTGCACTCTGGGGGGTTTTTAGCCCCTTCCCTCCAGTGACTTGAAGCAGTAAGGAGAAACAAGAAAGGGACAACTAATGTTTTAAAAATTCAAACAACATCTTATCATTCAGTCTTTGACCGATATTTATGGTTTAATTCCTTCAATCACTTAATTTTAATCTTAAATAGAGTTGTTAAGCATAATAATATCTTAGGGGCATTTCTTCTCAAACCAGTATTAGCTAGAACATGTCCTTCTGCTGTGGATTTTATCTGTTATAAACACTTCTGCCCTTAGGCTTAGATCCCTACTTGGTCCTGGATATGGTTATTACCTTGTAAATGGGAATAAACCGTAAATGATCATTATGGTATTTACATAAATGCATGTAAAACAATTATTTTGAGACTGGCATGTAAGTTTAAGCATGGAACATGTTTCTAACGCAAGTGTTGTACGTGGCCTGGCAATCAAAAAGTAAGCAGCAGCAGTGTACCTTCAGAGGAATGGAAGCATGTTCAAAATGTGGTCAGTCTTGTGGCAAGGTGGGGAGAGGGCAGCTGTTTTCTATGCCTGAGTCACCATAATGCTCAATAATTGTCTGAAAGGATTGCTTTAATTGAGCACTTATGTGCTGAAGTGTGCTGCAAACCAGGGGACCTGGTCTGCTTCTGCTCTGCTCTTTGATAATGACAGAGGAGGCCTTCTGTGGCTGCAGTCCCTGCTCTACATGTCAGCAGATATTCCATAACATGGCAAGAGAGTGTGAGGTTGTGGAGGAGGATTGGGAACAGCTTCAGAGCAATAAACCTGTTCCTAATTGTCATTGATTGGTAGTACACAAATGACAAGCAGTCTGTAGTCCTTCACCTGAATAGGGTATTTTTTCTTTAACATCTTCTGCTGTCCCTGATTTGAGGGAAAAAAAAAAAATAAAAACCACGAGGCAATTATTTTGTGCCTCTGTATACAATGGCAATGTTTAAGCAGCAGCTGCTTCAGAGAGGGAGAGAGTAAAGGGGACTGGGGGGAAGGGATTGATCTTTTCCTCCTCTTCTCTGTAAATACCACTGTGTGCATCAGTGGTGATGCTTTGACCTCCTTACTACAGAGCTTGAAAAGTCTCTTGCACTTAGTGACATGTTCGGGCTCAGAAACTGAATAGGCAGAAGTCTCATTCTTTTTCTTTGAATGCTGCTCAAACAGATCATCAGTCTAAATGTGATAAATGCTTGAGAATTCCTCCCAAAATTTAGACTCATTAGTCTGAGTACTGGTACTTTTTACATGTCTGTGTGGCTTCTGGAATAACAGAATTCTTTCATACCTTTTTGCATTTATTCTACACTCTGCCTGCTATCTCATTACTATTAGCTGTGGCAAATGTACCAGATGTCTGAGCAGCTTCATTGTTCTGTTGTTTTTCTTTTCAAGACCCTAGTGCATAGATAGATGTTAATTTCTCTGTTGTGTTAAAACTTCCTCCGAGGAATAAGATTACCAGTGTTCAGTCTTTGGCCAGTAGAGATATTGAGGTCTCATATCTTCTGAACGGTTTGTCTCACTGTTTCTACTAGCTCAGTGCATTTATAGTAGTCTGTTCTTCTGTAATGCCCCTGGAACCTGAAATTAATGTCCATTGACTTTAGCAAAAGAATTTTAACATGTTTTTAAAATGTTTTCTTTATTCCCAGGATTGAGCAATGATACACAAAGACACCTGCTTTTCCAAGTGGGTGGAAATTGAAAATCGTGCCAAGAAAAATGCTGTTTCTCAGAAAAGATCAATATATGCATTGTTTAAAGTGTGGCATAAACAAAATAAGGTTCGTGGGCCTTGTTTGGGATGAGATCACTCACTCATGGGTCCATACCTTTTCTACTATCAGTACTTTTTACTTACATTTTAAAAGCCATGCATGAACTACTGGTTTCCACACTGACTTTGAAAAAGATTTTTAGAAAGCTACAGGCATTGTATCAGCAAAGCTCCCATCGGAGCCACTGTTGTGCTTGAGTAACACAGCAGTGGTTCCAGACCTTTAAGAAAACATGTCTTTAAAATGGCTCAGGAAACAACTGATTGATTTACAGGTAACAAATGTGAACAACTAGGATCTGACTTTTTTTTAAAGTACCATTTGTATAGTTACATAAGCTAGAAATTGTAAATTTATGTTGTACGGTGTGAAAAGCAAATGATAGCATGTGGATTTGTGTTCGCTGCTCAGAAAGATGACTGATATGCAAGTCCTGTTTCCACCAAAGTAATTGGCAAAATCTCTGTTGATTGAGATGGGAAATCGGAATTGATTCGCCTGCCTGGTTCTCCCTGAAAGAATGAAGTGATATTTTCTTCTCTGTTTTATACTTATTAGTTTCACAGCCCCGTTACTGTAACTTGATCTTTTCTGTCATACTTCTACATGACTGTTTTTGTTAACCACTTTTATTACCTTTTGGCCTGTTCTTTGCATCATGGTATTGACAAAATGAGTTTTACATTGTTTTTTACCCTAAAGTTTAGAGCACAGAATATGGAAAAGTCTGAAAGATTAATTGGACTAGACTGCAGCATTTAAAGTAACCTATTCTATCGTCCATTTACCTCCCACATGAAATGAAAACTCTATTTTGATCTGAACTGTCACAGATAATTTCTGCACATAAAACACATCCAGAGACAGCTTTCAAATGGAGTTGTCACTTCTTATTTAGCAGGCTGGGGACTCTCTATTGTTGTCAAACCCTCTTTGCAAAAGCATCACTAACACACCGATTTGCACAGTTGTATGTAAGAGGAGGAACTATTGTACAGCTTCCATGAAACAAAAATGGTTTGTAGCTGCTGGAATCCTCTGCATCTGAACTTACCCACTGCTTAAGAGAAAATTCCTTTCTTTTATATATACTATTTTTGAGCAGATCTTCATACTGTATGCTGGTGTGAGGAGGGGTTGTTCTTAGTGTAATGTGGTTTTAGTGGGAATAATGATGATTAACATCATTAACCAACATTCTGTTATTTTCCTTGACCTCTACTGGACCAAACGTTTGGCTTTAATCTCCTCACAAATTTCAAGAATTCTTAAGCAAGTGCACTGGGAATATCTCTGAACTGTAAGTACAGAACTGCTGCCTCAGAGCATATTCCAGCCAAGATGCGCTGAGGCAGGACTGTAGGGCACTTGTTTCCAGACTGCTATTCTGATGCTGGCCATCTGGTGAGGCTGGCTGGAAGACCCAGCTATGGCATCACAGAAGAAGGCAGCTTAAAAGTTGAGAACTACTCTTCTTCAGGCTTTATTTTCATAACATTCAATTTACCTTCAAACATGATATATTTTCATAAAATAAACTTGCCTCCTGGCCTCGCTTGTATTCTCATAACTTTATGCTATTGGAATGTGCAGTTAAATAGTAGTAATGTGTTATTTTTATTTCATTTTCCTCACAAGGTTGGAAAATTGACCAGGATTAGGGGGTGAAGAATTTCGTTAGTGTGACAAGTTGTCTTTTATTGTGTCTCCACAACTACTTATGTAGGATTAAACAGCAAAACACAAGCTGGCAGAATGCTCTTCTGACCTAATTCTGCACCACAGCACAGATAGGAGACTATCTGCTGATCTATCTGATAAGCATGACTTTGTCAAATCCAGATGTATGTTCAGGAGTGAAAGAAAGAGTGAAACACAGATGAGGCCCAAGAGATGGGGTCTTACATTTTCTCCAGCTGCCTGAATTCTTTAAGTGTCTTCACCACTGCAGCTGGGGCTGGGGGGCAGGACTGGGAGGAGGGAGGGAAGCTGCCTGATACTGTGTGGAATCTACGGAAAAACAAAACTAAAAGTGAAAGCCTTAAACATTACTGGTCAAAGCTAATTGCCTGTTTAAAGGACCATATCATCTGTAATGAAGCAAGAGATAAAGACTGGAAATCATATTCTGATTTCTAAGCTGTACGGCAGAAGATCTGAGAGTTCTTTGTTCAATCTGTCTCAAACTCCTTCCTGGAGAGTGACATGATGGGGAGGGGGTTTCTCTGTTCCCACTTTTGCCTGTAAATGTAGTGTATTCATGAATCAATTTTAATGGCTATCCCATGGCAAGTAGTGAATTAGATGGTGGGGGGAGGGTGGGAAGGGTAATTTTGTGCATTAATAAAGGATATACTTGAATGCAGAAAAATGAGCAAAGGAAAAATCTTATGGTCAGTGTGCTTAAGTTAGTGATAGAGCACATCCATGGGGTTTTAAACTTTGACATTTGCAGAAAAAATATGGGAGACAGAAGCGATCTTTCCTTCTCCCAAGTCTTGGTGGGCCAGTTTGCTTTCCCCTCTAGGTGGGACAAATGTACAGAGCTGGACTGGATACAGCATACCCATCTATCTGCTACTACAGGAATGGAGGCTGTGATCCACATTTGTGCTTGGTTGACAAGCTTATAAAGCTGAGGACTAGGGAAGTGAAGGGATGTTTATCCTACACTGTAATATCCTACAATAGTAATGGGCTGCAGTCTCACAGGTAGTTTGTGCATACTTTTTACAGTTACCTACACCAAAAAAGCTTGGTCCTGTTTGTCCAGTAGCTCTATCACGTGGTTAGTTCTTCTAAATAAAAAAAAATATGTATTCTGTCTGTAGTGACTTTAAACAGCATTGAGGCTCACAAACTCTGAAATTGTCTTTGCAGCCTGTAACATTTGCCTCCTTCCAAGTGTCACTGTCAGGCATCCTGCAGACCAGGATTGTTTCCATATTATCTTGTGCTCCCCTGCCTGCTTTGCTTCCATTTCTCTGCTGTGTATGGGAACAGGACTGTCTTTTCATTACACATCTCTGCAGAGCATACTGCAAGGAGAGTTGTATCTCTGGTGGAGATGTTACAGTGGTGTTTTGTCTGCAGGTGTTCCTGAGGTGGTTTTAAAGGTTTGAAGGCCATCTCAAAATTATGGGGAGGCAAGGAAAATACCTGTTAGAAGCTGGAGTGAGACCACCCCAGACTACATTGTTTAGTCTGGGCCTCACTACAGAATTTGAAAAGATCTGTACCCTCATGCATTTGTCTGACCTTCCAGAGGCAGCATATGCTAGTTCTTCCCCTGTGGTCCAAACCAGCTAGTGAGTGACATGCTCCAATCCAAAGGTGATGTGTTTAGGTTAATATTGGTGTGTCCCTCTGAGAGCACAGTACCATCCATAAAACTGCAAAACTTCAAAGCTTGCTTTTCTGCAGGTCTGCCTTCGAAACATGAAGCAAACGTGTCCCGCAGCAATGCCAATTACTGACTCTTGAGAACATCCCTAAGTAATGGTCCCACCCTCATTTCAAAGGCAATATGTGGGGCCATTATCTGAGCAAATACAGTGCATGTCACTGAAAATCCATTGATGATGATGAATTCTAGTTACTGATGACTGCAGCCAGATACAGAATGGTGAGTAGAGGGTAAAACATTAGCCCCTAAGCTCCGTGAGTTGTTATCTGTAAACAGGTCAGGGTTTCGTAAGAGCTCAAGGAAAATACAAAAAAAAAGAAAGAAAAGCATGAGTCTCAGGGAAATAAGGAGACAAGGAAAGAAGAAATAACAATACTAAACAAAGCATCCTTGGGGAGAGGGTATAAGCAGATTAAAAGATTCTAAAAGGAAAAAATTAAGGATTTGATCAGTGACAGGAGCTCTCTTTGCAGACTGGAAGAAAGATGTTTGTGTGTGGAAGAGTTAATTCAGGTTTGAAAAAGTCCAAGAGTTACAGAAAAAATTGAATTTCTTGGTTACTTAGAAACCTTCAAGGAAAAACATATAGGAAAATTATGGAAAAAATATGCTGCTAGAAATATTCTTGATGTGCTGTTGGATGAGTGCATTTGTGTTTGAAAATGCTACCAAGGCAGTATTGGTTTAGTGTCCTGAATGTCATTGTTAAATGGGGTTAACTTGTATGAATCTGAAAGAGTTCAAGATTCTGTTTTATTAAGTAAGTTCTGCTCATGTGACACTCCTATATGCCACCTTTCAAAACATAGAATTCCAGAGATATGCCAAGGTTTGATAAAGTTACCCTTCACTAATACAAATACCTTTTTTTGGAAATACAGGCAGTTTCAGCTCCCCTCATTTTCATTAACTATTGTATGCACAATGTATTTTGTATACTTACAGTGGAATCTTAGCGCTAGAAGCAGAACGTGATTTGCAAAATAGGGCTGGGTGATACTTCCCCTACCTACTTCCCTGCTGGATAATACCAAATGAGTGATTATCCCTTGCCTGTGCCATCACTGGCCACGGTGAGCATAGCCAGCTCCCCTCCAGAGTGAGCAGAGCCCTGCAGCGGGTGCATTCAAGGAGCTGCAGTTGGCATCCTGTGCTGTCCCTTCTGCAGTGCCTACATCCGCTGTCCCCAGCAGGACTAGTGACAGGAACCTTGGCAAACATCCTCCCAACAGGGAATTTCAGGAGTGATCTGAAGCCGCAGTATACACATGCCCTAAGCATCGATGGTGGGTTCTTTTATTTATTCATCTTGTTCATGTTACCGAATAGAGGCAACAGAAAGAAGAAGATATTAGTTTTCTTGGTCTTGAGTCAGAATACCTTTGCCATTAACCACTCCCTCTGCCCAGTCTTTTCTGCAGCACTCACTTGTCAGCTTTGACCATGTTCCCCAGGGCAAGATTTCTTCTCGTTTTATAATGAGGAACAGGAGGTTCAGGGTTTTTTTATGTGTTGCCACCAAAACCAATGTTACAGCCAGACTCAGCAGCAACGATGGCAACACACAATAATAGCCATGCCACATGTGATTTAGATTAACTGCTCTTCTGTTTAGTTCATATAATGCCTCAACAAATGATCTGATTTACTGTTTTCACATAATCCATCATTAATTCTTTGAGTTACAAAATTACATTTTTTAGTAGCAGATGGAGTGAGATAGGCTCCCCTACAGTCAAAATGGAACTTCACTTTCTCTGACTGCAGCTATGTCACTTTATTTATCTGGTTTTTATTTTAGACGTAGTTTCCATTTATATGTATGAGGATTTTGGGGAACAGTAATGCTTCTATTAAAAAATGTTATCTTTAAGGCTGCTTTTAAGCATGGGGAACTGAGTAGTAGTCACTGGCTGCAGACCGCTGGCTCTGGTGGTGAGGGGAGAGAGGAGTGGGTGTTTTGGCAGCATGCACAGACTAACTCCTCCTCCATCTGAGGAAGCTGCTGTTGTGGCTGCCAGAGGAAGCTTTTGGGCTCTTAGAGGGACAGTCGTGGCACCCACATTGATGGCACCCACCATCAATGGTGGCAGCAACAGGAATAGGAGCCATGATCTCAGCACTCTTCCACTATGGGCAGTGCAGGAAAGCAAGTAGGAGCTTTTGGGAAGTCAGAATTGTTTCCAGGGTTTGTGGAAAGGGAGTAGAGGTAAAAAGTTGCACGAAGACAGGGGAGGCTGTCTCCTTTCCTTCCTTTCCATGCATTAGAGGTGCAGAAGCTCTGCACTCCCTCTTCCCTAATCTATCAGTCCTTTGCTAATCGTCTTCCCCCACCTAAAACCTTTTGGCCTGCCCTCCTCCCTTTTTCTCCCCACAGCCTATTGAAATCTTCCCTGCCTCCCTCTGAACCTTGCTCTGCCATTGCTGAATTGGATTTTGCCACTCCAAGAATGAGAACAAATTAAACTACTTTATCTCGATCATTTGGGCAGCAAAATGCAATTTGCTTGTGTTGCTGCAGATCTTTGAGCCAACTCTGGTCTGGACACTTTTATCACTTCGCAATCTAATCTGCTGAATATCTCAGATCCTCTTGCATTGAAAGAAAATGGGTTTTTTAGACAAAATTTTTTAAAAGCCAGCTGTGAATTTATGCACGCACAAACCCACAGTGATATACATGTCCTCATATATCTCTATATGTATGTATGTACATGTATAATAAATAAAAAATACATATAACACTTTGAAAGTCCACACCTAACTTGCTAATGTCAGCTACAGTTGATGGACAGCCAAGTCAGACTCTTTTTATAGTCCATTTCTAAAATGAAACTATAAATTTTAAACCCAGGCTTCATCATTACAGAGAAAAAAGCTTTTCCAGCCTATTGATGAAATATAACATTTGATAGGATTTATGAGGCCCAGATTCAGGAGGATAATTTGCAGAGCACTTAAAGCTCCTTTTTCCTGCCCTTTGCCTTCCCTCCTCTCAAATACACATACCAAAAAAAGCCATTAGTAATGAAAAATTATTAAGGAAGATTTTTCTTGATTCCATACAAATGTCAATATGAGAAAGAGGAAGAAAACAGTTGCAGGAGCTCTTACAGTAAAGGGGTCTAAGTAGAGCCAGGCTGATTATATGAGAGGAGTGCTGGCTTTTACTGATAAATACATGGTGTGATTATTTGCTGTAATACAGTCATTTGTAATGTGTCTCTGTGTGTATGTGATTTTTAGTAGTACCGGATGGAATTTATTTTTTTATCACATTGAGATATTCACCAACCAGCCACATGAAGTTAAAAATAAAACTGATACCCAGCTTCTTGGTATCTTGATAAAGTTTCCTTCTGGCTTGTATTACCAGAGTGATAATTTCAGAGGAAAAACATCTTCTGTAACTTGTGATCACAGTATCTGTCAAATGGTAGGAAATGAAGAAAACTGCCAGACAGTGTCAGATTTATTAACAGCTCTAAGAAAACCAAAATTAATGCGTTTTCTCTTCTTTGATGGGTTGAAATGTCCATGTGCTGTACTTATCTTAATGGACAAGTGAAGGAAGTAGCACTCATCAATTAAGTTTCTAATTAAGCTGACTACAGCTTAGTCTGGAGCACATGCAGTAGTGCTTACCAGGCTGTACGCTCAAAGGTGTTGTGGTGGTTGTTAAGGAGTGCTCATCCTGCAGATTCCAGGAGCAAGCCAGCTTTATGCTGCCTTCAGGAACATGCAGCCAGCCACTGGACCGTGAAGCATGCAGTCCTATAGGGCAGGGAGGGGGGCAGCCACAGAAAGCCAGGCTATGCCTGTTGTGTGAGGGGAGTTGCCAGCTTAATTTCCATTAGAAAACTGTATTTCTACCTGTTAATAGACAATCTTCAACCATTTGGGTTGAAAATGCCTATTTGGAGGAGTGCTGAAGCTGACTTTTTGTGAAACATGATGACAGCTATTTTGAGGGGGCCTGGAAGGAGAAAACAAGGGGTTGTTTTGTCTGTGCAAAAAGTAAAAAGAAGCAGCATATAATCTTTCAACAAGAATCTGTAGTCTTTCCATACACTGGAAGGGGTCTTTATATTTTGGAAGGGAACGCAGCCTAGTCTTATACCAGACTGTGCCTTTTGCCACCCCTTGAACAGTGACAATTTGACTAAGTTATAAGATTTAGACTGCCTCCCACACACATGATAGAAACTTGGCTGCTAACTTCACCAAAAGTGCTTGTCCTGAACTGCCAGAGCCTATACATGTTTTTCCAGCAATAGGTTCTCCAGGCTACAGGGACCAAAGAGACTCCTGTTACAGGAATGAAGGATGAGGTGTCATGATCACTGTTCCCATATCCTTATGCTCTCCCTTCCTTGGAGGGAAAAGGTGAGCTGATTCAAATGCAAAACACTAAAAAATCCCATGGAGGAAAAAGACAAGAACAGGAACAGAGGAGACGCTGGAGCAGCTAGAGATAAAGCGGGGTGGTAGGACAGGCCATAGTTGTGGATGTTATGTGAATGCTTCAGAGTATAGAGAAGTTTACTAATACCGCAAGTTTGATGTCTGTTAATGTGCCAGACATGGGCATACTCACTTGAACCAGTGCAGAGTGGAAGAAGTGCTGTTGGGTGTCCCATGCCACCTGAAGCCCCATCCTCACTGGCAGGCTGCTTTGGGAAGTGCTTCTGGGAGATGGGACTCCAGGATTGCTGAAAGGAGAGCTGCCTGTGGGACAGAGACTTGCTTGTACGGAAGGCCAATAATGGGTGGAGAAAATTGGCATCCTTGGCTGAAAGGTATGAAGGGAAAAACTTACATCAGGATGAGAACCGGGAATTGAGGCAGCAAGGCAAAAACAGATGTGAAAGGACTTGTAAGGTGTGTCTCTAAACATGGCAGTTGAAATCACATGAGAATCATTGTGTAGAGACAGAGATGGGCCTGAACCAGAACACTTGCTTTAACATTTCTGCTACTTCCCGGCCAAACGCACAGAGAGAGGCTTACTCTTCTTTTCCCAGGCAAGTTATGCCAAGAAATTGTTCTTTGTAGTTTGAAGATTCCATTACTTAATTTTTTCCATTTTAATTTAACATTTTTTTTGTTACTAATAGAGAGTAGTGCTTACCCTCAACCTTAAACACCTGAAATTCAGCCCTCTCTTCTGCAAATAGAAAAGTGGGAATAATTTCCCATCAGAGATGCAGTGGAGTTGCAGCTATAAGAAGAAGGAGCTAGGAAAACAGTGCATGTTTGGAAGTCCAGGAGCTTCCACTGCCCACATAATACAAAGAAATAAAGTTATACTGCTAGCTTTAGGCCCCTGAGTTCAGAAATCCTTCCCCGACATGCAGTGTGGTTATAAAGTGTTTAATTCTGTCAGTGGGGAGCTTGTGATGAAAGCTAGTTGAAGGAATGTGTGCTCCCCAGTCTTCGCAAGTGCAAACAAAACAACTGTGCTTTGAGGAGCCCAGCTGCACCAGGCAGAGGTGCCCAAGGAGGGAGGGAGCTGGAAGGGAAGAGAGGGTTGGCCTTGAAGGCAGCAGAACTTCGCAAAAATCCATCTACCACTTCAGCATCTGGCAGGGTTTTTGTTGAGCAGTAACCACAAGCTAAATTCGCCATATATAATTCCTGAGAGAAGCTAGTAGTAACTGATGTTTTGATTTTTGAGTCTGTTCCTATGAAACTGCTCAAATCTCAGTTGTAGTTTGGAAATACTGCCCTATCAGAGAACCAAAAAGAGTTTATCTTCGGGGTTGGCCCCTTGGTAGGATTGTCATAAAATTTTTAGGCCCTTGCACTATTACAGTGTAGAAAATACAATTAAGCCCATTTCTCTTGCACATCTGTTAAATGTTTTATGTGTCATTTTAGTATATATTCTGAATAAGTGAACTTTGGATCGTTATATTGGAGATAGGATGTTCTGAAGAGTGTGTATGGATTATAGCCCTCTGTGAGAAGCCCCATGTGTTACAAGACATCCGAGCTCACTCAGTGGTGCTTCCATTTTGCTATGCCTTGCACTCCCCGCTAGTAAAGTGTGTTAGAAATAATTTCATTTGTTGTCTTTGCTTTTCTTTAGCTTGTAGTTGGAACATTAAATGCTTTCCATATAAGGCTTACATGCTTCACCTTGCATGTGCCAGTGGCTTAATAAGAACATCTGCTGTCTTTCTGTAGCAAATCTGATGATTTTTCTATGCACGTATATTTAGTTGTACATATAAATAGAATCCAGGCACTGTTAGATGCGTATGGAAGTGTACATCAGATTGAAATGGTAACATATGAGGTTTTCTGCAGTTCCATTTATGAAGTATCAAGTTAAAAACAAAGCTGTGAAGTAGCCAGAAAACTTTTTATTTCTGCAGCCAAAGGCATATGCTTATATAGCCTAACCTAATTAGGTCTCTGATATGTTCTTAGAATGGTCAGTATTTCATGTATTGTATCGTTGTCTGCGAATTGTTTTTTCATTATAGTTGGGGTTTTATGCAGCAGAAAGTGGGAAAAGCATTGCTCCAGATGTCTGGCTCCTTTCACCGATTTTGTTGCTGTCTACAGCAAAATTTGAGGTTTAACTCTACAGTGCAAATTCCCTTTGAATCTTTGGATACTCTTAAACAGTATAGTACTGGAATATGTGTAGATGTCTACAAAGTACAGTGATTGGAGTGGCTGGTTTAAGAGGAGCTATAAAATGGTTCCAGCTGGAGTGCATTCTTGAGGTAAGCTCAAAATGCACTCCAAATTGTCAGCACAGTGCTCAGGAAAAACAGAAGAAACAAATCATCTTTAGTGTGCTTTGCTTCCCTTAATGCACATAACGATAGTGTAAATGGAAGCTGGTCAATTTTCAACAGTTTGTGTAAAATTGTCCCTAGGTTTTGCTTCTGTACTTCAGCCTTTGTGCATAAATGCATCACACTGGGTTGTAAGTATACCTGTGTGTATTTCTGTGGTCATAATGCCATCTATATTTCAATAAGTATTGTGTATCAGTCCATTAATATTTATATGGAACTGAGAGCTTTGGTTCTTGCAATTTTTAATAAACATTGATGGTGTTACTAGTTTATACAGAGCATCCAATATGCTCCATCAAAATGGCAGCTCTAATTAGGTTCCTTGAATTAGCTAATGGATTTTGAGAAAGATAGCTTGCAAAGCTCTTACAGCTGTCCAAGATATTCCTGCCATGGCAGAAAGACAAAAGGCCACTGGAAGCTACAGACTTTAAAGCTTTAGAAATGCAGCTGACAGTTAAAAAAGATAAATTACATTAGTATTTTTTTCCCGTAAAAGTCCTATTGCTGGATTAATGTTATCCTCATAGTGACCATTCATTAAAAACAACCAAAAAAGCACCAACTTTGTCGTTGGATGTTTTGGCTCTGAGATCTGTGCTTTTCCCTGATGCTTTGCATATGGTGTGAATCTTTCTTTTTAAATGTAAGCTATATCTGTCACAGAATTACAGACACAGAGACTTTTTTCTTTTTTTTTTTTTTGGTTGAGGTTGAGTTTTCTACCTAGGCCAGGTATTAAAAAAGCAACCCACACAGAGGATTAGTTGCCTCCACTTCGATTGTGGCATAGATTGGCATGTGTGAACAAAGAGCAGGATGATATAGTCTCTAGTATGAAACTTGGAGAGGTAATTTCTGGGAGAAAATGGATAGTTACTCTGGGCTTTGTCATTTTCAACAAAATCTGTTTTATAGCATGGGCAGAAGCAGCTACTGTGAGCAAATTCTTAGACCCTCGATTCTTCTCTCACAAGGGAGTGCAGAAATTAAGACTGCACTGAATTGTCACCTTCTCTCCCTCTTACTTTTGCTTTGTGTGTAGTAAAGAGAATTCCTGAGGGACTGTTGAATGGCTAATTCTTTGGAAGTCTGTAAAATACTTATTATTTCAGCTTTAGCCATAAGTTCAATAAAATTATTGCAAAAAGCAATAGCCTACAAGTGAATAAACCTCACTGCCAGTTGCAGGCAGGTATGATAGCCATTAAGAAATAGAGTTACATTTCTTCACAAGAGTTTAGCATTCTGCTTTTGCTTTGTTGAATTGTTAAAGCTGCTGCAAATGGGGTTTGGAGGGTTGAAAATCTGGTCTGTGTTGATGTGACCTATCTATTGTAAATATGCCAGCTGCTTTACATCAGTAAAGTAAAATAACCCCTCCCAAGCTGTATTGTAATACAAAGTGCCAAAAAAGGCAATTTAAGTACTTTGCTGTGTAAATCCAGATGAAATTACCTTGGAGAGAAGGCCTTCAATTATGCCTCACACGTGACTTCTGCATGATGGATAAAAGGCATAATTGATATCATCTTTAGTGAAGAAACCAGAAACTGTTGCATTGTCTAGAGGCTACTGAAAATACCAGGAAAATCTGTTTTTCATTATTTTCATTGTGTATTGTTTATAGAGAGTTTGGTTGTTGTCAGCAGCTGAGTCCCTAATCTCCCTGCTTTTCTAGCCCTTCAGAGACAAGTGCACATCTCAGATCAATGAGGCAGCAGTAAACTGGTCCCATGCCAGAAACAGACATTGCCATTAACCAGCCTGAACTGTAAAGGCATCTTTTTTTTTTTATTAGTTAAAATCTGGTGATGGCCTTCTTTGATGAGGCACACAATACATTCAGAAGAAAGATGACAGTCTGGCTACAAAGAAGAAAATGTCTGCCTTTTTTTATTTCCTTTCTACTTGATTGCAAATAACCTGTTTTTGTTAAGAGTAGCACATACCATGTCTGCTTACAGTGAAGTCAAGCCTCAGTGTGCCAGTTTTGTTTCCATAAACAGCAGATTAGGGTATACCTCCTATTATTTCTGGCCAGCTGTAGTCAACTATAAGTTACAAAGGAGAGTAATGGAGATGAGAAGTGGCCTGGTTTGAAAAGATGATGCTCATTTGAATGTCTAGGCCATCTGCCATGACAAACAGGAAAAGGTGGTGTGTATCATGTGAAGGGAGGGAAACATAAAAGGATGCTTTGTGTCAAGCCACTGAGAGATATTTTATAAACAGTTTAGAAAAACTGAAAGTGATACAAATCTGTTGGTCTCAATCTTCAAATGGTTCTTTTGAGGCTACTATAAACATATTATGGGCTATTTGGGGAAAGAAAAGGTTAATGACACTGCAAATTCATATCACACAAGGTTCTCTTTCCTTCTTTCTTCCTAATGAGTCTGTAGGAACCTGAGAATATCATCTTCTCTCTTTCACTAATCTCCTAATGTCAAGAGGTCAGTAGTGATGCTACAGGGTCAATAGGACTCAATTTACATCCAGACAAATGGTAGTCATGTGCTGCCCTAGGAGGCTTTGACCTTTTGGACAGAAGTGGTTGTACTGCTTTTATGTTAGCCTAAAGAATTGAAAGGTGACAGCTTATGTACCACTGAGGCACATTTATGATTTTTTAAAATATTGTAAAACAGATTAAGATTCAGGGACTTTAATATACAGGTTCAAATAAACGTAAATAGCTTCTTCAGTGTCATTTGTTTTTCTGCAGTTTATTTATGATTCTTTATATGTATTTATGTACATAGCGAGAAACACATCCATCCAATGCTTCTCATGTCAGCCCATCTGCACAGACCTTCTCAGATAGTCCTGTCTAAATGGAACAGGGCTCAAAGTCATCTTACCAGTCACTTTGCACAGGTGTCCAAATCAAGTGTAGCCAAAACTCAGGCTGGCTTTGACTAAATATCAAAGAGTGAATCTGGAACCTGCAAGGCAATATCAATGATGTCAGCAAGGTATTTCTGACAAGTCTTTCATTACAATACCATTCCTTTACTCAAGTGCATATGAAAACAACAAATGTTCATTTCTCTTGGTGGTGACAAGGATGAAAGCTGAAATATTGTAGAATTATGTTCTTATAATTGATTTTCTTTTTATCACTTCCCACCCTTTTTTTTATTCCCTATTACTGTTGAGGTTCCAGAAATATCTTCATGAGCAATGTAATACTTCAGGGTAGAAAGACAAGGGCTGGAACTCAAAGAGTAACTTACTCGAGTATTTATTTGTTATAACTTCAACATGAAAGTTTTATCCTTAGTGAAAGATATTCTTACATTCTCTGTTGGACTCCATTATACATCTTTGTAGACCACTGTGTTCCTTTCAGTATGTAAAATTAGTTTTGTTTTATACCATTATGTCCATTTTCTAGAGTCTGTGGATCACGTTTTGTCTTGGATTTGTTTGTTACTGGAAAATTCTCTAAGAGAAGAATTTTTCTTTTCTTTTTTTTTTCTTCTTTTTTTTTTTTTTTTTTGTTTGGTTGTCTTTTGCGGTTGTTTGTTTGTTTGGGTTTTTTGTTTTTGGGGGGGTTGTTTGTTTTTTGTGTTTGTTTTGTTGGGGGTTTGGGGGGGGGGGGTTTTTTAGGGGGTTTTTTTGCTTGTTTTGTTTTAACTTGGAAGCACCAGATGTTTGCTTAGGGGCTGACAGTCAGCTGGGTGATAGAAATAGATTGCAAAAAAAAGCAATATTAATGTGTTTAGGAAGACCACTGGAAACAAAATGCCTATTGCCTCCTTAAATGTATATTTATATACAGCTTTAAGTGGTTCATCTTACTCTGTATGTGCATCGCTTGTTTTTAATTTTGTGTTATCAAGAAAGCTGCAGCAAGAAGTCACTAATTTAAAATTGTCATTTGACCTGAATGGTGGAAATCCTGATTAGCAACTCAGAGAAAGAACAGAGGGGAGATTTTGTTGTGTAAAAACCTGAGCCACACATATTAAACACTGATTATGGTGTTTTGATTCTTTGAAAAAATAACTTGTCTGTCATATTAAATATAAAATGTTATTGCTATGGTGCTTGTTCATCTATCTCTTCAGAGATGATGGGATGAAATTTCACCATCATAATTTGCACAATGTTAGAGATAGCTTGAAGCTAAGTCTGTGCCACATTATGGTTCCCTTTTTGTCTTGGGTTGCCTGTTCCAACTGTACCACTTGAGTGACTCTTTCATAGCAGGTCCCTTTGCATTCACAGTGGGCAAGGTGTAACCTGCATAGTGCTTCTGACAGGTGCAGGCACAGGGCAGAGGATGCTGATTTCTGCTGTTTGTTCAGCCCCAGCAGCATTGGTTAGCACGATCACTGAGCCTTTTTGTGTCTTTCTCCCAGGCAAGAAGAAAGTTTTGGTTTTAAGGTCTGTATCTAACAAAACTACAGAATGGCTGACAGGAATGTGCTTTTTCCACTTTTCAATGTTCATGTCAGTTTTAAAAACAAACAAACAAAAAAACCCAAAACCTTACAGTGGGTGCAGCTTATTTGAAGAACTGTTGAACTTTTTTTAATATTGTTTATGGCTTGGGATTTTCGACAGGTTTTGTTACTGTTGTTTGAAATCAGCACCTGATTCTTCGCTAAACTCTTTTTGAAGTTTCTTGGAGATTTATTCCATCACTTAGACATTATTTTAAAACTTCCCAGTATCAGCTGTTTCTGAATCAGTCTCCTTATACGTGGCACAACTTCAGGAAATCATTCTGAAATCAATTGCAGAATGCAGAGTGGATGGTTCTCTTATAGTCTTGTCATGACACAGAGAAGTCTGTGGGTAGATTAAATGTTAGACCGTGGGAACAGGTGATGGTGGAGGGGATCATGTATGTGTGGTTGCAAGGTTCTCTGAGAACGTGTAGCGCAGCTGTGGAGCCATGTCAGGGAAGTGAGTGTGCACAAAATTGTAGATATGATGAGAACTGTAATATTTATATCTCCTCAAGGAGGGAACACTGCATTAAATGTAAAGCTACTGTAAAAGAAACCTGTCTGCTGTGTTTATTAGGCTTGCTGAAAAGCTTCAGTAAGTGTCCTTAATATAAACTGACTTTGATTGGGGTATTGTTTTTATATTTCCTCTGTAAGTTCAGGTTCCTTTTCAATATAAATAGTCATGCATCTGAAACATTTGAACTGGTATTCATCTGCTGTTTCCCTGTTTGAGAACTGCTATCTGATCAATATTTTTTAATTATGTATTTATAGGCAGATGGGAGAATAGTTTACAGTCAATGTATGATCTTCCCTGCAAATCTTGGAATATTGTGTTGGGGTTTTTTTAATATTGCCTTATCAGTTTCTTTTTTTTATTACTGATGACTTCATTCTGTTTGAATTCAATGCTTCAGTTTCTTTGGGGTAAACTAATAGATTATGTATGCGATATTTGCACAGTGCTGATTGAATTCATCTGGTGAGTTTGAATGTGGTTCATATATTCACATAATTGTCAGGAGCCAACTTGAAATTCAGAACTGTTTCATGAGCATTGCACAGGGCATCATATTTATCTCACTTTACCCAGGAGTGGGTAAAATTTTCATGGTAAACTAGAATGCAGCTCTTTCAAAAGCCAATGCCTTTTACATAAACTGTGGAGCTTTAACTGTATCCTGAAAAAGCGAGGCAGATGTACTGACCAACTCTCTTCCAACTCGTTCACCCCACCTTTCTAACAAATTCTGAACCTGCTGGCTGTCTTTGACTAGACTTGACGGGTGGCTTCATGTTCAAGAGATACTGGAACACTATTATGTTATGAAAATAAGCAGCCTGCTAGAGAGGCCCAGATGAATGCTCTTGCTGGGGTGAAGCGCTGCAGTGTGAACCATTATCAGACACCAGAGAACCCACAGGAGAGAAGCACAGGAAATCAGACTTCACGGAGCTGCTAGTTTCCACAGAGATTATGCTTGTGTTTTCACACTAATCCAGATGGATAACTTTCCATGTGCTGCTATCTTTCATTCAAACGTTCCTACTCATTCTCATGCTTAGGGTTTGTACTTTAATACAATGTGGCAAAGGTTTGCCAAAGCACAATATGTCAGGCCCTGTCTTGTAATATATATCATCAACTTGAACTCTGCAGCACCACTTCTACTTGCTGGCTCAATGGGTTTGAGCAGAAAGAATTTCACCTACAGCAGATCTGCAGTCACTGGAGCACAGGCTGCTGTTACTGTCTCTTACAATATATCAATCTCAGATTTCATTTTAAAAGGGAGGAAAAAAACAATCTATGTGGTATTTTCAGATTACCTTTTCAGACAAAATATCTGGAGGTAGAAAATGTATATGTAGCCATTAGGGCACTGGTGGCAGGTGCTAATACGGTTTGCAGAGAGCTGCAGGGAGTCAGATTGGCTGGAATCAAACTAGACCTGTTGGCTGTATTTCAGCGTTTCCCTGTTACCTTGTGCTGCTTTGGGCAATAATGTTGGCAAAGCAACTGGGACAATACTTTGGGCCTTATCTATATGTTAGCAGCCCTAATTAAATGCTTTATCTGTACTCACAAGTAAAGTCAGGGGATTTTACCAGCGTTGTACTGCTCATGAGCTGTGGACCAAGCTTCACTGTTCTAAGTGATAGTCCCCATTAGCTACACCTCAGTGTTCTGCAAACTGGAAATGGTTCTCCACTATTTGACAAGAATTCATGCAAGGAGCAGAGGCATTTATCTGTGGAAGGAATAAAGGGGAAAAGGGAATATACTTTTTTTCCCTCAGTAGTCCACAGAGTTTGTGGAAGCTTTCTGCACTGTCTTGGCAGACAATGAGAAAAATTTCATATGCCCTGGAAGACTTGAGTAAGTCAGCCAGAGAAGCTTGAAATCTCTAGGACTTCACAGAGTAGAGTGGATGGATAATTTAGGATCTAGGAAGGGAAGTAATTTGATTTTTCCTGGAAACATACTGATGCTGCAAGTAAACATTTCCAATCCTGACTGCATATTCAGTTGCATTTGCAGCCTACATGGAATTTCCCTTCATTGGCAATTAATTTCCAACTGGTCTAGATTGCTGATAGATACTAGAAACTAATTACTATTGAACTGATAGGTTTATGTCCAATATTTTGTATGTGCTGTCCAAATTCAGTTTGCTATGCAAATCCTGTAAAAGCCTTCTCTAGATTCTGGCATACTCATAGGGGAGTGCAGTGTATCAAGATGCTCAACTGAGTCTCTGCTTATGTGAATAAATCTCTATCTCTGTAGTCCACTGTTGGTGAGACAGAGTTAGGGTTGTAGATTAAGAGAATATATGATGATGTGCTGCAATAACAATGGTTTGAGTTTAGGAGCAGCCACAAATTACTGTATAATTCCCCCTGAATGCCAGTAAATGCTACTGAACCATACGGTCAGTATTCACCCCAGTGCTGACTAGAGCAGGGCTGGAAGTAGCTGCAGAAAACTTAATTTATTAATTTTAAATACCATCAAAACTTTTTTAATTCTTAACCATTTTCAGGATTTCTTTTAATATTTCCAGGTTATAGCTTGAAATTCCACAGTTGTACAAATCCAGCTGTAAGGTTTTAGAAGGCTCACCAGGGTCAAAACCCACAGAAAGGCATGTGTTTAACTTGGTAAACTAAGGAACTCCACCAGCTTTTACCACGGCAGTTTGCAGTGTACGCAGTTCAGCACACAAGTGAGTCTTTGTGGATTACTAAGTGGATTACTGTTTAATTACAAGTTTTAAAAGGTGGTGTCAAGATTTAGTAGTGTGCTTTCCCATGTCTCTTGCCTCCTCTATTTTCATGGCTGATGTTTGAGTTCTTTGTATAACTGGGAGGGAGTTTGTTTTTTTATAACATAAAACTTCTTTCTGTGCTTCTCTGTGAATAATAGTTTATTCTTTACCTTGAACAAATGTAATTTTAGGGAAATTCCACATTTAGTGTGGGAGCAAAAGGAAACTTTTTTTTTTGTCAGCTTATCATCATCATCATTATTATTAAAATATGATAGCCATTTATAGCTGCTCATAGGAATGTTAAAAGTTTTCTTGTGCTCCCCCATCTGTCTGCATCCATCTGTTGCCTCTTGTCTTGTACTGGAATTGTTAAGTTCTTTGGACAGGGACAGACTTTTTAAAAACAGGGATCAAGTTCACAATTAGCAGCTTTATTAATACAAGAAAGCAAAAATAAAGGTGATACAGTGGACACTATGCAAGTCAGGTGAATCAAACATATAATCCGTTTGTCTCAGGTCTGGCAATTCTGTGTGTTTACCTGGTATTAGATATGGGTGTTCATAGAAGTTTTATTTAATTTGCTCTTTGTTTTTATTTGTCAGTGGCTGTACAGGTAGTGGGAATGCTGATCGTATCCAGAGGTTACGGAAGGAGTACCACCAGGCCAGGCGAGAAGGTTTACCTTTCTATGAGGATGATGAAGGAAGAACACAGCTGTCTGACTATGACCAGCGTTGGGTAGGTCCACAACGTGATCCAAAGTGCTTTTGCAACATTCAGGGTTAGCGAAAGGTGCAGATTTGTTTTTGTTTTCCAGAAATCCTATATCAGCTTAACGTGACTTTGGGAAGTCTGTAGAAATGGAGAAATCCTTAATGCCAGCCCACCAAAGAAAATGTTAATAACAAGAACTTGGCTAAAATTAACTGGTCTGATTGCTGTGCTTGATTTAGGCCCAGGTTTCCTCTCTTTAGGCCCAAGATACGGTGTCACTGCCAAACTGTGTCACAAGCAGTAGCATCAGGGCTTTTCAGCAGGATTTATGATACTCTTGCAGTTCATCCAGTTATTCTCTGGGTTAACAAGAGTGTCAGAAGAGCAGACTCTCCCTTGCTTAGTTGCAAAGTAAGAGGGAGGAAATAGAGGCAGGTCTACTCCTGCCCTTCCTTCTGCATGCTGGACGGTAGCAATCTGGCCATGATACAGCCCCTGTAACTTTTAAATGTAATAATTTGCTCCTCTCCCATCAAAAGATCTTAAAATATTCTACCAATGCTATAGAACTGTTACAGGCATGCCATATTCCCTGTTTTACATCTAGGACTCACACTACACAAGAGACATATTATTATCTACCTCTCTACTAAAAAGTAACCTATAAGCCACGGTAGAATTAGAGATTAAATCAACAGTGCCAGATTTTTGAATGTATTCAATAAATGAAACAGCTGTAGTCTATGGGTACTCAAGAGTTCTGCCTGAGCATATTTCAGAGTTGGACTCTGTCTCTTTAGAAGCAATTATAATCAACCAGCATCTAAAAACATAACTTTGATAAAATGCATTTTATGCTAAACTTGAAATTTTAGTTTAAAAACACACAGAATTATGTTAAAATCTCAAGAATCTGTATACATGTGAAGTTTGAACTAACATTGCTGGGTTTAATGTCTCCAAACTATCGGTGTGAATGCTGAAGTGAAATCTGCAATGATTGAGGTTGTAGTCTAAAAATTCCTAAGCAAGACTAGACTTTATTGCAATCAGAGAGAGAGATAGAGTTGAAAGGGGTATGTTTATATAAATTATCATATATATTTGTTCATTAACTCCAAAACTGTTGGGGTTTTTTGTTGTACTCTGATTCAATTACCTAAAGTGTTATCTTCAACAAAATAATTCTTTCCTTGGAGCAGTTAACTGTAGTCTACTGCCTTAAATTTTGTGCACCAAATTTGGGATCCAATGTAGCTGCTATGCTTTTTCTGAATTGCTTTTGTAAACTAAAATAAGAATACATATCAAATGTGTCCTTCTGTTGAAATTCTATGTGGTAATAAGGGTCCTGTCAGCCCTCAGACTGGGTCAATGGTACCTCTTCAGCAACCTGAGGATTTCTACTTCTTATCTGAAACTGATAAAGCTTTATTGATCCTCAGAGGAGGTTGAGATTTATGGTCCAGTGTAGTTTCACAAGATTCACAAAGGTTTCTTCTAGGTAATCCTTTCTAAGCCTTTCCTATTAGGTATAATGCCCAGAGATTACTGATTTCCAAAGCTTTGCTTTTCCTGTGAGGCATGTTGTCCTTAATCAGAGCACCTGAAAGGGCGCTTTAAGTATCTCAATCTTGAAATGATTAATAATAGTGGCACCAGGATTTTTGTGCTTTGTCCTTCCAATGCAGAATATTTTTAAATGTTTTTCTTGTGAAGAATGGCAGTCAGTTCAAAAGCAGAGTTTACCTTGAGGGCTTTAATACTGTGAAGTTTGTTGCTGCAACAGTTCTTCTTGTTGAACTGGTTCATAAATTTCCAAGACTTCTGGTCTCTTCTCTGCAACAATATCACTCATTGATCCATCCAGCCTTGCTTTCATAGGCATTATCTTTTAGTCTGGAAAATACTGCAGCCACAGCTTGCTCTCTTTTGACTCATGGCTGAAATTTGTTAAAATACCTATGTTACATCAATCTATTCAGACAGAAAAAAAGGAACAAAAATAAAATCAAAATATTAAAAAGAAAACAAATGTCTCAAAATATCTTACCACAAGAGTCTTCCAGATATTTTTTAACCAAAACCATCATTCCCACCTTGGGCTGCTGACCCTCAGCAGTACTGTGGTAACACAGACTGAACAACAGCTGATTATTTTCTACCTTTACTCATCAGTGAAGATGACTAATTGCATAATTATGAATAAATAAAAACTTACTCTAATCTTCAGGATGTCAGGTCTGTCTTTACAGAGTCAACAGGCAGTTGAGGAGGAGGAAAACCTTCTGGTGTATGTTTTCTTCCTTCCCACGGGAGGTTATGGCACCAGGGACGCTGCAGCTGGAAAAGAGATATTGGGTCTCTCTATGTATTTTTAAGACTCAATTAGTTCTTTCCTTGCTTTTCTCAGTCAACTGTTTTACCTAAGCCAACTTTCCTACAAGATGTCTTTCTAATGTACAGCAGCTGCTATAATCACTTCCCACCATCTCATGAAACATGCAGATAAGTTGGGAAAAGCAGAGGATAATTTGAGAAGACACTATCCCATCACAAATCAGCAGCCTCAAAAATGGACCCTGGGTCTTGTCCTCCAAAATAGTATCTGAGAACTCATGAGGCAAACTTCTATCTGATAAAGCTGACATTGACAAGTGGCCTTTAGCTGACACTGTAATGGGACAGAATTTCTAATAGAAGGGGTATTTCTAACAATCTACTTTTTTTAAATGGGATAAATCAAGTTAAAGTGTAGAGCCAGCTGAAAAGCTAGCATTGTAGGGGGAAATGATCTCATGACAGGCAATTGGGATCCATAAATGTTTTAAAAATAAGGTCAAAAATTCATTTTAAATAGGCCTGCTATTCTCTCATCCATTCCTCCCCCCTGCATCCATTTTCCAATTCTTCTCTGTTCTTCTCATCTGTTGTTGGATGAATTTTTGCTCTCTTGCGCCTTCATTCTGCTCTCTCTTCCCCACAGTCTGTTCTTTTTCTTTTTGTAAGGAACTGAATAATTCAGTTTAGTGTGTCTCCATAAACAGACACATGTATATAGCACTGTCTGTGCTATAAAGCCAGATCCTTTGAAATTCTTTTCCAGTTCCATTGTGCTTCCATTTGTTGTTGAGTTTTGCATCCTTTGGATTTGCCCCCCGCCACCCTCTCTTTTTAGGTTTTCAACTCAGATAAATGATAAACCAAATTCTGTAGGGTGGATCACAAGGCTTAAAGTAAACCTCAGCTAGTTAACCAAAGGACAGGCTGATGATACGTATAAATATTGTTTAGGAAAATAAATGCCTATTGTCAGTGTAATGTGAGATTAGCCTACAATTTTCTGACAGCTAGAGTATATTATGATGTATCAGCTCAAAAAAGAGTTTAGGCATGTGCACACATGCTCATGTCTTAGTGGGGCATCAGATATTCAAAGTACTCATGAACCTATCCAATACAAACCTAATCTATGTCTGCTGAATGAGGCAGAGGATGTTTATGTACTATTATCATAGCTGCAGTATCAGTCAGACCCTGAGAGAACTATGTAAGCAATAAGCTTCAAGAACTTAGTCTCTCTAGGAGTTTGAAGGCTTTTTCACTGATACTCTTTTGCAGGGCTTTAGAGTCGCAGCCTAATAGCAGATCATAAGAAGTAGCTAAGGAGCTGTCAAGACAAAGCTGTGCAGTTAGCATCTGCACTTGTATTTAAGGGCATTTAAATAATGAGGAATTAATCATCTATTTGAGGATTTACTTGGATTGTCTTACAGACTTTGTACAAATCCAGTTACTTAAAACATCAATTCTTTCCTTCAGGGTGGCAGTAAATCCTTGAAACTTTATCTTTTTAATGTACATTCAAGGATTGTATGTAATACCAGCCACATTGCAAATAGTTCAACTGTTAGTGACCACATCTGCTTCACTGTACCAAACCTTGTGTTAACTGGTTCTAAAAGCCATTTCCTTATTTGCAGATCAGATTTGCAAGCTTGTAAATAACCTAAAGATACAAGAAAATCTGTCTCTGGATACTAGCTGTGAACATTTCCATTGAAACAAATCTGTAATGTACTGAGTTTTGTCAGTTCCATGTTGAGAGTATGAAGGAAGAATCATGCCTGTCTGTGTTAAAGGCCAAGTACTTTATTGTGTGCCTGGCAGGGTTCCAAGCCTAAAAATCAACCAGAACAAAGAAAGGAGCATTAATAACTGCATTATTTTTCCATAATGTGTCAAAGGGTTCTGCGCTTGCTTCAGGATGAATAAGGAGCTGTTTGTACTTTTCATGATCAATTAATTCCAGGTTCAGGATGTTGCATTTCAAATAGGTTAGGTTCCCAAAACACACAAACGTTTGTGTTGGACCATGGTTAGAAACCAGAATTCCAATTTCTAGAATAGTAACATTCCTGTCTTCCAGCGCAATGGGAGAAACTGACAATTTTATATACTATGTGAAACCATATAGCAGAAACTGATGCAAATTCCAGACTTTGAGTCCATAAACTATTAGTAAAAAACATTAAATTCAAAAAAGAAAGGACAATAACTTACTTAAAGTATAGGTGCTTTGAAAAACATGGATCAGAAGTAGTTGTTGTTAAAATACTGAGTATGCAAAACACTTTATTAGAATGTATGATTAAGTTACCAGTCAAGAACTTTTTATGGTCACTACTTATCTCTGCATAATGAAGATTTCAGATTGGGGTGTATTCTACAGAGCTGTCCAAACTAAGCAGAGTGATTTTGAAATGCACAGGCCAGCTTTTGGGGGTAGTTTTGGGGGGAAATTATTTGGTAAAAATCCCTGCCAAACCTCATGTGAAAAATAAACTATTCCAAATGGCACATGCAAGGAGAGCCAAATTCACTTCCATTAATACTAGTAATAAAGAGTGACTCCTATAACTTGTTTGGAGTCACTCCTACTTACACAAAGGTTGGTTTTGGCACAGATTATCTGAACCAGAGGGAAGCCTGAAATGCTCATATCTTCATGCATGCACTATGTACATACTCTTATTTACCAGGGGAAACAGTTCTGGTCCATATGTCATCTTAGCAAAGCCCACTGGTTCTGTTTATACCCGATATGAATTCCAGAAACATATCATGCCATCTATTCCACAAGGTGCCCCATCACACAGCTGCTTTTTGTTGTTTTCCCATTCAGGGGGGTGATTCTGAGAAGGACAAACATTAGGCATTTCTCTTATTTCATACAAGTAGTTGAAGGAAATCAGAGAAAAACATGCACTGCTGCCAGGCTGTGGCCATCCTTGCAGGCTCACAACACTGAGAGATTCCAAATTAACACATGTGCCTGCAATGATGTCTCTTGCAGTTAGGGTAGGTTCTTCTGATGTTGCCCAAACAGAGAACTTCAGTGGGGCATCACGGAGATCATGACAGCTGCCACGGATCATCTTGATATGATATGAAGGGCCCTAGAGGTTTTCCATTGTATATATTTTGCCTAATTTGCCAATATGTTAAGGGAGGCAAGACACAAATCTCCAACTGGTAATTATATTGATGAGGGGCATTCATGAACAGGTAACCCATGCTGTTTATTATGTTGAACAGTTACTGTGTTTGTGCATATAGTCAGCCCTCAGCTCTGCAGCCTTCATGCTTTGGGGCACAGCTGAATGGGCACAGAAACAGCCTTTTTGGAGCTAGGCTGCAATCTGGCTTGACTGCAGTTCTGAGTAGCACAGGCTCTTTGTAATTTGCTTTGGTTTTGGCAAGCTTCTGCCAGTATAGGCTTTAACAGGTTTCTGCCTACTTGTTGATCATTCTGTAGATAGGGGACTGTGTGGCCACTTGCCCTGAGCATGTGTGCACACTGTCAAACCTCAGGCCAGCATCACATGGGGGGCTGGAAGAGGACTGAGTTTTTAACACTGGGGCCTTGCTCTTGGGGTTGCTAAAGCCAACTTTGGCTCTTTGAGCCTTCCCTTACTTAGGCTCAGTGAAATGTACTTCTCTGTGACAGCTTGATCCCAACCCCTAGCAACTCGGTGCCCCACATACCACAGAATCAAATACAGCTGCTCACAGGTCCAACTACAAGGGAGGGGGGAAAGTAGGTTTCCTTTTAAAATTGACCTCCTCTTCCTCAGGCCATTACTAAGAGGCCTGCTTCAACTTCTGGAAAGGGGCCCCAGTTACTACAACACTCATTTTTTTTAATCATAAGACAAGTCTGTAATGCCATTGAAATTCATGTCTGAAATTAAGCATGTGCTTAGATATTTATTGGGTCAGGCCTGAAATCAGGCCTCAGACTTTACCCTTTCTTAGGCACGAGCTTTGGTCTTTACTACCAAGTATCTGGTGTATTTATCAAATAGATGCTTGACACAGTTGACTCCTCTTTTCAGTTCTTACAGTTTAATCTCCCTGGGCCATGTTCATGTTCAGTGTGTTGCTGATTAAAAAGAAATCTCTTCCCTACAAAATAGCAATGATCCAAAGGGTTGTCTGGCTACTGTTGGCCCAGACAGCATCCCCTTTCCTAAAGATGCTGGTTACTAGCTCTGCCTGCTAGGGATAACATCCTGCTAAAATAGAGTGGTTTGGACAAAGGACTGCAAAATTTGTCCATTTAACATCAGGGAAAGCAGAATGACCTTAGTGAGGCAAACAGCAACGATTGCCCAGTGTGTGCAGAACAGGGTCGAGCTTGAAAGAAGCAGGGTCAAGCAATACAACTATGTCATTGAGGCTGTTACAGAGCACAGATCTTGTATTTGTTATAGTTAAGTATGTGACAGAAGCCAACTGAAATAATGGAGTTTTGATTACTTTTGATTTCTGGATTGAGTTCTTCTGTTGTATATCTGTGCAGCAATTCTCAATATTGCAGCACAAGATCTGAGGTGGGGGCTTTGAGTCTTCTTGGGTTCTGCTAAAATTCCTCACTGCAAAACGCATTAGCAGAACTGCTTGTTAAATTCCATGCCAGGCACAGTTTCAATAGTCAGGGTGTCAGTGCTCTGGCTACATTGTTGTTTTGCAGTTAAAAAACACTAAAAAGTTCAAGATTTCTTCACAACCAAGGTGTGAAAAGTAATTAGAATGTATCGCTGGGTGCTGTGTGTAAGCAATTATCTATGAATATATAAAGGCTCTATTTTTCTCAACAAACAGCGGACATTGTTATAATTATTTAAAATGAAAAAGAAAGTCAGTGACTCAGACATGGAGAGATTGGGTGGATAACTTTATTAGTTCCCAGTCTAAGGTCTGTAGTGCAGATGCTAATCTAATATCTAGACTGCGTTAAAATAAAGTAAAAAATATGGAAAAAGAGAACTCCATTTACCCTGTAAGGCTGTGCTGTACATAAGTTTGACTGTTCTGCTCAAGGCCAGCTCTCTTCAACTTTCAGCCCTAGGTCTGGCTCTTAAAAAACACTTGGAAAAAGGAGCACTAGCATCTTCTTTCATACTCAATATGGAATCCGACTGGAACACAATCCTTCTGTCAAATGTGCTGAGTTCTGAGAAGTTCTGCAAAAGTTAGTAATCAATTTAATCTTTGTTGGAGTTGTTTTTTTTGAAAACTTCTTTAATGTTCTTGCTTTGTTTAGTAAATTGAATTTGTAAGCAGAAATTTCCCAATGCAGAATGGCACCATGCAAACTAATCTGAAGGACTGATTTTGATTTTTTTGTGTGTTTCTGAGACACTAATCAAGTCTTTCTGAGACTAAATGAGTGTTTTTGACACTAAACACTAAGAAAGCAAGAGAACACACACTGGTGTCTGTGGTTTTGCTGCTTTTTCCTCATCAAATAGCCTGACTGTTGTGTTAAGTGTCATGTTGTCCAATATTAAGTAGAGTCATTCCAGCTGAACTGCATGTCATAAGTCCTCTATCATAGGAGATATTGAGTCTTCTGTAATCCAGGTGATATTGGAATGTCTGCCTTGCAAGCAGAAATATGAGTTCTAGCCCTGCTGCCTCCAAGGGGGTCATGCTGTTCGAGATAGATGATATGTGAATAATCCAGTGCCCCGAGTAGCATAGATTTCTTAAAGTAGTATATCAAATTCAGCATGTAAATTGTGAATGTGTACAACTGAGCAAGAGGACAAATACTGGTATCTCATCTAAAATCCAGTCTGGTCACCAATTTTAAGATTTTTCTGGGTTAGATCTATTGATCTGTTTTCTTGCTAGGCTGGAATAATGATTGTCAAAATTACTACAGCAAATAATGCATTTATGTGTTAGGAGTATCAGTGCTGCAACAAGTAATGGCAGTGGCTCTCAAGGAACCTGGAGTAGGTGTGTGATTTACAGCACCAGGTATTCCAAGAAAAGTCAGAGTAGCAGATACCTAGAGTGAAATTTTGACTTTGAAGTTATGATGTGACTCAAACCAATGTGAGTCACTTGGATTTGTATTCTGAGGAGATTCAAGAATTTCTTGTATTGCAGTAAAGATGGTTTATATCGAATTATATTCTACAGGTCATAATTTGATGATAACTCCTTCAAGATATGGTAAAAATTTATAATTTGAAATACATGCCTGTGCCTTCCATCCTTGGTCTGCCATCATCAAAACAAAGTCATTCTGACAATCTAAATTCAATCTTTCCTGTGGAATGATTATAGGGGAATTTAGCAAAATACTATCTAGCGATACCCACCAGTGAATCAGTGCGAACATTTACATCTGCGTTTTAAGCTAATTTTCAATGTATTTCTCTTAATTTACTAGGAAGATACCTGTCAAGTTAGCAATTAAACTGTAATTTGGTCACTGAGGTGTTTACATGGATTAATAGATCTCCCTCTTAAGCGTATGCTCCCGGGTTTGAAATAATAGCTATACTGCGTGGTAGCATGACCCCACTTGAGTTTCACACACACATGCACAAAATCAAATTCCATCACATTTTAATGCAAATTTTACCTTTGCAAATGATGGCCTGAAAAGAATGAGTTTCCATGGTAACCTTAGGGAACACATAACCTGTTTATCATAACTTCTCCATGAAGCAAGACAGGGGGTGGGGAACATGCTTTGATGTCAGCTGTGCTTTTCTGTAGACAGCATTCTGCTGTAGCACATACAGAGAATTTGCCAAAATGCTCCTGTACTGTTCTAAATAAACTTTTTTTGCTTTCTTAGAAACAGAAGCGGTCATATGGAATACCATAGAGGGAACTGCAATAGGCAGTATTCAACACCATTAACTGACCTTTCAGCTCCTGTCTATAGTTTGACAACTAGGTCAACATTTTGAAAGATCAATCACAAATTAATACTTAACAGATCTCTCTTCCATCACTTTCTCTTTCCTTGCTTTCCCTCCACGTTTTACACTTAGCCCTCAGGTATCCTGGCTGCCTTTCAAAGGCACTTTTTTTTGTTTTCTTGTTCTTCCACTTCACCGCTGAAAGTACTGTTTTGAAAAATGCCTTGAAATATCTCTGAAATCCTACATTGTGGAGCTACCACAGGAAAGAATATATTGATTATACTTCACATTCAGTGCTGGCTTTCAGAGTTGAGGTGGTGGCTTTGGAACTGCCATTAGCGAGGAGTGAGTTTGATGGCTGCAAGCATCTGTAAGGTTGTATTTTTCCTGCAGATGCACAGTAACTCCTGGCTAAAAGAAAGTATGTCTGCAACATTTTTTTAAGGTCATTAGGAGTAAGGAACAGATGTTGAGGTTTTTCAGAATGCTGCTTTGAAGTGCCATTTAGGAGTCAACTGACAAGACTGACCCTATAGGCAGTGATTTTTGGGACTGGAACACAGAGGAACCATTGCCCACAGTTACCCATCTGGTATCCATCTGGTACCAGCAAACAACAGACAGTACCAAATCACAGAAAGACTGTACCAACTGCTAAATTGGTATCAGCAAGCAAAGAAGGTCGCCACCCAACAGCAGTTGCAAGCAGGAGAAACAATGTCTGTAACATTTACAGACTGGAATCTGAAGATCCGGAGGAACCTGATGCCACAGCATATGGAAAGCAATTCCTCTCTCTAAGCCTGCTTATGCTGATGTTGTTGTTTGTTCAGTATTAATCCAGGTTTGGGATTTTTTTTTTGTTAACCATATTGGATTTGCAGTGTGGAGAGCTTTTGTCAAAATGCCATTGAAAGAGCGCCTCTCTTTATTGGCATCTATGTTTAACAGGATTAAGGTGGATTTAATAGCCTGTGCTACAGACTAACCATTCAAATTCTAGGAGTACTGTTCCATAGTGGTGTCAAATCACAATGGAAGGAGTTGAGGTTAACTTTTAACTCCATGACGATTTACTTTGCAGTTTTTCTTTGATGTGAAGCATTCTTGGAGAGAACTGTGGCAGGGGGTTGTTTTCCAGTTTTATTGCCATCTTCCTCCTCTTCCCTTTGGGCATTTCCCCCCTTCTTCCTCCTTTTCTTTTCTTGAAGCAGCATGCTGGTTTGTACAGTAGCTAAATGCATAGAATGCAATAATACAACAGTGAGAGATTTACTGCCTCTAGGTGCTACCCCTTCTACTCTTCAGGACCTCCAGCAAGGCATGATTTTATAGACAATGAAAGGCTCACTCTCCCCTGTGAAGCTGCCTGCCTGCAGGAAGCCTTTCACTGTCTATTTCCACTACTTGCTCTGCAATTTAGTTCCATGCCCTGCTATTTTCCCCTTCCCTCCCTCTTTTCTTCCTTGACATACACGTGCATATACCCCCTGCATGCACATTCAGTACCAAGACCAGATGTAGATAGGCACAGCAAAATAGCATTATCTCAATGTGTGCGTTAAAACCCTCAAAAATACACCAAACATTTTCGTTTTGCCATCCTCATCATAAATGGAAATATTGATCTGTCCCCTGTTTGCTTTCCAGGTACTGACACTGCCATTTCATTTTCCCTAAAAAGAACACAAGCTCATAGATGGGCTACAAAGCATGGCCATTACACCCTGGCATTGGTGCCAAGAACTCTGCTGACTTAGCTAGAGAAAGATGCTGAAAGCCGGTGACTTTAAGAGAAAATTCAATTCAATTTACTTCATACAGTGTCTCTCATGAAGTATTTCAAAATGCCTTATATCAGGAGATAACATAATGAGAAAATGCTTTAGAGAACTGGGTATTCAGATAGCTAGACAAAATGATACACAACAATGAACTGGAGCAAAAGAAAAGACGACTGTCATTTAAAAACAGTAATCATCTGGATAAATAGTCTTGTAAACTAATTACAGACAAAGAATGCAAGACTGGGAGGAACAAGAAGCAGCTTACTTTCAAACAGGCTAAGGCAGAGGACTGGTTTCATGGAGGGGGTAGGAATTATGCACAATATTGTAGAACAACTGCAGGAGACCTGGTTTAGAAATGTAGTCACACGTATGTATGCTGTATACTGCATCACAAATGTATCTCCATGACAGGTTAAATTATTCTCTTTAGTAGTTGGGAAGAGATTAATTACATTGGCCTGGTTCCGGGGAAGAGCAATTGAAATGCCTCCTTGAAGTTGGAAAGAATCAATGCTGATGGGTGCTGTGGGTTTTTTGTTTTGCTGCTTTCAAGATTTTCTCTCAGTTCAAGGGCCTCTGTTTGCCTCTACTTGGAGAATAGGTTTGCAAGTGAGGGTGTCGCAAATCTGGTGCTCATTAAAGACAATTAAGAGATAGAATTAACCAAAACATATTATACGACTAATGCAAAAAGAAGCCACCCACAGAGACGGACACAGGCCAGGAAATGATCTCATTTTGCATGGTCACAGGAAACCATAGTCCTCCAGCACCAGGGATCGGGGGATCGTGAAGTGAGGGTTCAGAAACCAGAGTATTATTTTTGTGAGGCTGTGCAAAAACAATTTGCAGTTTTGGCTTCACCTCCATCTTTGCTGTTTTCTCTCTCCTTAATGTTGCAAGATACAGCAAATGCTGAGAGCTTGTTTTGTACTAAGCTAAGGCAATTGCCATGTTTTTAAACTGTTATGGGAACAGCCTGTTTCCCTTTTAAACTTCCCATCTGTGTTTGTATTTCCCTCAGTCTATTGCCTTTATAGAGAATTTTCCGCTCCCTTTAAATCTAAACCATTTGTTTCACCTCCTTGAACAAGAGGTAGGGCATTACTGAGGAGGAAAAGTAAATCCTGAGATAATCAGCCCTGCTTAATTCCAGCATGGAACACTCCTGTTTCAGTGTTCCTGGTGTTCACTGCACAGGGAGAAGGCACAGTGACTCGTAAGCCTGTATATTAGTGCATGCACATGAGTGTATATAGGTGTATAGAGAGAGAGTCAGAAGAGGAGCATTTAATTGCCTTGCAGTCTGACCAACCAAGTAGTGTTCTGATTGCATACAGCTGATTTTCTAAGTGAAAATTTTCAAACCTACTCACCAGCAAAACAATCAGTGAGTCTGGAGTGTGTGTCTGTGTATCTTATGGGAAAGAGGAAGGATGGTTTGATTACTATCTCTTTTTTCCTTTGGACAAGGATGTTTTTCTCATGCAAGGGAAATGCATTCTAGCAGCATGAATATAACTATTAATCAACAATTGAGCAATAATCAGTGAATGAAAAATGATGACCAGAAACTGAAAATGTACTTGCATAGCTACTTTGGCGTTTTTGCGTTGAGATCATGCCCTTGCATTTTAGCATGAACAATTCTTATAAAATTAGTGCTGATATATTCCAAAAGGCAGTGATTTAAAAAGCCAGCACTTATTTTTCACTTTAAAAAAATATTAGCAGTGACTGAGACATTAAGATCTGCATAAGTAATGTTATAAAGCTACCTCGGTAGTCTCTGAGACAGTCACAAATGATTTGAACCAGTAATATCTTATGGAGTAACTTCAGAGATGGAGATGCCAAAATCATCATCACTAGAATGCTGCATTTAGGTGTGTGAAGACATGTTCAGGATACAAGGATACAAGTGTTTTTCCTGTGTATTTTGACCCAAAGAAGAGATAGAGCCACCAAGAGATGCAGGTGTATGTTAGCTTTGGGAATGCCTCCAAGAGGAATCAAATGCTATTGAAATTAAAACAAACCCCCCTCATCAGTATTTAGCACGCTTTCCTGAATCAGAGCCAAGGTATGTGGTGGCACCCAGCAGAAACCAAGGCTGTGAGACTTTCTTAGTGAGCAATACCTTCCTTTTGTTCTTCAAGATGTTTTTTGACAAACTCCGTCACAGTTCTAATAGCATCAAGTGTTCTTCGGAATAATCTCTAAACCAGATTAGTATAAAACGCTTAAAGTGAGCGTGCTTAACAAACAGAAAGTTCAACAATCCCTGGGGCTGAGCCCAGAAAACAGATTGTGACTTGGTGATTGGGCTGTGAACAGGCAACTATAACTATCTACTGATTCACCCTGTATTTTCTGTTGACATGAAAATAAAGTTTTACTTAGTTGCCACACTACCCAAAACAAACTTGAAGACATTGGACCATGATTTGAGAATCTCTGATAATTACACTCCTGAGACATCTGTAAAATGGAGCAGGAACAGAAACACAAGATGTTACTGGACCTGCTGGGAAGATGCTTCCTTATTCTTGGAAAGTGTCCTACGAGCAAGTTTGTAACAGGGAAGTTGAAAGCGCTCTCTTTCTTCAGTGGTGGAGGTGGTTTTGAGAGTTCACATGGAACATATTGGTTTGCCATTGCAGCCACTTAGCAAAGAAAAGCAACACTAAGAATACCAAAAAGAAATATTAAAGGTGCAGTCTTATATCCAGACAATAGTAAAGCAGTACCGATGGGCTCTTATAGCATTAGACTCTTCTTTGAGGACTGCTCCTGCCATTAAAATCAATGCAACTTAATTAAAGCAAATTATAGATAGATACATCTATAAATAAGATATTAAAGTGCGCTGCTGAATATGATAATTGCTGCATATTTAGCAATCAGCGTGTGTGTTCTGCTTTTGCCAGGAGGGATTTCTTTCAGTGGAATCAATGGAGCTTTATTAAAAACCATCCAAATTAGAGGGAGAAATGATGAGTGTTATAATAACGCAAAATCACTGTTTCAACTTTCATTGCAAAAGCAGGAAAGCAAAATATATCCCTCTTTGTGCATGTAAGGAAAACATCAGGAAAATTCTTTTGAATCATGGACACTGGTAGAATTTTTAATTTTTACCTTTTGATGCAAAACATAAAAAAGCTGGAGGAAAACATGCCTTCTGTGGAAATGCTGGAGGTCTTTGAGGACGGGATAATGAGGATATCACAGCATTAAGGAATTAAGAAGAACCCATCGATCAACTTCGTCCATTTCACATGGAACATCCAGTTCACTGCCTTACATCACCCCACCTGTTTTAACAGCTAAAGAAAGTGTTAGTGAGTCAAATTGTGTTCTTAAATTTCTGGAACCAGGCAGACTGTTGAAATGCAAAAAATAAATGGGTGAATGTTGATGCTTAACCTGTGTATGAAACATTGAGACCAGGGTGGGGAAGAAATCCACTTTTACTTCTCCGTTTTTCTTCAGTTTTCACTTAATTGAAAACAAAAACCAACTGTGTCTCAGCAGAGGGGAGACCTGAAGGTTAAAGGGCAAATTCCGTTATACCATGGCTCTTTTTGGCATGCTGAATCTCAACCCATGTGATTAGAAACGCTCACAGACAAAAGAAGAGCTTTGAGAACAGAGGTCAAACCAGCATCTGAATCAAGTCCTTTAACAGATGATCACAAGACTATTGAAAAATGTACTAAGCAATGCAGCAGTTCTGTGTGTCGTGTTTATACACAGACTTTCAGGCAAAAAGCAGAACTGGGTGGCATTTTCAAAGTGCTTGGGTGGTGGCAGAGCACAAGCCTCAGTTTGAAGCCTTCCTGGGGTGGCTCCTGTCTTACAGTGCGTGTCAGACATATAGAATACAATGTTAGTATCATGCCATTTTTTATGGATAGAAAACCACAATGCACAAGCTCAAGTGACTTTTCTGAGCATACACAGTGAATAAGTGAATAAGTTAAGAGTCTCATGACTCCTGTCTCCATAAGCTTTTCCTGATCTCCCATAATTTTAAATAATTTAGGTATGACTCCAATGGAGTCAGCAGTGTTTTGCCCTAGATTCACAAATATGTACTTAAAATCATATCAGCCTTGAAAAAATTATACTATTGCTACTTATTTAGTGGGCAGCAGTTCTAATTTTCTTTCTGATCTTATTGATAATTGAAATGTTTGGGAGGCTTGTTGTTCAGAAGTGGGAAAAACAAAGGGTTAAAAACAAAAGTAAAAGGGCAGAGATATTTAGCATATAGGTGAAAAATTAATAAGCCTGAATGCAATGCTCATTGTGTATTATTCTTTTTTTTAACAGTGGGAACTTCTGACTCTGAGCTACGTTTTTTCTATAGCTAGTTAAGAAGCTTTAAAACAAAATATAACAAATTCAGCCACCCTGAAAATGGCTCTGCATTGTTCTTTTTCTTAAGAGCAGTACCCATGGTCTTGTGTCTTCTGTGTGCCAGCTTCACTCAGGGCAGACCTGGAGCAGGGAGTCAGGTGGGATGTGAGAAGACGTATGGCCCCAGGCAAAAACACACTGTCCTGCTGAATGCCACTGGCAGGGGCAAGCAGTTGTTGCTGATTTCTGTTTGCAGCATGGGAACCCTCACCTTGAGCTGTGTCTGGATGCACAAGAAGAAGGCAGTTCTGGCTTCATGAAGCTTAAACTTCAAAAAACATTGCTGTAGTTGTTATTTTTGTACCACAACAGCTGTCCAACCTCTAACACCTTGATCCCTAAGAAAGGGGCAAGGGAAGCTTTCTTGCTAACAGCTAGTAATGTAGCCTTTAACAAATGCTCTAGGAGGAAGGCAGCGTAAGGCAGGTGAGGGGGAATGAAATGCAGTATCTCCTGGGAAGAAAACACAGCCTCATACACTTTTCTGTACAGTTTTCAAGATATTCACAAGCTTCAGGATTAAATAAATCCTTTCTCTTCCCTTAAAGAATTGTAATTCTGCAGCCCCAGAATTCTCCTGTAGGCAAATCCCAGACTTACTCATGACACCTACTTGCAAGTATAGTCTATTTATGCCTTATAATTTATTTGCAGATATTTGAATGCTCTAAGACTTGTTTCTGGCTTGATCTACAGCTGCAGGTTCATATCACCCCCTTTTATTATTTTCCTGGGACCATCTCCTAGAAAGAATTAGCAGGTTAGAGATACTCTCTGCTAGCTTATCACTTCCATGTGTTAGAAAACTTCTAGGAGATGGTCCCAGTTACTCTTTTTGCCAGGGACATAGCTTGCACTGACACCTGCACTGCTTTTATGTTATCTTTTTTTTTTTTTACAGTTGCCTTCCCTTTCTGTTTTGGATCTGCATGTGAAACGTGAAACTAATAATCTTCCTACAGTCTTCTGTTTTAATAAAAATATGCATTCCATTTTTCTAGGGAAGTGGAGAGAGTCCCAGCCTGCGTTCATTCTTCTCTGCCTTTTGGCCTTTCAGGTTGGTCACGTCCTGAAGGCTGTGGACTTGGAGAGAGGAGAGCACATAGTGCACACACTGCCCTTCAGTCTGCACTTCCCCTGGCCTGGTTCTGGTGCTGGGAACTGGCAGGGGTTAAATCAAGGATGCTGAGGTGTCACAGGATTTTTTTCTGAAGTGGCACATTTCTATCACAGAATTCTTGTTTGCTAGTGGAAATTATTGATTTTTTTAAAAAAGAGACTTGAACAACAAAAATGTTACTGTCCATGTAGAAAAAGCACCTTTCTGGCACACAGAAAATCCTGGCCATGAAGGCATTGACTCATATGGATGTGGTATCTTGCCAGTTTATCTGGTACCTTGTCTTCAAGTGTGACCAGTGCTGTGTGCTTCAGAGAATTCACTGTGATTCCCAAAGGGGCAATTAGGAGAATAACCTGCTGTTACAGAGGTTTCTGCCTACACTCCCATCCAGGGAATGGCAGGCTCTTGGAGGCTTTATCTCTTTTCAACCTGTCAAAGGCTTTACTGCTAAGTGGATGTTAGTTGTTTTAATTCATATGTGTATTCAATTTACTAATTTTACATCCCACAGAGGGCTTGGCCATACCAATACTTTGCAACAGTTAAGTTTCATGAGTTGTTTGTTGTTGTTTTTTGATAAAGATAGCATTTCCTTTCCTCAATTTGAGTGTGCTGCTTTTTTAATTGCACTGATAGGATGATGGCTGTTTCTGTGTTTATTGCTGTCCCATTATTTTTGCATATTCATGTTTTGCTTGTTAGTTGAGGCCGCTCTGAAGAGATGAACTGTTCATAATGATGGCACTTATTTAAGTTGATGTCATTAATTTAAACCCTAAAAATACAGGAGCATGTTTTGGATCATTCTTTCTGTTATGCGTTACCATATATTTGTGAAATGTGTTTCATCTGCTGTTGAATTCTCTCTACTGATTGAGATGTTGAGCTCAGAAGCTCTTCCTCTGATAGGAACTCAGCTAAGTACTGCGCCTTCTGTGTAAGCTTCCACGCCTTGCTGGCCACCTCATGGTCACCATCCATGTGGACTTCCAGGTTTTAATCTTTTTTTAATAAGGTTACTGTTTGCCTGCCTAAATATGTGATGATTAACCATGTGGTTAAAACCTCCACACCTGGCCAGAGGGCCAACGTATGTCCTGTTTCAGGAAAGGAGGAGAAGCTGTAGTATTTTGATCTTACTTACTGCACCAATTTTTAGTTTAGTTTGTTGTAGAAGGCAGCAAAGGAACCCTTTGCTTTGGCTCTCTCTGAAACATAAATAACTTCTACAAAGGAGGTGTTTCTATTTTCACAATTTCTCTTTTCATAAGGGTAGTATTTTATTCCAGGCACCATTTTGGCACTCCAGGCTGAGAGATGATAGGTTTTTACTGTCACATGCACAGATGGAGAAGGGAAAGAAGAAGAAATCGCTGAGCCTTTAATTAGCTGTACAGAGCCAGAGCATGCTTTTCCAGTGCATGGGGGGTTTTATATAGGGTGTGGAGACTCAGCCGCTCGATGGATCCAAATTAGCAAAATTGTGTATCCACCACCAGGGTGTTTCTATGGTAACTGTCTCTGAAATCATATATACAAACAGACCTGGCAGGGGGTATTGCCTTCTATTTGGTCTGTAGGAAACCATCAAAAAAGGGGAGTTTTCATACTGCAAAAAGGCCTTGTGATGTAAATATTTTATACTTTTAGTGACTGGTATAAGTTTGGGGATTGCTGCTCCATGCTGGCACGGTTCTGAATCTATTTGTGGTTTTTCATGTTGCCTGGTTGCTGTTACTCCTGTTAGGTGTGAGAGTGCAGAAAACTCACATGGGGTTGTGAATGCACGGCTACCAGGCACATCCTTCAGCTCATAAACATCTTGCCAGTGCACATAATTAATAACCTATCTATAGCCACAGTTAGACCGTGGCTTTTATGCTGAGTGAACCAGATCATACACTTGTTTCTTTTCCCCTCAATCTTCTTTATGAAACAGCAGAAATCTGGAGGCTCTTCCCTGACTGGTATACCTGAGAAATTAATGGAATTTATGAACCCGATGAAATTAGCAGTGTAAGAACAGCCAAAGTGGCTGCGACTCTTCACCTAAGTGACTCTGTCTTTATAAAGTCTCTGTGCATGTCACTTTTTCTGGTGGCAAAAAAATGAATGCATTATCCCTTTAGCCTACTGCCCTCTTTTTGAAATGTAGGGCAATTATTGTTATTTCTTGTTCATCCAAAGTCAAGCACTGCTAAAGTATGGGTCATTTCAAATCAGAGGTGGTTATTCTTGTGGCCAACAGTTCCATGAGGACTCCTTTCTGTTTTGAGTCAGAGAAAGGAAAGCTAGCAAGAGGCCCGTACTAAATAATTTTTTTTCACTTATGAATATCTTAGATGTTCGATGAGTGGCAAGGTGCATAACAATATTTGTCTGCAATAATTCCTAAGATAATGCCTAGTAGCTTCAAAGGATACTGCCTCTCTTTGGCTTGGACTTGGCTTATGTAATGTACACAGAAATGCTTTGTAAAGGTAGATAGGACTTCCTACACCTGAATGCACAACCTTTTTCATTATAGAGGCTTATACATCTCTTCAGTGAAAACGGTGCGTTGTGCGTAAATTACAGGGCTGACAAAAATGTACTCTAACCTGTAGAATGCAAAAAACATGTTAATTTTTGTTTTCTCTATTTTTTTTTTAATCAGGCATTTGCCGAAAGCTTGGTGTGATTTATTACTTTCTCTTTAATGAATTGTTAAAAATGTTTGAAAAGGCATTAAATCTTCCTTTCTGCTATTAATCTGTAACAGGGAAAGGAGATTTTAAATGGCCTCTTAGTATATTGCTTTATAAAACTGCTGATTCTAGCAGCACCGGAATAGGAATACATACTAATGTAGGAAACACTGAAGGCAGTCAGAGCCTACTCCATTTATGGAGGAAAAGACTAATAGCTCCATTTTAACAAGGCTCTTAACACTTTGGGCCATCAGCAGGCATTGAGTGAGTGAAATTGGGAGAGCTCCTGCGTGCTAAAAGCATTGAAGTTCACCGTTTGGTAGCCGATGGAGCCTTCCTGAGAGAACTGTTCTCCCCAGCCAACTCCAGTTGCCATCTTGAAAACAAACCAAGTAGCGAGCTGGCATTTGACTGAGTGCACTAATGCTTCACTTCTGAAATGGCACCAGATGATCATAGGTGCACTTAACTCCCAGCTGGATACTTAGCTTTGCAGTGGCATTAGGGAGAGTTTCTGGATTCACATTAAGAATGAAAGAAAGCCCGTTTATATCATATTCTATAGTTAAGCAAAACATGCAAGTGGAGGGGAAAAAAGCAAACTTGGGACTAAGATGTTCGCTTTGATTAAGGTAGTTATGCCACTGTAATCAGAAAGGGTGTGCTTAATTAGATTATGTCCTCATGTTACTGAATTCTAGGAGGAAGGCCAGGGAAAGGCCAGGGAAGGAGAGAGTATCCCAGCTAGTGGGCAAACAAGGGAAAGGCTCGGAAGATTGTACCTGTTCTAAACACCTCTTTGATACAGAAGGCTTTCTTGTTAGCAGTGATATGATTATGTATGGGATTTGGAGCTTCTTTGAGCCCCTGCCTTTCTTTTGTTGATTTTGGCATGTTGTAGCATCATGTGTTCTCTGGTTATCGTTTTGAGATGCATTGTTAGTAGCTGGGCTGCGTAATTGATCTTCATCTCTAATTACTCTCCTCTCCACAGGTGCCTGGAAAAGGTCCAGATGGGAGCTCATACAGTCTTCACTTTGAGGGGATGGAGAGGCAGTATGCATCTTTACCCAGGTACAGCACCAAGCCTCATACACACGCTCTCTGATTCACCTTCCTTCCGATGGGTAGGGAAAGCAGCCCACACTTGATGTCTGACTCTAACGTGAGAGACTATTCTGTAGTTTTGTCCTGTCACCTTTTGCTGCTGATTTAGTACCATCTTTATACTGTGCTATTAATTTGGACTTTTGAATTTTTAAAGAAAGGTCTCTCATTGAACATGTCAGCAAGAGTCATGATCCACAGGTAAAGAACATGACATTGAGGGAGCTGGCTCTGCAAGAGTTATAACAGGTCGTAGCAGGGCATAAATGACTGAGTTTCTAGTGATATAATTCTAGCTGGCATTGACAGAGTGCTGCTGTGGAAAGCCTCAACTACAGCAGCCACAGCTCCTGAAGTCCCACTGCTGCTGCAAGGGCTGTCTGATGAGCAGTCCTATTCCAGTAGAGCATCTCTGTGCTTTAACTGAACACTGTGGAAATGCAAGTAAATTCTCTGAGGGCTTTTTTTAATTTTTAATCCTTATCAACTCAATGAAGAGCAAGTCTAGTCTGAAACCAGTGGGGCATAAGAAAAAGGAAGCATTTCAGAGATTTCAGTCCCATTTCTATGAGAGTTCTAATAGCACAGTGTAAGATAAAGCAAGCCAGAAAGGGGAGTGAGAGGATGCTAGAAGAGATAGCAGAAAGCAGTGAGAGGAAAATGAAAATAGAAAAATACCCCACCTTTAGAGTTTGAGGGCTGGGCAAGTCCTCAGAGGGGTTGCCCAGTTTACTTTGTGGACCTACAAGCACAATAATTTGTAAAAGCACAGCAAAAATAGCTATTTACAAGTAAGAAAAGATTCTTTGTTGTGAAGTACTGCTGGCATTTAGGAAATCAGAGAATTGTTTCTTTTTGCTGGTTTTTCTTTTTCCACTTAGCTATTTACATTCGGAGGAATCATGAGAGGTGTGTCTGCAGTTTAGTTACTGCCTTCAAATTATATTTGTGTCAGCCATTTTTCTGGAGATTCGTCCTGTGCAGTAGCTGGCTTTTCTAACAGCAGTGTGTCTTGCATGTATTTTCTGTCTGACTGTGGATATTCTTACTTTTCTGGGTAAACAGACATCTTTTTTGTGTTTTCCAGCACTCATATTTCCTGTCATGTTTTTAGCAGTGATTTTTGCATGTTAGTTAGGTGTAGTTTAAATATGCACGCTCTTTTTTATTTATTTTAAACTTCAATTTTGTTGAGTACTTCCTTGTGGATTACAAGACTAAATGAATAATTAGTGCCCAGTGTAACTGTCTGCAGCAATTTTCATATTCGTGTGTCATGTCATCTTGTATTCATTTTCCCTTTAAGAAAATCAACCGTATTTTTTTCAAGCATTATAAACCGGAAATCTTCCAGTGAAGTAACTTCCATCACCCAAAATTGTTTTTATTTCACCAGTATTCCTTCAAGTGAGGATCACCAGAAATGAGCACAACAGTGCAGAGGTAGACACGCCCTTGCTTTATGTAGCAAGTGTTCTCAGTATTCCTTCTGTCCTGTTCCTTTCCAAACTGCTGCATCCTCAGCGTGTTCCCTAGATGTGTGTACTGCTTGTCTCTACAACCTGTGTTTTTGTGGGTTTTGGTTGGTTGGTTTTGTTGGGTTTTTTTTAAAGTAGATTTGTCTGAATCAGATCATAAATTTCACAGTGTTCTTCCCCAAACTTCCATTTAACTTGCTAGAAACTCAACTCTCCAGCTCTTGTGACAGGTTTGAGTATTTAGCTGGCTGGAACTCCCCATTTAGGAAGTCATCCAAATATTCACTAAGCTTTTGAAGATCAGCCTGAAGAGTGTCTTTTCTCTCCGTGCCTAAGGAGATTATGCTGGAGAGTGAGAAGACCTGCACTTCAGCATTGTTGTGTGTGCTTCCTTACCCGAACACTCGCCCTGCTGCACACAGGCCACGCCATTGCCATGTCTCCAGAGGTTTTCCACCCTGGCAGGAACAGAGCTTTGGGACATCACACCCTTGGGTGTGCCTGCAGTCCAGCAATCAGCTGCTGCTTTTTATATTTAGGTTTTGTACGTTTTGCAGTTTCATGTTACTGCAGTAATTAAGCCCTGGCAGTCACAAATGAGTAGATTGCTACAGTGAAGTCTAAATCCAAAAGAAGGGGATGCAGTCTCATTGCCAACCGCTAATGGAAATGAGTGATTTCTTTTGTTCTCATGGCTGACTGCCCAGGAGTGTAGAGGAATCCAGGTAAAAGCCACCCATTTGCCAACCTCTTCTCAGTGAAGGATCCATGACAACTACTTTTTTATTTAAAAAAAAAATTAAGAGAAAGAAATGGGAATGTAGAAAGAAATACAGAGGTAGTATTGCCTCAAAAGAGTAGCTTTCTTCTCCGCAGCGTTCTAGTATTAGTTCATGGTTTCCTGCCTTCGGGTTTATTCCACTCTTTGTGCTTTCCCGTTGTCACTGTGGTGAAACCACCAAGCCTCATTTGGTATACAATTGTCTGCATACTTAGCCATTTAAGCCCAGTTTAATAAGATATACTCAAAGAGGCTTCAGATGAAGGTTGTAGGTGCTGGGAAACAAATTCTTATTGCAATATTATGTTGAATCCAGGAGGATATGACCTTTGCATGCTGCTGTGGTGTGGCACACACAAGGAAAGCACTTGGACTGCAGCCAGTTGCACAGGATGAAGAGGGAGGAGGGGATCTGTGCTGTGTCAAGAGTAGCTGGGACCTACACAGTGAAAGTGTTCTGCTCACCTGAAAGTCAGCAGGACTCATGCCAGGTGTATGGGCACAGACAAACTGAGTAAGAGAGATTTGGTTTTCCTCCCCACAGGACAAGAAGGAGGAATGTTCATCTGCCAGGTATCTTTATGAATATATGGTGCCCCTAAGGCACTGTCCTGTTCCTTTGCAAAGGCATGCATCCTGCATGAAGGAGAAGTCAGATTGCCAGCGGCATCTGAACATGTCTGCTGCTGGGTTATAGAAAGCTAAGCTAAGCTTTGAAACATCGTTGTGTCTTTGCCTTTTTTTTATTTTCTTGGTGTATTTCTCTGATTTTCTCTGAAGCTGCTAATTTAAGTATTATGGGCCCAATTCAGGTGATATAAGTCTGTATTAACTGTATTTGAGGAATTCAGGTGTCAAATGTGTTTGCCTTTTCAGTAGTTGCCACAGAAAATTCAGTGTCTTGGTCTCCCTGAACTCAGTGACGCCCTTTTTGCCTTTGAGTGGAGGATCTGTTCCTGTGTAAGGTTACATTTTTAATTAACGGCTGAAAACAGAAGGCAGCAGCCTTTGGAGAAAGGCTTTGTATGTGACTGGCCTAAGGAGTGGCGAGCTGAGATGCGTAGTTAAGTTTCTAGGTAAAATAATGCCATCCTGTAGACTTGCTCTCGAAATGTCTACAGAGGCAAACATCTGAATTAGATGATAAGTGGCTGTGGCAGGAGAGTGACAGGTCTTCATCTCTCACTGCATTGTGCTGTTCTGTCTGCCCAAACGCAGCAAAGTGGGAAAGGCAGAATGGAAGGCTTTTCGAGAGAGATACAGTTCTTTGCACTCAATGCTTACATGTTGCCCTGAGGCTACAGCTAAGTAGTGCTGAGTAGTAGTATTAAGCAATGGTAAATCCTCCTGCTTAGCAGGAGAATGGCTTGATTCTATACATTTTAACCTCTTCTTTTAGGAAGAAGAGCAGGGCAAGGCTGTGGGAGCCAGAAAAACAGTTATATCTTTTAAACTGTTCTAATGCCTGTTTTCTTGGTGTAATCTAGCATATTTTCCTGATGGAGCTATGGGACAGATATGAAGCTGAAGCTGCTCTATTTGTTCATAGTTTTATTTTTGAGCTTGCTTTTATGGAAGTCTGTCTTAATGTAAATCACAGTCTTGCTAATGGCAGCCTTGTTTGGAGAAATCTCATGTTCAAGGACACGTTCTTTTCCGTGTTGATGGAAAAGCTGGCTGTGACCAAAAGCAGACTGACAGACACTGAGACGGCACACTGGTGACGTGATGAGTGTGGATTAGAAAGCTCAGCCATCATCCCAATAAGAAATGCTGATTCCAACAGAAAACTAGCACTTCAGGCTTTCTCTGGAATCCTCATATTATTGAAGAATGCATTTTTGTCAAGAAAAAGGGTGGGAACAGAAAGGCTGTAAGAGCATTAGAAAAGAACTGCTAGCATGGAAAAATGAGTTCAGGCTGTGTAGACGGGTTCAGCTGTATTGCTGTGGCTGGGAGGGAACTGCTGAGCAAACTGGTAACTGGCTCACAATCGTAGAACTGGGAAACTTGGAAGTGTATTAAGGATCCAGCCTTGCCATACAGTGGCAGTGGGTAGTCTTGCCATGCTAGAAGCTTCTATTCAGATTGACCATGTAACTTGCACTTCTTAAAGCAGCAGCTAAAACCAGCACACTCTCCATTTCTAGGTATGATATCCGAAAGGAAAGTTTTGATCCCCTTGCCTGAGCTCTCCAAGACCTTCTACATTTCTGCATCAAAACTAATTTCAATTTTGATCCCTTGCATTACTTTTATAAATGTATTTACAAAAGAATCTAACCTGGAATTAGAATGTCACATTGTGGAGAATTCATTACATTCTTCAGAGGTTAATTATTTTACTGTTTAAAGAGATTATGCCTTTTTTTTTTTCTTTAAGTCTTACATTACCCATTTTCAGTTTCTAGATACTATGGTAAATATTTTTTCCGCTAGATTTTAGGAACCAAGCCTGCAAAATGCCTCCCCTTGAGTATTTTTAACCTCCCTTTCAATAAATTAAATAGACTGAGCACACTATAGAGCATGAAAAAACATCATTGCCTCAAGGGGCTGGAGTACCCTTGCAGTCAATTTATGAGGTAGCCTCTAGAGCTAAGTCAAAACCATTTCCAGCTCTTTGGATCAAAAGCAAAGTTTTTTTGGTAATACCCATGTCCTGAAGAGATAAGGTTCCTCAAATATAAGGACTGGATTACTTACCAGGTTTCATTAGCCTCTTCTTGCACTTGAGTGTCCTTGCCTTTGTTTTACTAACCAAGTTTTTGTTTTACTAACCAAGTAAGTATTTCAAAATGCAGGATTTCTGTAATTTAATTGAATCCCAAAATCATCATCAGAAAGTGACTTGACACAAATCACAAGAAAAAGTTAATTGTCTATTAAATAAGGCTCATCACTCACCATTGTCTAGCAGAATCTGAAATTAATATACTGACATTACTTAAATATGTATATGGTATATTCTCCTGGTTAAAAAAAAGAAATCACAATTTTAGTGCAGACTATAATTAACTGTAAATCAACTTGTCAGAGCATTCCCAGCCTCTGGGAATTGACTAGCCAAGGACCACAGATGAAAAAGCAAGGTTTAAAATCAATTATTTAAATCAAAATTCCTTGCCTGTTCACTTAAATCACAATGAATTCTTTTTGCTTTGAATCACTTTGATTTAACTTATTCCATCCCATGTTGCAAAAAATCTGACCCCATTCTTATTTTGTATACTTCATCTACATTCCTCCTTGGTGTCCAAGAGTTTGTTGCACAGCATTGACCCAGCAGTGCAGTCAGGGTTGTAGCCATCAGCCGAAGGATGTGATGTCCTGGTTGGTTCTGATGTTGACCCCTCTGCCCTGACACGTGCGATGCAGTGGCACAGAGGTTCTCAGTGACAGTGTTGCTCTGTCCCACAATACAGCTGCTGTTCTGCCAAGTTATCTGCCAGAGACCTTCTTGGTGCTTGGACGCTCCTTAGTAACAGCCTGCCTCTCTGTTTTTCACTGTTCCTCTCTCTAGTTGATTTAATTACATGGCTCTACTGAATTTCCTTTTTT
>VYXB01002301.1:749524-794965 GCA_013397135.1 Pachyramphus minor
GCCCAAAATTGTGCTTTATGGCAGGTAGAAGGTGACAATGCTGATGCAGACTGCAGGGAAATGCCAAAACTAAAAAGTTCCTTTTAGGACTGTTTAAATTGGAGCGTCGTTCACCTGGTTAAAAAGAGCATCTGTGATATATTTTCATAAAGGGGAAGGAGGGGTGCAAAAACTTAAATGATAGTGAAATAATTTATCAACCCTGTTGAGAATCACTCAAGTTTATTCTGTCAGTGAAACCATGTTATTGGACATATGTCACGCAGCTACAAAGCAAGCCTGTTAACTCTCGATGCATAACATAATACACAGTATTTTTTAGTGGTGCCCAGGATTTTCCTCCAAAGGGGTAGAAACCAGTGAAGGGCAGGACATGGGAAAATATTTTGTCATTCCAGGTAGTTGAACAAAGTCTGTATCTCCCTCATTTCTCCTACTGATTAAAATAAGAGTGTCCAGAGGAATATCTGAGAACCAATTGTCAGTGGTCCTTTTAAATTTTTTACATAAATCATATTTTTTAATATTCCACTGACATAACTGCAAAACTAAGAAGACTTGACAATTTGCAGTCTTAAATAGGATTAAAACTAAGTTGGGTGGAAAAATGAATGGCCCACCTAATTTTATCACGCTAGTCATGTGAAATATAAATAATATTCAAACATTCTCCAGTATACTTGATTATTAACTTTCTCTTCTGTTTTAATCAACTAAAGTAGTATCAGTAACGCAGGGATATTTTTTAAATATTATTTTTATCTTGACAGCTGTGCTTTTATTGAAAATGCAGCAAAATCTTGTCTGTCTGTATCTTTCACTGTGGTAATCTCATTATAAATGAAATATGTGTATGGTTTTAGTTGGGTTTTAAGTGCTGCAGGTGAATTTAGAATCAATTTTAATGGAAATGCTGGTCCTATTCAAAGACCTCCAAGATATGCCGCAATAAACCAGCCAATATGAAATACAGGCAAAGAAAAAAAGATCATTCTTATGTGCTAGAGCCCAAGCTTGAGAACCAAGCTGATGTGCTCATGAAAAGATTAGCTTAAATCCATTTTCAAACAGTTTAAAATTTGCTTAACTAACTTTTCTAAACTCTGGAAGATAGTAAAACTGATTGCTGTGGAAACTGCCCAGCATCTAAGAATGTCAGGAAAGTCATTGTATTTCAAGAAGGACAGAGTCCAAATGCCTAGCAGGACACCAGATTTGTGATATGTACACGCAGCAGAAAGCTGGAAGTGCTCTGTTGCAACTTGTTCTGTTTCATCTCAGTTTTAGTTCCTCTGCTGCAGTGTGCCATGGTATAAGTATCACCTCAGTGTCAGATGTGAAGTCTGAAGGCTTTTTTTCCTATATGGTGTGAAAACACATTTTTCCAAAAATATGCAGAGTTCACAAATAACCTGTGTTACGCCTTCTACAGGGAGAGTTTCAGGCATTAAAAGCTGAGCAGGTAGGAAAAGGGTCAATGTACTATAGACCTTCCAAAAAATGGTCTTGTGTCTCTAAGATTTGACTGAAAGGAGGAAAGAAATTTGTAAACAGGACCACAATTTCAGAAGTCTCTGTGGTAAATACAAAAGGAAGGAGAGGTGGTTGTAAAACATACCTTCAGCTTTCTAATAAAATAGAAATATCACTTGAAATGAACATGATGGCTCTATCCAAGCCAAAATATGTCTAAATACTGAAAAAGCATACTTTAGAAAGTCAGAAAGGTCAAGGTTCATGACATTAATCGTGGATTGCAGCCGTCAGGCCACTTCTATAATTTCCATGGGAATAACTAAAGAAAATTGGCCAAAGAAAATGTCTGTAACAACTGGGACATAGCTTAAAAAAAAACACTAAAAGCCAGATGTCCCAGAAGAATACTTTGGAAGTGTAGAAGGAGGCAGACAGGGATGGGGTTTGTCAATTTTTCTAATAAGTCAGTCAACTCCTCATAGCAAAAAGCCAGTTAATGCAATATGGAATAGTTTAAAAGTCAATTAATATTTTGAAACAAAACAGCCAGCCTTTTGCAAGGACATACTATCCGGAGTAAATAAAAATACTTTCAAGTGTCACATTTACAGAAAACATGGATCTGGTATGAATTTTAGTGTATAATCAGGCATAAGGACCTCCCACTCAAACTAAGTGCACCAAATTCAGCTTAAAAATACAGGAGATGGAGGAAAATGTTGCCTTTGAACAAAAGGGCCTAAGTTAATATTATAAAATTTAATGAAGTCATGGAGACATTGCCTCAGAAGAGAAAGCTGTATTAACTATGCCTCCAGTGAGTAAAAGAACAAAACAACTGTTAGGGAACAAAATATTAATGAAAGAAAGAAGTGTCAGTACAAAATGGTTAGGTTGAGATGAAGGATCTGTGGAAAAAAGATAAGTGAATGCAAATTAAAAAGAAGATTAAATTAAAAACCAAAAGGATATATCCCATAGAATGCATCAACAGAGTGATGTGCTGAGTGAAACCTGGGGAATAAGATGTGTGTTCCAAAATGCAAATGCATCCGTTGCATTGTTGAGATGGATATTGAAATTGCTCAGGAGACCACCAGACTGGGAAGCTCAGCTGGCTGCTTTGTAGGTATGGATATTTGAAATAAAAATGTTGCCGCTTATGTTGGGTTATAATTTAGAACTGATCAAAAAATACAGGCTCTAGGCTGCAAAGGTGGAAAAGTGCACTGCAAAGTAAGACAGCTTCACTCCTGTTCTTGGCTTTGGCTTTCCCTTGATAAATATGTCTGGAGGTGTGGCTGAAAGATGGCTGTCAGCAAATGTGCTTTAAAAACAGCTAACAAAGGAGAAATGTAGGAAGCCAACAGTATCAGGTGTAAATATGTATTATTTTGAGGATGTTGGATCAGGAATTTTTGAGTGAGCTTCCTGCAGCTCTCAGTGTTGTGTGTGAACCTCCTGTATGTTCTGTCACTGCTCAGCTGTGTTCCTGTGAGCAAACAGCAGCTTTGCAATGGCACCCTTTGCTCAAAGGCAGAGTGCAGTTAGTTCTCCATAGTAGTTCTCAGCCAATTCCTTTGTCTCCGTCCAACCTTTGCAAAGCGTGCTTAGGAAAAAAAAAAACAAAAGAAAACCACAACACTAAAAACCCCCACCATCCTACAGGAAGTATGTTAAAAAGAACAAGGACATTATACTGTCACAATGGCAAATTTCAGGCTTCTAATAGCAAGCCATTTAAAATGAGTCAGTTATAGGTATTCTTACCTACACGTTTAGAAAGAGGAAAGGAGATTATGATGATGAAGTAGGGAAGTGAATTGTATGTGGACAGTCTTAATTGCATGCTGCAAGGTAATGACAGGCTGTGAAATCTTAAGACCTCAAATATACTCCTGTGTTCTTTTACAAACATGTAGGGGACAGAGTCGTGAGTACTCACTGTGCCACCCACCGAGAAACAAGGAACAGGGTGGGGGAGATGTGAGCAGTGGAAAAACACAGGGGCTGTGCGTTAAGCAGACCTGCCGTTGTTTGTTATCCTTGGTGAAACCCTGCCTTGTGAGGAAAGAGCTTTTATATAAACTGGTGATTAAAGGAAAGAGGTATCTAATTTGGGAATAAGATATTCACTAAAGAATTTAATAGTAAAAACAGTTGCTAGAGCAGCTGTTTCAACACAACATGTACAATTGGCAGCCAAAATGCTTCCATTTCATAAGAAGGTGACATATTTAATTTCTCTGCACAGAAGTCTTAAACATATCAGGGCAATAGTCTAAATTCTCGAAGATTTTGTCCAAATTCTTTTGCTCATGTAGTCACCAAAGGCTTTTCTGTTGCTCTTAAACTATGATGCTTTAGAAAGCCATGCTTTGGATGTGTTGATCCAGCTTAAGTAATAAGTAGAAATGTTGTAGAACCTATAACGAACCTGGTCCAGAACCACTGCAATCCATGGATGTGTTCCTAATGATTGTAATCAGCAGTAGGTTTAGAGTGAAATGCAGCCACTGTTAGAGCATATTCTTTGATTTCTTTGCTGTCTGGGTCAGTCTGGCAGTAATTTGATAAGCTGTGATTAGGTTATTTGGGGTTTTTTTTGCCCACCAATAATAGCAGTTTCCAGATTTTGGAGATCCTAGTAAAAGGAATACATCTTTTCCTGCTCAATATGTTGTTCTTCGGTTCATCCAATCTTATCACAAATATAAGTGAAGTAAAAGTAAAAATTAACATAATTCAGTTGTTGAAGAATTGCAAATGTTCAGATCACTAGTGGTTGTGGACCAGTAACTTTGTTAAGAGCAAGCATAGAGCTAAAACTCCTGTAGTACCCTGTTTGACAAGATTAATTCCTGGTTTCTTGAGAATCTTTACCCTCATCTCCAGGCTTGGAAAAGATTGCATTGTTCTAGCATTTAATAGTTATGTAAATTAGCACTCTGTCATTTAGCACCTGTGCAAAATTTTCTACTAGAACAGTTCTCTCAAATATGGCATAAACAAGCATAAGATGCACAGTGATACTGTTCTTTTGTTGATGCTTATTTGAGAAAATCTACATAAGCTATTGAGCATCTTTACCAAAGGTAAAGATGTCGTGGATATGCCAGAAACACACCAGCAAAACTTTGTAGGCGTGTGGTCGGTGTTAAATATCACGTAGACCATTAGTCTGATTTTCAGCCAGCTTTATTTTGGAAATATATTAAATACCATAATGCATATGTCAAAAACTTAACCACATCTTTATGGTGATGGTAGTGTCTTTGCTGTACTCAAAAATTTTGTCTGCCAAATGTAACTTAGGCTGTCTATAGAGATATTGACAGAACTTGTATCTTCTGCTGGCTTCTGAGTGGTGTTGCTGTGGCCTCCACTGGTTCTGTGCTCTGTTCTGCATGAGCAGATGGGATCCTACAGCTGTTTGAATAAATATTAGTTTTAAAGAGTTATGCTGCTCTGATTAACCATACCATGAGGGGGTAAATGGCAGGGGAGAGAACACCTAAAGAATCTCTCTGCTTCAGGCCTTTTGCCCAAAAGCATTCATTTAAATGTTTGAGCAGTGATGAGGTGAGGAGTTATGTAAACTGGAAGCTGTTCCTCAAATCACCATCTTCTCTCTGCACAGAGAGTAATTGATAGCTTATGTGCTTGCAACAGCTGAAAAAATAGAGCAGAACATGCAAACACGTCCACTGCATAATATATGTAGGAAGCAAGTGTAAGAGAGTGTTAACTTTAATAGAAAGTGAATTATCTGCCATTTTTGTTCCGCCCCAGATGTAATTCAGCAAGGAGATTTGATCTGTGCACTAGATAGTCTGAAACAGCGCTTTAGAAATTGGCAACCAGAGTTCCACCCAGAGGGCAGGAAATGTGTGAACAAAAAGCAGCTCAGGTTATCAAGCAAAACCCTGAGCCAACGCAGGTCCTTGGATATGGAGTAGCTGGCACTTTTCTTCATTTAAAGAAAAATTGTTTTACAGGTGAAGGGAGATAGTTCGAGAGCAGTCTGTTGTAGATCGTGGCAAAATCTGGCAAGCAAAACCAATCTCAACAGGATTTCACAGTTGAAAACCCATGTGAATGCCTTTTTGCTTGGATCTAGATGCTAATGAATTGTTGTATATACCCACATGTTACCAGGTTATGGTCCTTCGTTTAGCATTTTTGCTATGAATTTTGGTTTAATTGGAGATACTGTGCTTTAAGGAAAAGGGATGTTTGTTTACTGAGAACTGAGGTGTCTCCCTTGTAGAAACTGTGTTTTTAGCAGCATGGTATGGTCACAGGTTTTCCCTTTGTTTTGCTTTTTGAAGGACGTAATAGTGATATTCTCTTGAACTGAACCACCCAGCGTAATTGCTGGGACAAAACAAGTAGAAGAAAGGATGCTAACGATCCTTGCTCTAAAGACCCTCAAACAGGAAACACACTTTACAACTGTACATTCAGCGATTAAAGATTTCCAGAATCAGCTAAAAGCTTTGAGGATCCCAGCAGCCGTGCTCAGAAAACCCATGTGACTTCTCTGTGCATAGACTCCTGGTAGTCTTCTAATTAGCTTTGTAGGGGTCTCTGAAGGCATCTGGGTTTCTCACTGACTAGGGAATTAGGCTGAATTTAGGCTGCCTGAACATACCAGTGCTGGTTTTGAGCATTTTCTGTACGGATGCCTTTACCACATGTCATGCTGCAGCCCCCTCTGGAATGGGCAGTGGGAGCAGCTCGGTGGTGCAGGCTGTGCTGCGGTACTGACTGCACCACGCTGGATGGCAGAAAGCACAGAGCAGATCAGTTTGCAACGAAGGGGAATTTAAAAAAAAAAAAAAAGGGCAAATTCAATTAGTCAGTTAAAATTGAGTTGGGGTTTACACTTGAATTTTTAGGCCCGATCCATCAAAGCACTTAACCACCTGCTTTACCTTGAATTTTGCTTTTCAATAGCAGTCATTTGCTCAGCTATCAGAGGCCTCCAGGAAACCTGGGCTTAAACGGGCATTGTAAAGCATGGCAAACAGGCATTAGCACTTGGACAAATTTTATTTTTTTCACTCTCTGCACTTTATGTGGTTTAAATAATGCCTGCTTAATGCAATGCTTTTTGTTAAATACCTTGTAAATAATGTCAAGAAAGGTTATTTAATGAATAATGTTTTTCTTTGAAAAGTCTTGCTAGTAGTCTTAACCTGGAATCTCTTTATTATTATTGAGGGGAATAACAACCTTAGTGTCATTTTGGTTTGATTTCTTTGTATGAAGGGGTAACAGCTCTCCCTTCTCTTTTGTCACCAAATATCTGAAGCAAGCTCTATTATTGAGAGATTACTGTGGTGGTACTTGGTCTTACAGAGATTTCATCAGAAATATGTTGTTTTTAATGGACAATGGAAAATTTTCAGCTGTCCATTATTCCACTTCTTTGTACACACTCTAAAAATATAAATGGAAATTATAATTACATCTGTAATTCCGGGTCCCAGCTGAGATCACTTTAATCACAATGTGAGGGAAAAAAGATCAATGCAGAACCTTTAACCCTGGTCTTTTCCTTCTTAGATATTTCATTTTCAGTTGTACTAGGTTATACCACAAGTTTTGTAAGTTTTTCAAGGGACTTCTGCATGCTCAGAATGGTATTGCTGCTTTATGCTTTTCTGACTGAAAAACTGTAGTGATGTTCTTGAGTAATGGTTTATATTGTAGCTGCTTAATATAATATGAAGTTTCTTTCTTTTACTTTTGGATCATTAAAAAAGAAGGGCCTTTGAAATGTTGTAACATTCTTTTAAAGAAAATCCTGTTTTACTGGAAGTTGAGTTGCACATATCCTTTTTTAAGAGGAACCCAAGTCAGCATTAAAGATTTAATGTTGAGATTTGGAAAAGACATCATTCTCAACTCTCCACAGGCTCTATCTACTATATTGTGCTTTATGCCTCTGGGCTTCAAATAGTAGGTCTGTCAAGGTTAAATATTATCATATTTGGGGGGTTTGTATCAACCCCCAAGTGTTTTGTTTTCTGAAACCTGCACCTTTCTGCAAACCTGGACTTAGACTAATAGTTGCTTTGGTTTGAGTTAGCATCTGAGGAGGAAAGGAGAGGTTGTTTTGTGCTGTAAGACTATTAATTGTCCACTAATTGCAGCTTCCTCTGAAACATCTGGTTCTAGTAATAGTCACGGAGGTGATGCTGCAGATTAGGGCACACTCTACTACATTACCCCAGTTGCCATGCTGTTAGTATGTAAAATAAGTAGATGTAACACCCATGTAGCAGAGATGTGCTGTTCACCTGGTAAATGTCTTGTTTCTTAGTAATTGCACATATTTTCCCTTTTTCTAGATCATGGGCACTCAAAAAGTAAAAAATAAATTAAGAGCATTTTTGTCAGTCTTTTTTCTGCCTACCTGAAAGACACAATTTAAAAGGAATATTTCCACGTGGAGTGAGGCATTTCAGCAACCCACATCTAGCACCCGAGCTATTTATTTGAGGTCTAAGGCTGTCAGGCCTTAACTTCCTGACTTCATTCCAGGATACAGATGTCTCATTCTCTCCCCACCCTCTCCTCCCCTTTCAGATCCCATTCTCCTATACAAGAGCCTAATCCAACAATCACTGAAATGCTTCCATTGACATCCAGAGGCTTTGGCTGAGGCCGGATGAGTCTAGGGTGCAAAGTTCCTCATTGCATCAAAGTTATTCCCTCTTCTCAGTCTGGTATCTATGCAGAACACAGATCTCTTTCCGTCTTTACTTCCCCCTGCAAAGTATCCTGATGTTTTTTTATGAACATACCACTTCAAGTCTATCACATCACACAATCTGAAAATACTTAGAGTGATATTATAGTAGTGACCTTTATTGTTCATTAGTGAATCAGCAGCTGAGCTTACTGTGGCTTTAAATGAGCTATATAAATTGGTTGTTATTTTCAATGATGATTCCCTTGATTTGAACATACTAGAGCAAAGATAATTGATTGATTCATTATGTAAAAGATTGTTTCAAGTTAAGAGGGTGGTTTTATTTAAAATTTTTTCCCCCAGCCAAGCTGAGACATGCTGTCTGGAATCTTTGCCAGATTCTTACCAGGTTCATACCAGGAAGCACTAGGGCTTCTCTTTTTCTCACCAAAGTAGCCCCCTTGGGTGGAGTAGGGATGCCTCTCTGATTGTCACTGTTCACTGTAATGTCATCTGAAGCTGCTGACAGTATCATGTCTTCCATGTAAGACTCTACTGCACATGGTAGTCTTTGATACATGCTGTATGTAAACATTCAAAAGAATGGTGGTACTGTCCAAAGCCTCTCTTTATCTCAGTGTTGGCTTGCCCCTGTGTTCCAACTGCTGTGCTGTCACCTCTGCAAGGTATCACTAATTCCCAGCTGTTGGCATTGCTTTGCCAAGGATGCAGTATTTTGATGTGTCTTCAAAGCATTCTTTTTCCATCTTCTGCTGCATGTTCCTCTTTCAGCTTCAGGATCCTGATGTCTTCTGTTCTAGATACATGACTAAGCTGATCGAACTGTTGCAAACTTGCTCTCTATAAATGGTTGTTGTTCTCTGAGACCTTTGCTGTTGCAAATTTTATCTTGTCATCTGTCATGCAGCACAGTGTGCAGATGGCACAGAAGAAATCTGTCTAGAAGCTACATATCTTGTTTGTTACAAGTGTTAGAGGGGATGCACATAGATCTTGAGTACTGATGATTGCACCAGTTCCCAAAGACCATGCTAGGAAGTCCTCCTGGATATATAGTGCTATCCCAGACCAGGAGTGCTTAGAAGAAAATCACATAGATCTGATGATGTCTTATTCATCTTGGACTCCTTCCTGGCATTGCCAGGGCTGATGCTGCTGGGGAAGAAAGCAAAGAAGAGAACAGTAGCCAGGCCCAGAGAAGATAGTCGTAAAAAATATGGGGTGTGCCATGGGCTCCAGGAATCCAACCTTAGGCCTTGCTGAGGCAGAGAAGGCAGTGGTGAATGTGGCATCTTGTCCTATTGCCATGTCCACCCATCTCCAGCTGTGGTCTAAAATGATGACCTCTGACTTCCAGATTTGCTTAAAGAAACAAAGTCCTGCAAATGAAAAAGAGAAGACCTGAGCCCAGAAGTGTATGAAAGTCAGCAGTTACATTGTCTTAATCTCTGAATGGAACGTATGACTTGTGTATACCTGTAGGCACTAACGCTAATATGATATCTATGAGTAAAACCTCCATCCGTGCCCATAAAGCGGTTTGGAGCTGTACTGTATGTTTCCTCTGTGGTTCAAGTCTTAAAGGAACCTTACTGTGATGTGTTTGGTGGTGTAAATGTCTCATTCAAGCACAGCTATTCAGCAGTGTATGTTGAGGGGGTGTTTGCTGATTCACGTCTGTGTCTCACTTCTCCAGAATCTGCTTCTGCTCCCAGGATCTGGTATGCTAAACTCTCCTCATCTGAGCAAGTCAACAGCCGGTCCCAGGCTGCAGCCTCAGAGAATGGCAGGGACTTTGGTAATAAAGGAAACAATTGAATGATAAGTTCACACTTCAGCACACTGCTTAACAACCTGATAACAGTTAATTACATACAGTATTTTTAAATGTAGCAAGGGCAGATAACTTGTGCAGAGGTGGAGCACAGGCCCTTGGGCCTCACGACTGAAGGTTAACCTCTTACTCCCTATGTCCCTGAAGAGGCTGGTGGCCTGCAGCTGCAAATCTCAGCAGATTTGAACATTTACCGGCTATCAGGGCTCGGGATCATCCATGTAAGGTTTCCGCAGCCACAGGGGGAAGCTGCGCTCTGTCTCACAACTTGTGGGTTCCTCTCTGAGAGCTTTGAGCAGGCAGGAAATGTAGAGTAGTAAAACAAGGATTGTCTCCACCACGGGCAGCAGGTAGAGCATATCCAGTCAGGAGTCTCTCTGCTCTCTGCAGCTGCACTGCTGTTCGTGTAACTGTAGAAGCTCTGAAGGAAGAAGCCAGCATAAACACAGCTGGAACGGGCAGCAGTCGCGGGGCGCTTGTGGCCGTCTGCAAGTCACAGCAGCTGCAGTCAGAGCTACTGCTCTCTGGGCACCGGGTGGGACGTTTCCGTCCCTCCTAGCCCAGTGGGATTGAGGGTTTGACCCTTGTTATTTGAAGCTCAACTTCAGGGCGACTGCTGTCAGAGCACCCGCAAAGTTTGTAACTTAATGCAAGTCTAATTAACTGATTTGCCTATCCAAATCTGGAGATTTACACACTTCTGTAGAGGCAGCTGTAAAGTTATAACTTCAGCTGTTTATCATGCCCTGAGCCTTTAAATCTTAATTATGAAAGGTGGTGTTTAATGGCTGGCTGGAAAATGGGTGGTTACCAGAGTGTTAATGGAGTGCGGCAAGCCAGGAAATGTATTATCTAATGCCTGTATAGAAATGAGCAGTTCTAACAAAAGAAAATATAGAGACGGGGGATGTACTTGCAGGTTGTTTGTGCTGTATAGGAGCAAATCAGTACATGAGCAGTAGGGGAACAATGGAGACTGAAATACTGTCTGAAGAAAGAAATAAAGGTTGCTTGGGTTTAGGGTCCCTCTAGTCCCCAAAAAGTAGCCATTTTTCTCCTCTGGATCTTGAGCTTTGCCTTTGTTGCAAAGGGGAAAAAAAGGGAATGACACATCTCAGTGAGTTTAACAGAATGTCTGGACCAGAAAGAAACAAAATGAAGGAAAGAATAACCAGCTACAATCAATTTCAAAAATAATTTTCCTTTTTTTATTGAAGCATGGTTTTACTACCCAGTTTGTGCCATTGGAGGCAGAATTGACAGCCATGCTTTATCATGCCAATGGGAGAAAATGCTGCAAGGAATGCTTAAATTTAAATGAGAGATGCTCTAAGAAAAAAAAAAAAAAGTCTAAAAGCTTGGTAATAACATTAATAACCACTTCTTAGAGGTTTTTTCTAGCCCACTAAAGATCACACAGCATTTTAAGGTCCCAGCGGCTGAATAAAGACCTGGGCCCAGGTTGTTATTACTTAGAAAGATTCTTTTAATGATTTCTGCTATTTGTTGAAAATCATTTGAACAGCACAGCTGAATGGTCACTGTGCTTTAAATTCATTTCATGTGAAAAATGAGATCAGGGTAGAATTTGGGTCTGAGTATTTCTGAAAGTACTTCACAAAACCAGAGTGGATAGCCGTAGTGCTGTGAATGGATAGGCGAAGGGTGGAGGCTTCCCTGCTTGGGAGGAGCTCTTTTGGAGTTTGATCGATTTGTTCTGAAGAGGGATTTTGACTATGGCAACAGAAGTTCTCTTAAATCAAATTAAAAGCTTCTGTACCACCACAGGACCTTTAATTTTTACTCTGATAGCCTTCAAAAAAGCACAGACCTGCAGTTGGGGTTAGGATGAGGCAGAGAAATCCAGATAATATTTCTGGCTGTTGTGCTGCTGCTGCGCTGAGGCCTGTGCTGGGCAAGATGCCTCTGCATCTTGCTCCCTTCTCACTGATTGCCTGCTCTTGAGGCAAGTCGCTGGCTTTTTTTCTCACGGCATGCAGAACAGCAGGGTCCCGATGTTTGTTGGAGTTCCTGCACAGTAACACAGTACAATTATTACCACAGCACAGTTTTCACTTCAGCGTCTCACCCCAGTGGTAGTAGTTGCCCATGCGTTCAGTAAATTTTTGTATTGGTTTGAGTTTGCATTGAAATGCAAAATTGAACTGAGAAACCTAAACATTTGCTTCTCTTGCTGGCTAAAGAGGCATATGTCCTTTAAAAAGTTTTTTCCTGTCCAACATAACTTGGCTGGCATCATCTCAGAAACATGACTCAAGACACCAAAGGCCAAGAACTCTTTTAGTCTATAGGAAGAGCTTTTGGGCCCCACTGATCTGCAAAACAAAAGACCAAAGGGACCTTATAATCTCAGCCAGGTCTCTCCCCAACAGAGCAGGGGGGTTCCTGAGCAACAAGCATGACTGCTTAGCATTGAGAGTAGGTTACCAATGCCAAGAGGTTAATGACTCAGATGGTATTATGTTGTGTTGAATAATGAGTAACATATGAAATGACACATGTTGTAATGACTCGCTACTTAAGTACCAATCTACTTAAGATCCCTTTAAGCTTGAAGAGATCACAGAATAAGGATGTCTTGTTCAAGAGGTGCTAATTTATTTTATGCCTCCTGGTAGAAGAGATGTACCATGCCTGAGAGCATATGAACAAAACAAGTGAGGAATTGAGTAGGAAAGACTATTGCACTAGTTGTTTTGAATGCTTATTGGGCATTTATAGAGCATCAGCTAGCACATTTTGGGTTTTGTTGCTGTTGATTTGAGGGTTTTAATCCTGATTATCACAGTTCCTCTATTTGTAGGTTGGATTTAGGGAAGGAAAGAAAGGGGAGCTTTGCCTATGGGATGGGATTATCAGGAGCTGGTCTGAGATCTGCTCTGGAAAATAAACTAATGCTGAAGGAAAGGAGCAATACTGTTTTATAGTTTTGTTGCTGATGGGAGGGAGTTTAATTAAATGGCACTCTAAATTCTGATGTTAACCAATCTGTGACAGAGTTTGCTCCATTAAGGATTGAGAACAATTTACAGGCAAAATAAGATGTTCAATGCTGTCAGAAGTAGTCTTGGATAATCTTACAGTAAAGTTTTAAACCTCTCAGATGCTGTTTTCCTGGTTTACAGTTGTTTCTTCAGTCTGTTTATCTGCAAGGAAAGCTAGTATCTGACTAAACTTTATGCTTGGTCGTAGGTGTGAAAGCAAGTGTGACATCTAAATGTCTCCAATTGCTAAAAAATGCTCGGGGAGCAGCTGGGGCCCAACACCTCTCAAAATGTGGCCCTCTGTAAACAATAAAGGACTAAGTTCTCCAGCTACTTTAAGGCTAGATTTCAACTAGAGTAACCATATCTATGCACTTACCTGTTGGGATTGTGGTGCTTTAGCTGTTTGTTTTGAAATATTTCAAGCTCTATTACTGGAGAGAGAGAGAAACTGTACATATAAACTCTTATGTTCAGGCCAGTTAATGCCACTGTTAAATTTTGCAAAACTGCATGCAAGGGAAGAGAATCAGGCCTGCCTACATTGCATCTGCAATGTACTCTTGCCTGAATTTGAAACAAACTTATATGGATCCCTCCTTCTCCAAATCCAAACCAAACAGGAATTCTTTCAAAAGGGAAGAGAGATTTTTCCACTCTTATACCCACCACTCCTCCCTTCCCTCCCCTCCAGAAATGCAGGTCATGAAGTGATCATTATTTTTATGGGTCTACAAAGCCTGTAGAAGTCAAAGCTATGTAATATACTTTGGAGAGTGTTCTGCTAATCCAGTCCAACCACAGTCGTGCCTGGCTCAGGGATGAGGGTCTGGTAACTGGAAACCTGACACTGAAGGAATTCCAAACACAGTCCTCAAACTAAAAACAACTCTCTCTGCATGGCATGTGCTACATGAGACCCAGGGATTGTATTCATTTACGTTATCTGATTTTTTAGCCTTGTATTGTTGATAAAAGGACAGGAGAAGGAAACACCTCCACCAGCTCAGCCCATAAATAATCTCTGTATGGTGTGTTTGAGGTTAGTATGACATTGCTAGACATCTGCCACCTTCTGAGAGGTACAAGCCTCACTCACAGACAGCAGCCTCCGAGCACTTCCTTGTGCTGCAGATTCTTCCCAGCGCTAAAACACCAAATTTCATTCCCAATGGATTTTAAATGCAAACCCTTCATTGGCTATGGGAAGTATTGGTCTGAAATGACAAAGAATATTTGTAACAGGAGTATCACCTAGTAAGATACCAACTTTAATGAAGCTCAGAGTCATGCAGTGATTTTTTTTTTAAACCTGCAGTGATTTAAAATTTCCTTTATTTATTTCTTTTACATTATACGCACATTAAATACTAAGCAACAGAAGTTCTTAGTGCCACTTACTACAAACAGCACTGTGGTATCTTTAATACTGTATCTGGAGAGATAGGAACTATGTGGTCTTTTCAGCCAGTTGTTTTGAGTGTATGTTGAGAAGAGCTTTATAAAGACACAGTGTAATGTATTTGATACTGTAAGATTGTTTGCTTGCATAATTTAATTCTTACATCAGCTTCTCCTTTCTTCTTTAAAAGTAGATCCTCCTGGCTGAGAACAAACAGCATGCAATCATGGTGCATACAATAGAGTTCTTCAGTGAGAATTTGGACCCAGATAGGATCTTGTTGCTTTCTCCTGTTCTTTAATCACAGCCTGAGCTGCCTAATGCCATCACCCAGAGTCTCTGTATGTCTTGCTTAGACATGAAAGAGACTGCAGCCAAATGTGGGCTTTCCATTTGCCACTTAGTCTGTGGCTGTCTTTGAAGTTTATTTCAAGAAGTACTCCCTGACAAAGTAAGAAGACAGTTTTTCATGTGAGATTATATTCCTTGCAAAATATTCCCTCAGCAGCAAGGAGGAGACAGTGATGTAAGAAGAGAGCATTCCCTTCCTTCCTTTTTACCAGGTACTAAGAGGGTGACCTCTTTGACTCTCCCTATAGAACAGAGGGAAGAAAAACTCTTTGTCATGATGAAATCCAAACCCCCAATGTGATGGGGCACAGCACAAACAGCTAGACCATCATTTTGCTTTCCTTTCGTTTTAGATAGCTCAAGTATGTGTCTCCTGGCCGATGTTAAAGGTGACCTGCAAATGGGGATTATCCATGAAATGCAGTAAACCTGAAATTTAATTACTTTTTTCCTAATTGTTTTTTGAAGCATGGGGTATTTCGGCCAGTCTATAAGATTTTCTACAATTGAAGAATTACTGAAATGGGGGGTTAAAAAAATGAACTGCAGAAAGTGAAAATTGTTTAGTTAGGTTTTTTGAACCTGTTTAACTTCAATGACTAAATAACATTTTGGGTAAAAGAAGCCTTTCTTAAGTACTCCAAATCCTATGGTTCAGTTTTAAGTAAACCCAAATTCTGCAGCAAAACCAGAAAATACTAGAGTTTGTATTCCGTGCTTGGAAGATAAATAAAGCAGAGATAGAAAAACAAACTACTTTAGGCTTTACTTGTCATAGAGAAAGTAACAACACATTAATTGAACATCAGTCATATGTTGCCTGCTTTATTTGGACAAGGCTACTTTGACTCTTAGTGCTCCAAATGGATTGCAGTTGTTAGCAATAATAATAACTTTATAATAATAATTTTAGATGATAAACCAGTAGAGCTGCTAACCAGCATATGAAATGATACAGTGAAACATATTTGCAACCACCTATGTGTATGAACTGTAATTTCCCTGCAGGGGAAGGTAAGATTTGGCTTCCTCACAATAAAAAAAAAAACACAAACATTTAAAGGGGCACCTTGTCTCTGACATTTTTGAGGAGTACATTTTCACCCTGCCCTACCAGTTTCACTCCTTCCTGGAGCGTGGTGCTTCTCCCTCCCTTTCTGTCATTGCTTCCTTCAGCAGCAGCTTCTGCTTTTAGCTAGACCTGCATCCATAATGCACTTTCTAATAGAAGTCAGCAGAGCTGAACTATCAGCAAAACCAGTTTTTGAGCTCTGAGATCAGTTACTTCCCAGGATGTTGTGTCAGCTTCCCTACCTTCTGCCTGCCATTAGTTGCTCTGTATCCCCAGGTCAAACAACTGGCCAAAAATCTGGAAAACAGCTGATGGTCAGAGCAGCTCCTACCCAGCATGTCCTCTCAGAGGGCACGCTCCTGGCCTGGTCCTTTTGAGTGGCTGGACCTGCTTGACCCAATTTGTGGATTTTTGATCACTCCCCTGGGTCACTGATTTTCCACTGGAGGTTATTGGTTTGACCCCCACACCATGGGTCACTTGGGAGGTGTGATATGCCCCTGTGAACTCTGAACTCATCAGGAGCCAACAAAAACAGCGAGAGAGGGGAGAAGGATTTCATTAGGACCTCCTCAGAGGTGGTAGTGTCTGCCGAGTGAAAAGGCGGGACTTGTTTTCCTTCTTGCGGAAACAAGCACAGCATCTACAAGGGGCTGCCAAGTAGAAAGTGTTTGGTTTGAGTTGCTATGGCAATTCCTTTAAGGATAAATAAAAGCATATACTTTTACACTATGGGCTATCAAGTGAAAAGGGTATTGGTTCAGAGGAGCCCTGCTCTTCCTGCTGGGAGCTGCCCCCAGTGTCCCAGACTTAACTGCTAAGGGTGATAGCATTCCTACGGCCAGAGCTTGGTATCTGCAGCTCTTTCTTCTACCTTGAAAAGATTGACTTTCTGATGGTTAATTTGACACACTTGAGGAGGGAAGGGCTGTTTTTTCCTGTATTTTAAGACTTGTCACACAGAGGTTCATGGAGACTCCTCAGACTGGTTGCACTGTGAGTAGCTCCCTAAGAATGGACTTCATCAGGCATGGCTGGTAGATGGGGAAGAATGAATCCTCAGGAAATAATTCGCCTCCAACATGCTATGCTGGGCATAAAAGGGAAGAAAAGTGTTGTCATTGTAGCTTGTGTATCTGCACACGTAACACCCACTGGGATCACTAGGGGAAGTGAGCTGGAGAGTGTGGTACAGATATCTTCTGAGAAATTTCCCTCAGTCATGCTGCCTAGGGTCAGCCTTTTGGGCAGTTACCAGTGCTTCCCAAAGTTTTACTTGGTATCATTGTTAGATCACTGATTTTATTATCCCTAAGGCTGCTAAAAAAAGGTCACGTGCCTTCGGTCTTTCTCAGGCTTTCCTTGAAGTGGATTCAAGTCTGATCTCTGTGTACAACCTCTCCTTCCAGCTGCTAAGCCCTGTCTCTGGGAAAGGCACTCAAGAATTATACCACCTGTGGATGTTTCACCCTCAGAGAAGGGTAACTGGTCCTGAGAGTGAACACCTTGGAAATTACTTTATTTTTTAAAGAAAGATTTTGCCCTTCGCACATGTTCATCTGCAGTTTTTCTACACAACCACAGATGGTGTTAGCTGTTAGTGAACCAATGGTGGATTTAGTTTGATAGGATAGATAGGTTGATAGCAATAGAGACCTGATGGCACGAGCTCAAGCAGCTTAGGTTCATTTTTCATGTCTGGAACACTTTGATTGCTCAGGCTCATCTTCATTGCACAGTCCTAGGTCAGAGCAGCCTGAATGCACTACCCTCTGCACAGTAACAACATCTGTGGCAGCAGCATCACACTGATTCCTAGAACTGCAGCAGCTGAGCTTTCCCTGCTCTTCTGGCTGGATGGCAAAACACATCCCTCTTTTTTCCTGCAGCTTCTTGTGTCAGTTGAGGCCTGAGCTGTGTACTGAAGGTTCAGTACATGATGTTGCTAGCTCAGGCCTATTCTCAACCATCATTTTGGTACCAATTAATCTTAAAATTGTTTTTTTAGAGTAATTCAACTTGTTAGTTAGAGCTCTGTGCAAAAGCTACCTGGATTTTCAGGTAGTGTGATTGACAAGAATTTGCTTGATTATAGCTGCTGATGAGAACATCCTCTAAAACCTAATGTACATGATTTTGAACATTATCCTTATATTAAAAGGTGATGGGTGTAGGTTTAACATTTGTTCCTGTTGGTGTGCTGCTTGACACAAAGCAGTTCCTACCACTGCAGAACCTTTTATGATTGGAAGTACATTTTTATGCACAGAGGAATTAAAGCTGACTGTGATGGGACTGACTAGTGAAAAAGACTTCATGAAGAAATACGTGGAGCAGCTCTTTGGCCTTCTGTGGAAATTAGACTTTGTTGCGAGGCGTAAGTGTGTGAGCAGCGACAGCAGTTGTCTCAATACATGCAGTTAAGAGTGGTTTCGTATCTCAGAGGGTGGCTTCAGGCCCTTCAGCACTTTGTCTGGACTGTCTCACTAGGAGGTGGGGGACGGGGCGGGGAGGAGGCTGGGAGTGCCTGTCTTTTATAATGTTCTGTTTTTAAAGCAGAAAGTCTCTGGGGAGCATAGGGTCCTAAAAGTCCAAGGCCTGGAATGCTTCCTTTTGCTCTTTCCATTTTAAACAGGAAACATTTGCATTAAGCTATTCCAGGAGGAGAATTGTAGGTTCATTTCAAGGCAGATAATGTTTGTTCATTGCCTGTGTCCATGATTTACCCCATGGGCTTAAAGAGTGCAGCAGAAAACCACATGTTTTGTTTTATTACATGCTAAACAAGTTCCAGCGGAGTCTGGGAGCCCAGATTAGAAAGGAGGAGCATGCTTGTAAAATCTCTGTGTGAACAAGAGAGTCATTGACAAATTTTGAACACCTGATCTGCTGTATCAGAATGACTTTTTTCATAATCTATGCAAAGAATATTTAAATAGTTGATGAGTTCAGTACCAAAGCCACAGAGTAGGTGTAATTGATTTATACTTTCAGCCCCTGTTTTGGGTCAAAACCCTCTTGTCCTCCTTCAGCTCTCAATGGGAGGCTTTGCCCAAAGTGCAAAGACATTTGCAGTCAGACAGGCAAAAACTCCTAATTGAGTTGAACTTCTGGGGATGCTCTGGTGACATGTCTGTGAGAACAATTATTTTTGCCATTTTAGAAGTATCACAAGTTAAGTTGTACTAGGAAAAAATATCAATGCTTCATTAGTGCAAATCATGAAATTAAGATACAGAGAGGGCTCCATGGCAGATCCTCGGGGATGACATGTTCACATGTTACTTTTCACGTGAAGTAGAGGCTGCCAGATCCACACTGATGCAGACAAGTTACAGGGCTGTTGTAATAGCAGGCCTTCTAGATCACAGGTTTTTTGACACTCCATTGGCAGCTTGCCCATTAAACACAGGTACTGTGTACGGTCATATGCCTGACATCCCTAGTGTTTCTTTCAGGAGTTCCAGTTTTTCCAACTATGGTGTTTGGAAAGTTTTACAGTCTGACATGTTAGGAGAAAATAGTGGGAAATGGCTTGGAAAGCGAGAATATTTGTGCATGTAAAGCTTATGGGATTTGCAGACTTGCAGACCCAACTCATCTGTTTATCCTCAGGCTAGATAAGATTCAGTCAAACATGCATTGTTTAAAGGAACTTTGTTTCCATTATGGCAAATGGATCACAGGAGGCTGACTTTGGGAGCTGAAGGGCTTCGGTGCTTCCCCATTGTAAAAGGGCTGTGATGTGCGCTGGACCCTTCCTCCAGCGTCCTGGATGTTACTGACTTTTGTAGTGTGCAGGTGGGAGGCTTGTTATCCTTCAGAAGTTCTTTTGATTCATCAAGACCTGTCATGCTTGAGGAGGCATTTCCTTTCCCAAAGTAAATGTACCAATACAATAATGTATCACTGGCCTAGTAGACTGCCTTTTTATGTGCTTTATTATTTTTTTTCCTCCTCAGGCGTGGACCTGCAGAGCCACTAGAATATTTAACAGGGCCACGAGTAACATACAAAGAGAGAGATCTTCCCTACTACCAAGGAGGACAGCCTGTTATCCACCCATCTAAGGGGAACCACATCCGCGCACCAGATACAAGAGTGGCAGAATTGAGGTACCCCCAGTATTACCCAGCCCAGCCCGTCACAAACCAGCATAAAGGACCCCTCCGGCAGGACGTGCCACCTTCCCCTCCTCAGTCACACCGAGCACCAGCTTATCATGAAATTGTCCGACACCGTGGGACCAGTCCAGACCAGTACCAGTACAGGCAACAGGATCCCAGGCAGAAGAACCCCATGACTGCAGCTGTATAGCCATGCACTGGACTCGCCAGCACGGCCCAGGAGGAGTCCCGTCGGACATCATCCTTGTAGAGTTGTTCCCAAGCATAGCTGCCTGTAAGAATGGCACATGAGACCTGGAGTCGTTCTTACTGAGCTGGGCTCAGCGTAGGTGCTTTCTAACAGGCGAACTAAAAGCCACGTGAGGTACGAAGTGTTTTGAGTATGTGAGGTACCAGACAGTTGTGTGTTTTTTAATTCCTTTTAGAAATAGAAAGTGGCTGCTGGAAATGAAACACAACACTAAATACACCTCAGGGCAATTTACCAAATGCAGTTACACCTATACAGTACATAGCTGTCTGTGTAAGGGCAGCAGAGTCACCAGAGTTTACTTCAGAGCGCTGTTGTAGAGCCTTTTAAGTGAAAACACAGCATGCAGTACAGACTTCATGTGGAGCTGGGGATCTTGTGTAATCCAGTGTGTGATCATGAGTTGACAAGGGACTACCACAGAGGTAGTGGCCACATTCCAGCAGCTCTGTGCTTTAAGGATGCCTCAGTTCCAGATTTATCATCCGGTCTCTTTCTTTTTGGTGGTGGCAGCATTTATCTTGCAGCCTTTATTTTTTGCAGTTTGTGTATAAAGAGTCTCCTCTTACTGCACCTGCTGCATTCGGAGTAAGACGAGAAGCTTTATCCTCTATGCTTGGGCAGGCTCACAGAGGACAGGCAGCCAGCCAGCCACCTGAGAACTGTGTCTCTCTGTGTGTGCTTGTGAATGTTACTCAGTTATATAGTGTGCACTCTTTAAACGTAAACGCTGGAGATCAGATCCTCAGCTCCTGTCAGGAAGAGTCGTTCTTGGGGTTTCAGTGGAGCTGACCTGTAAGAAGTGGCTGAGGAGATGACTGTGGGCATCAACTCCATAATTCATCTTAAGTTACTGTATCTTAAGCATCTTTAATGCTGCCTTGGCTCCATCAGGGCAGCCCCTTCCCAGTCCTCTCCAGCCGGTGTTCCAGTGAAGTGCCTGCCAGCAGCGTGCTGTGCCCTGGCCCCCTGCTGCTGTGGGAAGGCACCTGTTGGTGTGGGGCCACCCTCAGTGAAGCTTCTGGCAGCACCTGGTCCTACTGTGCCAAGTGCCAAACTACAAGTTCCCACAGCCGGCAGCCATCAGGTCAGTGGGGGAAGGGGCTTTTCACAGCAAGGGGTGAAGGAAAATACAAGGAAAGCAACTCCTTCAAGACCCTGGAGCCCAGGAGGAAGAGGAGAGAATAGCTGTTTGTAGCAAGTTATTTGCATCAGTGCATAGGAAGAGAAGGTGAGGATGGGAAGAAGGTGCCAGCAGCACAGCAGAGCCAGGTAGGGGGACAGGGCATTGGGGTACATGCCTGACTCTTTGCCCCACACAGCCTGAGCTTGCCCTGCAGCCAGCCAACCTGGGTAGAGGTCATAAATGCACGTCCCAGCCACAGGGACCTGTGCAACCTGGCCCAAGAGGGCTGTGAGTGCTTAGAGATCTGTCTCAAGGATTTTATCACAGGGAAACCATGCAGTCATGTGACCTAGAAAGATATTATTTCCAAGTGTCCTTAATTCCTCGACTTCTGCCTTTTGGGAGTGTTACTAAACCATTGGGCCTCCTCTCCTCATCAGGAAAAGACTGTGACCTGGCCAAGGATTAAGCATAAGGATTTCTTTGATGTCTTTTTGAAACCTTTGGTATGCAACAGATTAAATCACATAGGTAGTTTCCCAGGTATTAAATATCACCAGGAAGGTTTGTCCTGCTAGGAGTGTCTCCCACCAGCAGGTAACGACCCTGATGAGAAGCACCATTTAATCCCAGCCTGCGTTTCTTTGCTGCTTGTGCTGGTGAGAGACTGGCATATCCCTGAGGCATGGGGAGCACTTGCAGCTGCCTGACTGGCTAACAGGCTCTAGTGTTTACATTGACACCAACCTGTACCTACCAGCCGGGCTGGGAAGCAGGGGAGAGGAGACAGCTTTGGAGTGGGGGGGAGCACCTTTGTGATTCAGATAGAGGGCTGGACTCCCTGGGGTAGGGGCAGGCACAGCTTTAAACCCAGTCAGGAGGAAGCTTTGGTGGGAGTGGGAGAGGGAGAGGAATGCAACCGATTATGAAGCAAGTGTGTTTGGTTCTTGTTCCATTTCTTTCTGCCCTCTTCCCTAGTAATGTAAGAGTGAAAAACCTCTGGAGGGAAGGTTGGATGTAAAGCTGGATGTCTCTCAGTACCCTCCATAAATAAGGCGGATTCCCCAAGGAAACTCTGCCTGTCATGTACGTGCTTTACACAGCCTTGTACTTCTCTCAGAGAGTTTTAAATGCTGTAGGATACTCAGCCAGGACTTGGCAGCCACAGGATAGCTGCTGGTGTTATAAAGGCCTGTTGAAAGTGAAGCAAAAACAAATTAAAATACTTTCCTTTCCCTCCTTGAAATATAACCCCTGATACATTTGATCCAGCTGTAAAGAAACTAATATGTTTGCGACAGTGGCTTTATCAAGCCAGGCCACAATTAAAAACAGCTCTAAATATAAGCTACTGCCTTTGTAAATCACTCCGAACTAACCCTTCAAATGGCATCACAGCACAGTGAACAGAACTTATTTACAGTATGTCATGAGCCAGGGCCAAATAAAATCTGGATGAAAACAGCTCCTGGGTTATTTATAGCCTTTGAAGGACCTGTGCAATTGTCTCGCTGTAACCCAAATCTTTCCTTAAGAGCTCTTTGTGACTGCATCAGCTCCACTCAGTTGAGGCAGACAGATCAAACGAACACCTTCGCAGCTGTTAATCTTATCCAACAGGTTATTAAATGATGCTTCTGCTCAGTAAGCAGAAGTCAGTGGAGAGCTTCTTCCAATAAAAAAAAAAGAAAAAAGAAAAAAAAAAGTGCTCTAAGTATAATATATGGATGCATCCTACAGGTAAGGAGCTTTGGAGAAAGAACAGTGTGACCTAGCTGGGGAAACAAGACCAAAAAGTATTACAGAGCATCTCATCAATCTCTGGTGCCATTGTTCTGGGGGAAAATTGCCATTTTCTGGTTTAATATCTGGTAGAGGTACGGTATTTTCAAAAGTATAATGTGTAACTACAGTATATATAGTCAGATTTTCTGCAGTGTAAAATGTATGATTTTAGCACCATATTGTGGAAAAATATGTACCGTGCAGAATTCACGAGGTGCTACAACTGACGGTTGAAAATACACACTTGCAAAATCCAAAAGAGCCGTTAAGTAACAAGTTGTTCTTTTCCCCATATGTCCATATGTTTGGGAAAATTATGAGTCTGAAATGCTCTTGACACGTAATTGCCTCACACTCCCTCATCCAAAATGTGCCAGTCCAGCAGTAAAGTTACTGACGTAGTGGGTGTGAAGGGAGAGCTGGGTTTGCCACAGGATCAGCACGCTGTAAGTGTGCGTGTGAACAGGAGTCAAGACAAGAGGGAGAGAGGCCCGCGCTCATGTGAAGCTGGAAGCTTTGATTTCCTGAGCTGGTGGCGTGCAGCCTGCATTTCTGGCTCTGGCATGGGGCCAGCCAGGCCCAGCAGTTGAAAGATTAAGAGATAGAAAAAGAGCCTGTGGATTTTCTGAGTGACCACCCACTAGTGAGCCATGATCTTGGCCTGCAAGTCAACATTACCACTGTGATATATTATGATGCAGAAGTCTCTAGGCACCCCTTGAATGCATAAAGAAGTATCAATTGCCCTTTTTGGGGAAAAAAAGGGGGAGAACTAAGCATCACAAAAAAAAAAAAAAAGGCTTCTGCCTTGAAAAAGTGCATGCAGCCCTGAATTCCAATTCACTCCAGCTTCCTGATCTAGAAATAGCTTCACATGCTGCCTAATTTTTTTATAGATGACTTGTGCTACCTCCTCCTCCCAGCCATCACAGATTTGTTTATCAGAGAGTTAGTGCTGTGAGTGAATCCTACTGACTGTTCTGCCAGGGCCACATCCTGATGCTCTGCTCTGAGCAGGGGCTGCTTTGCACTTCCAAAGGGCCCCACACCTGTGCCCTCCATCACAGTTGTTCTGCAGGGTCCTTAAGCCTTATGTGCAAAATCAGAAGCACTATTCACTGTCTGCATAGACGAGAAGGCTTTGTAACTACTCTGTTATTGTGAGGGAGAGAGAGGAGCTTGTGATCCTGACGATACCTGCGTGTTTAAGTGAAACTGATTTAAAAATCATGTGATTGTTTTGGGGGAGAAATTTGACACATAATTCAAGAGTTTTTTTTCTAGTACCACGTGAAAGATTTTGATCTTTTGTTACATATGGCTATATAAATTCTACCTGTTTTATTTTGCATTAAAATAAAGGCTTTAAGACTATATATGATTATGTATTTGTATGTAGAGTCTTTCTCTTTTTTGTGTCTACAAAGTCACGCACAGCCCTGGATGTGATTTGATATTAGAAGATCAAGTGTGATCCAGGCTGGATCAGAACTGGTAAGATGACTTCTAAAAAAAACAAAAACAAAAACAAAACCAGCCATGCACTGCTCCGTAGAAAAAAAAAAAGCATCACAGGGCTTAGCTTGATTCCCTCTCAAATCTTCATTGTCTTCAGTGGTAGAGCCTGAATCCTGATTCCATAGCCAGGAATGAAAAGAGAAGTGAGAGAGAAGCCCCTTGACCTCTTGGAGAATTTCTTCTTAGGCAACTACATGTTCATTGCTGAAGTTCCCCAGACAGCTTCATCTCAACATCGAGCTCTTCTCACCAACCTTGCTGTTGGTGTCAGCCGAGGTGTTGTGCAGCCGTGTAGCAAGTACCAGGTCCAGCCAGCTGGGATGGCTGCAGCACTGCCAGGACTCCTTGAAAGTTCTGCACAGGTACGTAACTTGAGGTGCATAAGTAATTTCATTGAAGCTGTTGACTCTACTTTTCACAGATTATGCACAAGCGTAAATCTTTGTAGGATCAGAGCTATAGTACAATCAGGGTTGTACTGAGATTCAGACAAGAGTGTTTCATTACATGGAGTAATTTTAGAAATAGCAGATACTTAAGTGAAAAGTCACTAATACAAGGAGAAGGAAGACTGAACCCTTTCTGAGAGGGAAATTTTAGTTTACTACAAAGAAAAAGGAAACAAAGAAAGAACCAAACAGAGACAAAAATTTGCAGGTTTACAGCACCAGGTATAACAGAAATTGCAGTAATGGGTCAATAAAAATACATGTGTCCTACACTCCAAAACATTTTAAATGCAGATCTTGGTATTTATGGCCAAAACTGTACAGGGGCAACAGTCAGTCAATTTTAGCATGTATTAAATTATAATTTAATATTTGCGTACCAAAGGTTTCAAAATCCACATAGATGCCAATTTTTGAACTTGTGAGTGCAAGTTATGACCTTATAAGTGCAAGCTAAAAACTGGACAAATAAAAATGGTACCTGGTTTTTCTTCTGCTGGAGCTGTACAAAGAGTAGCAAAAGATAAAGTAGGAGTGTATTAGAAGCTGGAAACTCAGTGACCACAGTTTCAGATGGTGTTCCTTCTGCCTTGGCAGTAATCTCCCGTGGTTTCCCCATGACAGCACTCACTTCCCTGGGACCTGGGCTCAAGTGAAAATCTATTTTGCAGTCACTGCTCTGTCTATGTAAAGAAGTAAGTGGAGCCATTTGATTGTTAATTAATTTTAATGAACCAGACTGCACCCTCCTGAGACCTGTATTGTGCTGTGAGCAGAGTGGGAGGTAGTGCCTTTCCGCTTGGAGGGTCTCAGAGCTGGGTTACCCCAGCAGAAATGCAGTGACCTGCTGCAACGTGGCAGCGGTTGAGCAATATCCAGGGTACAGCACAGCAGCCTCTCAGGCGTGAGGAACATGGCAGCTGTGCTGCCTGGGAGGCTTTCAGGAAGCAAAATACCATTACCAAGATTGAAGTAGAGCTGAGCTGCTCCTACACCCTCCCAGGAGGGATTCAGGGCTTTTAATAAGTCCCTGAGTCCTCTGGTTCAAAGGCTGTGGAGGCCTCCTGAGGAGGTTGCTCAGACTCCCTATGCTTGGTGTGCTCGTCCCTGCAGAGAAGGTGTGGAGGCACTGAAGCATGCCTTGGGAAAGTGGGGAAACAAGTAAGACTGAGAAGGGATCCTAATTCCCAAGCACAGGATCTGCTTCAGGGAGGCCATTTTGGCTGATGGTTTTCCCAGTGGGCTGGAAGAGAATGTCTGACATAGGCAACCAGAGAGACAGGATTGCTCTGGGAATGGGGAAGGAGAGGTGAGGGGAAGGAGAGTGGGAAATGACAAGGAGAGGCAACTGGAGCAAATGAAAAGGGGTGAGAAAATAAAATAGGTTGGAAAGGGGAAGGGAGGCTGAGGGGACCTGAACAGGAAATAAGTGGTGGGGAGAAGAGGGGATTGTCCTAGATGTGGGAAATTCACAGACCAACAATGAAGGTGGCACTTTGTCATACACTGACTGCTGCTCCCCAATTTCCATTTTGCATCCCAAACTTGTGACACCCCTCCACTGTGTCCAGAGTCAAAACCATTTTGCATCACAAAGCTGCCCATGCCTGAGGGAGGAAGCAGAAGGGCAAGTAGGAATTGTGAGGAAACCCACCAACCAGTATGGGGAGAGAGACACCTGTCACACATCACTGCCCCCTCCCCTAGATCACATCTTGGCACCCAGATCTCACAGCCTGCTCTGTGCACGCCTCCCTTCACCTCCCTGGGTACCACCACCACTACAAAGTCTCATTTCCTAACTGCCTCTTTCATCCACAGTTCCCCCAATCTCTGATGTCCCCAAAGCCATGCTGACCTCCAAACACAACTTTTGCCTTCACCACTGAGGAGCCTTGCACCATCCATGAGCATAGGTAACCAACACCAGTAATTTTACTGGCACCTGAAAGCGATACAGAGTCCAGGTACACGGCCCCCAGGGCCAGTGTCTGCACAGTGCAGGCTGGGACTGTGCCTTCCTTTCATTCAGGGACAAGCTGCAGCCACTTTTGAATCAGTTGCTTTGTGGATACAGATTGCAAGAAAGATACAGATTTTATCTCCACCATCTTTTTGCTTGTCTAGAACAAGCCTTTGACATGTGCAAAGGCTGTTTTATTGCTGGCCCTGCACAAAAATCCTGAATCACTTTCAAGGGCCAAAAAGGTGATTATAGTCTTTAAAACAGAATTAATTCTCGAACTGTTCCCAAAATATACCTGACAAACTAACCCAAGCCAGACAACTTGGCTGTGCTTATGGCAAAGAAAAACTTCTGTGCAGAGGAAACAGCCCTGCTTTACTTTTCCAAGAGAATATCTGCATCTGAAAGAAAATAATTTATTGGGAAATATGTACAGTGGAGTAAAATTGCAAAATAAGACATTCAATGAAGATTCCATATAAAAACATGCCCTTTGCCTCCAGGAGGTAATGAATAAAAATGATATAAAGAAGGGAGGAACATTCAGTGTTTTATATTTAAAATACATTTTGTGTGGAAAACAATGTGGCATAGAAACAGGACTGAAGGGTTCTCCAAGATAATGCCAGGAGCTGCGAGATGTTAGCAGCTTTGTCGTATAAGTTTCAAGGTGTAGGTTTTTAATTTTCTCTTATGAATCACAGAAGCAGTCATGAAAACTGTAATTAAAATTCATTGCAAGAAAAATAAACTTATATTAAAATGTACCCATTCTTCTCTGAATTCATGATAGTGGTTAGGAAGAAGTACCTGCTTCTCTGTCAAAACCTTACCTACACAATCTGATTTAATCTCTAGGCTCTGTTAAACTGGAGTTTTCATCACATCCTTCAATCCAGAGTACAAAGGAAAAAAAAAAAAAAAGCAGCCTAATTGCCAAACTAGCAAGCTACAATATTAAGAGGTTTCATCTGCCATAATTTTTCTAGGAATGAAAAGAGAATAAAAAACAGAGCAAATATGAAAAAACTAGTTCATAGACAAATAAGAATAAGTAAACCAGCCTTTCCTTCCTCCTAGGTACAGATATGCATATGCATACATGCATATATATATATATATATATACACACTTGGATATTGTGGCTTTTGATCTAAAAGCAATGTTTACTTTTCTAACTTATTTCCAGCTATTCCCCCTCTCTGAAGGGGTCAGTAGGTACAGCAATGTATGCAATATAAACGGTGACCAGCTGATTCGCGAGTGGCTGATCGTACAGAGCCAGTGAGCCATGCACAGCAAGTGACGAGGAAATTTCCAGACAGAGCAACATTTGCACATGCTACATCATGTCTCTCCAGTGCCTGCATTCCTGTAAGTGACAATTTGCTGGGCTGAGTTTGCAGGGAGGTCCCTGCCCCATCTGTGGACAGGATTTGCAAGGCTGCTGCAGTGGTGAGCTCCCCTGGACAGGCACTGGGGCCATGGTGTAATGGCAGCGCACTCACTGGCCTGGCCAGGATGGGAAGGGTGGGTGGCACCTCTTGGGAGATTGAAACCAGACCTTAAGTTAGAGCAGACATGAGACTGCTCTAAGACTGTGTGAATCTAAGATTGCTGCCTGACAGCCTACTGGTTATTTTGGCAAGAAGAGGAAATCAAAGGCACTCTAAGCCATGCTCAGTTTTCACCTCTGTATTCAAATTCTGCGAAATAAGTCACAACTAATTCAGTTAGTGGAATGTTAGGTTCAAGAAGGGTGTTCCTGGTCTGTTCACAGAGGCACATGCACACATCCTCCTGACCATGGAGAATGTCCTTCCTTGCTTCCCTCCTTCTTTGTTCCTCTCTCCCCTCTGTTGTAAATAAGCCCTCCAGGCCAGTCATTTTTCTTTATATATAACAAGAGGACAATAAGGCCTCAATCCGACATGCATTTAATGCAGTTTTGCTGCCAGGCTACCCCGCCTGCCCCATCCCTCCTCCTAGCACTTGATCCCACCACATTCCCATGTCCTTTCTCTTCCTCAATTGTAAGGATTTTCATTGCTGTGAAAGGACAAAGGTAACTGAACTGCTATTGAAAAAAAAAAAAAAAAAGTCTTGACTTGCTTTTTCTTTGCTGGGCTGTTTTTGACATGGATCATTTCCCAACTTGGTCCCCTAAATTGCTTTGATGACACAACAGAGCAGATGGAGCGGTGAGGGGAACAAGGCTGGGAGCTGAGGATGGATTGGAGTGTGGTTAGACTGCCATTGCTGCAAAACAGAAAAGGAAAAGAAAAGAACACTAAATCACAGCCAGAGTATTTAGGGGCTTGGATTTAGGGGCTGCAGAAGTCAAGCACTGACTTCTGCAGCCGTTACATTCCTCTGCACTTTTACTTCTGGCCAAGTTTCCTGAGAGCAGAAACAGCATTCACCGAGTTTGAATTCCTGAGACTCTCGCCTGTGGACTTTCTTCTGTGTTTAGCATTAGGAAAGGAGGGGAAAACTTGAGGTTTCGTGTAGGTTGTTTTTTCTCCTTCCTGGGATCACTTACATGTGGAGGCACCAGGGATCCCTGAGACTCCTCTCCCCCTTGCAGACCAGAGGTAACACACCCATTAAGTAACTCAATGGTCTGGGAATAGGGGGTGCCAGGGATTCCCCAGGATTCCTGTGAGAGCAGGACAGGGGGCAGCAAGAAGGCAGCCAGCAGGTCCTAAAGCAGAGTTGGGGTGCTCACTGTCACAGCCTCGGCTCTGTCATGGTGGATTTTCTGGACTTTTTTGTCCTGCTGGAAGGGGCTGGCTCAGGGATGCCAGCAAACGATTCATGTCTCCCTGCCACACGGTTTGTATCAGTCATGGGTTTGGCCCGCAGCAGTGGTATTTGGCTGATGCTCCCTGAGCCTCAGAGATGAGAGAGGAGCCTGTCTGCCAGCTGAGCTTCAGGTCCTCCCTGGCCCTGCAGACTCTGGGAGAACAACAGGAGCCCTTGGCCAGCATGGGCAGTGTTTGGGACAGTGTTTCAAGGAGTGCAGCTTTTGTTTTGCCTGTTTGGTTACATGTCTCCTCTTGGATGTTAATGCTGTCCAAGAGGCACTTGTTCTCTCATGGATTTCAATGAGATTGGGTCCAGCTGGATTTGTGCTTTAGGTGTTGAGAGCCAACAACACACCCATCAGCAGCCCCATGCTGAGAGAGCCTGGGGATAACACTGCCCTGGGCACACATGCATGTCCATGTGCTCTCAGGAGCAGGAACGAAAGCAGGCTTTACTAACAGCCTCACTGGACTGGGTCAGGATACCAAGCCCAGAGGGCAGCTCTCAGGGCTCTCTGCTTCAGGGAATGCTTTGATGCTTTGTGTGCCCAGGACGTTCAGGTTTATTCTCTAGCTGCCAAGTAACCTGCTTGTCTGCTTTAATTTGCTAAGCCTTTTTATTTTAAGAAATCCCTTATTTATTAAAAAAAAACCTCACTTTTCCAATTAGCTCACTCTGCTCCTTTCTCCTCTATCTTACCCTTCTCCCACACCTTCTATAGCCAGAGCCTCAGCTCACAAGCCAGAACACTGATTGGGGTGAAAACACAAAATAGGCCCAACAAATGCCAAGCACAGACAGGCACACTGAGTAAGTGACTGTGCAAGGCAGGCAGGCTCCAGGTACAGTGATTCAGCTTCAGGTGGACAAACATGCAGACCCCCTGCCACGTCCAAGAGGGTCTGTGTGCAGGGGAGGGCAGCAGGGTTGCCAGGGGCTGCCTGCGGGGGTCCCAGGCCCCACAGGGCAGCCCTGGTGCTATGTGCCAGCATTGGCAGAGTATTACGCAGACCATGGGCTCAGTTTACTTTTACCCCTGCTGTCAGCCTTCACAAACCAAGATGTTTTAAGTTGTCCTTATCCTCAGATTAATAAATGTTGCACTGTGAGACTGTAAACACAGGAAAAGAACTCAACAAAAAGAAAAACCACCCAAAAAATTCAGACTGGTGCTGTGCAGTCAGGACATTTCTTTTCCTGACAGGATATGGGATCAGAGTTTAAAAATAATGGGTTATAAAATGTGTATTACGGGGGAAGGAGGTGAGCAAACAAATTAAGAACATTGTTGGCTGAGAAGGAGAGCCTGTGAGATGAGACAGTTTAGCAGCAGGGCCCTGCAGCAGTGTCCCCCAGGCCAGGGCTGCAGAAGGGCAAGGAGGCACTGCAGGACTGGCTGTGGTGCACAGCTGGCATGTCATGCCCCCCACAGCCACTGTGGCCAGACAAGGAGAGCCTTCAGGCTCCTCAGCCAGTTCTGCAGGGACAGGGGAAGCTCCATCGTTGTAACTATCTTCTCCCTCACTCATGTGTCCCAGTGCCATGATATCCTCTCCAAATACAAACCTCCTCTTGGGATGTGGCTGATTTTCTCCCCTGGCAGAGGTTGGTCATGAAGATAGGAACCCTCGTGTGACTGCATTTTTACTCCTGTCTGCTGGGCTCCCCTTCCTCAGAGGCACAACAGAGGACCAGCTCCCTGAGCTGGGTGTGAGCAGCTGGCTGCCCTCATGCAGCCCCCAAGGCCACACCAAGAGAGAGGTGGGATCCAGGCGTCAGACAAAGCCCGGAAGCTGTTGCTGGTCAGGCATTTCAGGGGAGGGCATGATTTCCACAACAATAAACACATTTGATTATTTGATTAGAGGGAAGATGAGGTCCCCAGGAGGAGGGCCTCACACACAAAAGACAAATAACTCATGCCCCCGCTGGCAGTGACAGGGCAGGAAGATGAAGGCAGTGTCCTATTGAGGCTTTGATCAGCCAGGGTTAAGCTTGTGAGCTGCTAACATGGCTGAACACTGACTAGAAGGAGGTTCCCAGGGCAGCATCACACCTGGCCCCTTTCCAGCCCTCCACTCTTCTTTTCTTCAGCCTTTCACCCCTGTCTAGGGAGCAATGTGGGAACCTCTCCAGGCAGGTCCTGCCTCCCAACCTCTCCTGGCTCCAGCAGGTCCATGTCCACTCTGAGCCCTGCAGTGCTGGGCATCACAGCACATCCTTCTATTTCTGCCACTTATTCATCTGCATCTCCTGTAATAAGCCAGTGAAAGAGGCTCCTTGTGTCCCTTGTGACCCCTCTTGGCATGGCACAAGTGGAGAGATGCTGAGATGTTGGCAGCAGTGGGAAGACAGAAGAGTGGTGGCAGGGCAGAGAGGATCATTTTTCAATTCCACTTCTTCCGGGCACTTGTGAAGTCTGGCCATAGTCATGGGCACTTGGGGATATTCCTATCCCCTGGAGGGTCAAGTTCTCCCCTTTTACCTCTGTGATACAAGGCCCTGGAGGCTGGATAAAGTGTTTAGTGTAGCTGTTTTACAGATGTTCTGTGCCTTCCTAAAATAGGTGTCCTCATAGCCTTGGTGCCCCAATAGCTTGACCCATGTGTGTCCCTCCTGCAGAAGAGCCCCAGAGCATGAAGGCACCATGTGTGTAGAGAAAAGGGCTTGGAGAACTCAGCTGCACTTTTACTCTCCCTTGGACTGAGCTACAGTATGTGTTAAAATAACTTGCGTTTGGCCCACAGAATCGTAGTGCTTGGAAGTGAGACCAAGAAAGAGATGATTTGGCACTTGCAGACTAGAGCTCTCCAAGATCTCTACAAACACAACACAATTAACCCTTTGGAGAGAGAGAGACCCTTGCATGGAGGGGAGTACTGGCTGCACACAGAAATCACTGGCACTCCAAAATGCAGGTAAGCAGAAAAAAGGCAACTGTTGTTTCAAATACAGGTTTCTACACAGAGCTGTATTGCATGGGTGCAGTAAACAGAGCAATGTATGGGCAAACTCTGAGATTTTGATCCCCGATTACATCTAAGAGTTTATCTAATATATGTAAAAAAACCCAAACCTGCTTCTCCCCTCAGTGTATGCACGCTCTGTGAGGATTTCTGTGTAGACACGGATCTAATAGGCTGGAGCAGTGCAAGTTTGTGCTCTGCGTGCTTCATAGCATAGCCTTTTTCATTTCCCAAGCTCTTTCCAAGCTGTCTGAGTGGCCAAGGCCACAAGAAAAAGTTTGCCAGTCTGTTTGTCATCTCACACCCTCAGCAAATCATCCCAATATCATCTGACTCAGAGCTCTTAGGAATTTGGACAACCTTGACAGAAAGTGTGGGTAATGAACTGGGAAATCCAATGGAAGGGTTTTGGGGAATATGAGACTGCAAGATATGACTCTTCCCCTGATTTGCCTCGAGATCTTAGGTTTCTGCCTAAGAATGCAGCTAGAAAGCAGCCCCTTAAATGGATGCTACATCAGAGATATTGACTTACTACTGGCCTGGATACAATTACCCATGAAACTTCAACCTGGGATATGGGTGTCACTAGGAGACAAACAATACCATCTGCAGCCTGCCCCTTCGAGATATCTTCTCTGTTTATAGAAAAGAAGGGAGTGGTGAGCGTCTGTTAAAATGTATTACTTCTCAGCATAATTTTTGAGGAGTCATATATTTTAGTGGGACTAGCCAATCAAAACTGTCTAATGGCACAATGGTCAGTGCTCCTTAGCTTCTTCCTCACGATGGTGCAGCAAAGGAACAGTAATGCTAAAAATAACATTTTTATCCCAAATATCTTGACTTCTTTAAATGTGTATATGTAGAGGGAACACTAATATTTCACATGGCTGGTGCCCCACGACCAGCACATCCCTGGTGAAGCAGAGATCTCTGGAGACATTCAGGGAGAGTAGAGGAGTGAAACCAAGAGCTCAGGGAATGGAGCAAATTTTGCAGAGCAAAAAGAGATGCTTGTGTCACCTCCTGTAACTACAGGCTCTGAGGTGATTAACAAAAGAATCAATAGGTTTAGCTTAAGCTAATGAAAAAAAAAACCAGGGAAGAAAGATGTCACACCCACATTCTCATTTACCTTGGTCAAAAATAAAGCATATGAATTCTGCACCAGAAGCAGTATTTTATACCAGCTCATAGAGGGTAAGTGACTTCATGTGGTATAGAGCAGGGAATTCAGGCATGTAATGTAATAACAAGACAGGATTTTTAGATTTGTCTCAGAAACCCTGGTAGATCAGACACTGTAAAAAAAAGAATGCCAAACTTTCATGTCTATCCATGTCTTAAAAGGAGTGAAATATGTCTCCAGTTTGAGCCGAGCTCTTTATTTTGAAAAATTGCTGCAGGAAGTGTGGGCAAACAGCACCTCACATCTGAACTGCACACTACTGTCCCTCAGCTCTTTACTAGTGTAATTAAATACCACAGAACAGCTGTTTAACCAACTTCTTTGCTTGGTAAACTTTTTGCTAGTCATTTGCATGGGATATGATAGCACCAGATCCAAGCCTCGACTGGGGTTTCAAAGCAAAACCACAAGGCAAATAATAAGGAAAAGTTTTCAAGTGCTGCCTCTGTGGGTGAAACAGCAACACAACACAGCAGACCAGTATAATGTGACTCCAGTTACATCGGTATTTGATTGGCAAACATGACAGGATTGGGAAACAGCCCTGCTCTTAGGAGAAAGAAATCTTTCATATCCCTTATAGTCAAGCCCTCAGCTTTGTTTTATCTGGGAGATAGCATCTGAATGCTTTAGCAGAACAGGCTGTCTAGGTATGTCCCTGTGCACAGGGCTTTACCCTGGGGTGCCGGCTGTAGGAGAAGCAGCTCACAGCAATCCCAGAGGAGGTCTGTGGCAGACTCCATGGTGGTTTGTGAGCCTCCCATGTGCCCACTGTGTGCAGGGCTGTGGCCATCACACTGCAGATAGTGAGAATTCGTGAATTTGTGTCTGATGCTTTTAAGTTCAATTATTGGGAGATGACTATGAGGTGAGAGGAAGACAAACTTTGTATGCTGCAGCAGGGTAACCGTCTCAAGCCACCAGTGTTGAGCTCTGTCTGTCTCTGTGAGATGTCACAGAAGGACAACCAACAAGTCCTCTTTCCTCTTCTCTACCTCCTTCTCCCAAGGCTACAGATAATAGGTTCATCCTGCACACAAGCCCAGGCAGTTGCTAGCTTCTCCAGAGAGGAGCTCAGCAAAGCCAAACATCATGAAAGAACCTTTGTAGGGGACAGAGTTAGAGGCTTCAGCTTTCCCTCCCCTCACCCCCTGCTGCTGCACCACACGTCTGTGATATTTTATTTCAATCAGCTTTGTTTTGTTCCTGAAATCTGCTACACTCCCTCTGTCCAGACATTTCATTTCCCTTGGAGAGAGGTAAATAAGTAAATAACTGTAGTCAAAACCCTGTGTGATTACTGAAGCCTGGAGTGCCAAGAAGCAACTAGTGAGTCTGATTTTCCAGTGAAAGTCCAGGTGCAATCTCAGCAGCACGGCTACTGTCTGCCTTTCAAGCAGATGTCTTCATCTAAAGCCCCCGCCACCACCCCACTCCCTTTGTGCATCCTCACAGGGAGGATGGGAGTGGGAGACAATATAAATTAATATCCATTGGAATGACAGCAGCTGGTGCCTTGCATAGCTGCAAACACGTGTCTTAGAAGTAGAGTGATTAGTCGTAAAACTGTAGAGCTGAATGTTTATGCTTGATCAATTACAGGAAAACAATAGATGGTGTTTTTTCTGAGTGGGAGGAGGGAGGGGAGGGAGGCTTCAGCCATGCAATGATTTTCTTTTTTTTTTNATAGCTGCAAAGAACATGAAGCCTAGTTATCAAAGGGACTGGCAAACAGCAGCTTCTGAGAAACCCACTCATTGAAGGCAGCATTTTTGAAAAACAAGATCTGTGTGAGGTTTAGACTGCAAACTTCTTAACATTTAAGAGGGATGGACTCAGCTGCCCAAAGCAAGGAGCATGTGGGGAAGAATTAAGCAAAGCTTTCTAGTGCACGAGCACGTGTGCATTAAGTGTAAAAGCCTTCAGCTGCAAGAAGTTGTTTCTGTTTGTTTCTATACCTAGAACTTCTCCTCCTGCTCCAGTTAAGCAGAAGTGTTCCTGTCAGAGGAGTGTCCCAATAATGGCTGCAATGTGGCACAAGAGCGTGCCTTTAGCTTAGGTTCCAATTCTTTAGGAGCACTAATTACAAACACAGTCCCCCCCACATCCGCCAAAAAGAAAAAAAAAGAAACTAAGTTACATTTTGCAATAATTCTAATGGAAATGCTAATGGGATGAACAGCAATACGAGGCCAGTAAATGACCCAGCAATTTCATCTGTGCTGGCAATGGATGACCATCTAAACCATGTTCGGGTAATTCTTCCTCTCATTAGCAGCACAATAACTCATACGCACAAATCCATAGGCATTTGCTATAATTTTTTAACATGGCTGGAAATAGAAGTAAGCACATGCAGTATGTAAGCGTTACAGCATGTGTTGGCTGTAAATCTGTCTAGAAACGGCCTGATTCTGTTCCCGGTTAAACCAGTGGGAATTTTGCCATTGACTTCAATGGAAGCAGGATGGGTGTTTTGGGATTTATTTTAAAGTGGGACTTTGTTGCTTTGGAACAAAGCTTTCAGATTCACAGCTACATTTCAGTACTTGGCTTGAGCTCATGTCAATTCACCTTTCATGTGTTTAACAGATGGGGCTTCTTTGCTGCTCACCTTCTGTTTGGCATCAGCACTGTAACCAGTCTCTGCTGGGTGACAGCTCCCCAGGACCCTGGTGCACATGGACCTGTGGCTGTGCTGTGGGATTTAGCTGAGAGAAGAAGGGAGCTCACATGGAGTTCTCGCATCTCTGGTCCAAACTCTGGTCTTACAGCACTTGGAAGAGAAAGCCACTGCTTTCATGTTTTTCATGAGGTGACAGGTCAAAATGTTTCTTAGAGCACAGAGGAACAAGGTGAGTGGTGGTGAGGAGCATGAGCACCTCTGCTCTGCCTGGAATGGGTCTAGCCCTTTGGGATAGCACTATGTTGCAAGCACTGGGATACACATATATACTTTGAGCTGAAGTGTGTAAAGAAGAGGCTTCTGTATGGTATATGACCATGTCTTTCTCTGCTGCTGCAGAGCAACTTTTGAACCATTGAGCAATTTCATCAGAAATGCAAATCTCCTGCAAGATTTGTAAAAAGAGCAGGGGAGATAGGACAGAGGGACCATGTTAGTGCCATCACGACAGCAAAAGCCTGAGTTGAACTTGTATTAAACATCCGTGGATCCAACCACATTCTAAGCACCTCTAGTAAAGCAGTGTTGATTAGTCCCAGTGTTCACAGAACTAATTGCTTCATTGATATTAATTTCTGGTGGCCACAGTATGACGAGTCCAGGTCTTATTTCTCACCAAAGACTACACTTTCATGCTGCTCCTTTCTAGCATTGTCCCTGCTCCCACCTGGCTTACCTGCTGAGCTCTTTCAGCTCCCCCTTCCCAGCTCTGCCCTGCTCCACACAAAGAGACTCGGGCTCCTCTGCCAATTGTCTTCTCACTTTCTAGGGAGACATCTCTTCTCCTTCATGCTCTGCTAGCAGTGTGTTATCTAAGCCTCCTCTCTCATTGCACACCCAGGGCATCCTCTCTCAGCTGTTGATGCTTTACAGCTCATCCCTCCTTCTCCCCCCCCATCTGAAATTCCAACCACAACAAAAAACTCAGGAATGAGACAATTAATATGTATTATTTCAATAGGAGGATTAAAAACAAAAAGCTTTTGCAACAACTTCCCCGTCAGAATCACGAAGACTATTGTAAGGCAGAAAAACCTAAGAAACAGCAGCTGTAAAATATATTTAAAAGCCTTTATTCTTTCCTATCACAATGTGGCAAAAGAGACTAAATACAGCTTTCCATTTGTTTAACTAAAAGCTGCCATTCCTCAGTCTCTTTGATGATAATGATACCCACAGTTACAATCAAACTGCAGCACACACATGGAAAACTTTGAGCTCTGTACCAACTTTGCACAATGTATTATTAATAGCAAAATTTGTGAACCCAAATGCTCTGAGGTGCTGAGAGCAAGGGAAAGCCTGACAGTGCTGGGCTCATGGTTGATGCTGATAAATGTAGCACACTGAGGAGGAAAAAGAAAAACCTGCAACTGAGGATCGTTTGTATTACAGTAGCCACTGGACCCACTGTGCTGTGCATGGGGAGAGATTATTCAGGAGTGCAACATCAAGCAGAGAAGTCAGACAAGGGATGGGAGAGAAAAGATATTAACAGTCCCACTTTGTTCATGTGGAAATGAAACAAAGTATAGTAAAGGTCTGGTACTGCCACAGGAAAGGTCCAGTACTGCCCACAGGGTTACACCAGAGTGTCACTTGTCTGGCTCAGAAAGACCAAAAGAACCTACCAATTCTCTGAATCTGAAGCTGCATGGCCACAAACCCACCCCTCATTTCGAAGTGCCTGATAATAGTTATTCTAGTGCATCTTTTACTGAAGTCAATTCTTGCTGCTAAGCCCTAAGTTTGAACTTCTGAGAAGCACACTAAATTTGCAGAGGGCCACATGCTCCTAAGGTCCTGTGAAGGCAGCTGAGCACAGAGTGAAAACATTGACCTGCTGTAGCAGCCGCCCAGAAAATGGTCTGCTTCCTGACTGTTATTCTTCAGGTCCCAGTTCCCTGGAGGACCATCTAGTGCAGTTATTTGAGGCATGGACTTCAGTGCCACCCTATTGACTGCAAAGCAGCCTCAGCACCATTGATTTCCATGAGAAGTTACACCAGAAAATCAATGGAACCTCTGGGCAGGATCCCGAGGAGAGAGGGGTGACACTAGACAAAGATCTAGTCTGCAATGATAAGGAAGCAGCCCCATCCCCAGAGGGAAAGGACTGTGACTAAAAACATTCAGAGAAAGGGAGAGGAAGCAGCAGTAGAGCTCCTATGAGATTAGAGATTTCTTGTCTAGGAAGTGGCGTAAATGTGAAGTCTGACCTGAAATGTGTACATATGTCAAAGGGAGGATTATGATTATGATCTTCAGCTGATACATCTAGCAGAGCTATCTCCAATAAAATCATAGCACCACTAAGAAATTTTTAGGAAGGTACGCATGTACATAAGTTCTGTACCAAACTTACTTCGAAATGTTCTCAAAACACAGGAGTGCTTGGCTATGATGAAAACAGCTCAGCCTGGCTTTCAGCTATCAGCTGGGATCCTCTAGATCTGTTCTCATGTGTTTTTTATTAGCAGATTATACATGGCTTTTTCTGTTATGAGATTGCTTTTTGAGATCACTGACTTATCCTAGATGACGCCAAGTGAAAAGCAGTGGTGCCCTTAGGAATCCCTGACTTTCTGGGACATTGTCACCTAAGTGTTCTATGTTAAAAACACATCTCCAAACAACTGTGTATTCAGCAGTATCAGAAGTTCCTACCTGTGATATTTCACAGGCATAGTCAAATGGCAGTCTCTCCCTCAACAGTTTACAACTTAACTAAATGCAAAAGTAATCCACAGGCTTGACATCCATGTTGTATCTGGCTCTTGGTTTTTGTCTGCTTTGTCTCTTCAGATTGTAAACTGTTTGAGGCAAGAACTTTCTCTGAATCTCTGTTTGGACAGCAGAGAGGTCCCAGTCCTTGCACAGCCAGGTACCATAATACAAATAAGGCACAATAATTTATTTTAAAATGAACATCAAAGAAAATAATAGATTAAAAAGGAAAGAAAAAACCTTCCGTAGCTCAAGGCTTTCCCCCATGACAGTGCTCCAGAAGAATGTGCTATCTGCTGGAGGGAGTGTCTAACCCCAGTTGCTGGGAGGGGTGTGCAACTTACCACCACCACAGAAGTCAACGCCGGAATGCGCCTGGGCATGGCGAGGAAGGGGGAAGAAGGGTGAGGTCAAAAGCTAAACCATGATAAGCAAAGGAGAATTCTCTTTAAAATATACACATGCATTTTCTTGCCAGGATCTATCAAGCCAAGAGCCAAAGCATGGTAATGGCATTTTGTTTATAAGAAAAAAGAAACAGCTTCTGTCCTAAGAATGTATTTGCCAAGTTTCAGGCGGGGGGGGGGGGGGGGGGNTTTAAGAATTTGTGGATTTTTAAGGAGGTGTTTTAATAAGACTGTGGCATGGCCCTTTCTAACACTGAGCACACAGCCCTGTAAGTGCTTACTACAGAACATGACACTCACACCATGGGAGCCAGCCCGCCGGCAGCCAACAGCAGCACTCTACAGTTAAAGATGTCATGCTGGCTTTGCAGGCTCACTTGGGTCACATCCAGTCACATCCAGTCTTCAGTGAATTTGATAGATAAACTCGCACCAGCTTCAGCAGTCTGTAAATGAGGCCCCTCCCTGGTTTGTGGTTGTAACTGAGTAGAGGTCCACAAATGGGTCCCTCTAATTCAGTCTGTGGAAAATTTGTTGTTGATCCTAACTGGAGTGTCGTCCAAGTGGAGTTTCTCCAGCATAAAGCTGACCATGTGCCACTCAGTGGGTAGGAACCACAATCACTGGGCCGTTTTGGGTGCTTTTAGCAGTTGAACACACAGAGCTTGGGTCACCTCATACTAGCAAGAGGTTATTTGATTTTTCAAGAGACTTAACTGCACCTCACAGTTACAGTTGGGTAAGAAACTCAAGCTCCATTCAAAGCCCTTAGTAGCAAAGCCCACAGAATTGCCAGGATCTGTTGGAGGGACAGACAGCTTTTGCAGTTCCATGGTCTCCTCTTTGCAGGTGAGGAGAAGCTGTGGAGGATCAACAGCTTCCTCGCTGTTGGGCCAGCACCAGTGAGTGTGTGGAGAAGGAGCATACTAAAGCAGAGAGAGAGCCAAGCACATTATTTGTGGAGATGGGGTCAGGAGGGATGGCTCCCTGCAGGCTTGGGGTTTCGCTGCAGCGGCTTCTGATGCCCTTAGAAAAAAGGCCAGGCCCATTGGCACACTACAGCAATTCAGGATCGGTCCTTCCAGCCTTGGTAACTGTGTGCCCTCCTCCATTTCTCATTCCAGGTCCATTCACTCTATTCACTGTGCCAAACAACAGCATGCAGTCATCTTGTGGGGGTTATTTCTGCCTAATGTACCCACCCAGTGGGATTTTAGTGAACATTAAAGCAGTAGATGGAGCCTTTAATGAAGTTAACCTGCTGAAACCAGGAGAGGGTTTGGTTGAAGTACACCTGAAAGCCCTGGATTACACAGCAGCTGCTTCAAAAGAAACCCATTGCCTCCTTTCATACCACTGCTATATTGAGAAATAATACAGCACCTTTATATTCTGCCTAATTTAGTCAGGCTGCTGAAGTCTGAAAGCTTTTTTTATTAACTCTGTAGATGCAGGAGCTTTCCTTAGCCCTGTCAACACCACCGCCCACCCCTCCCGCACAGGCTGCTGCTCAGAGCAGGCCCCCAGCAGCACGTCTGCACCCCTCCCGTGGCTCAGCACCTCCAGAACCAAGAGGAATTGCTCTCCCTATCTCTGTTAATCCGATGATGGATTTTAACTCCATTAGTTTGCTTCCTCTGTACTCTTCCTTGTTTTCTGCTGTTTATTCATTTTCCCCCATCCCCTTGTTCTGTGTCTTAATTTCTTTTGCCACCTCCCTTTTCTACTCTTCTCTCCTTTTACGTCTGCTTTTTTCCTCCTTCTTTCCATTTCTTCTTTCCTGGCTGTCTCAGCATTCCCCTCATTTTTCCTGCAGCGGTGTTGCTCTCCTACTCTCCCCAGAGCTCTCTGCCAGCTCCTGGCACTGCAGCAGGGTAGTACTGGCCTGGGCCCCACGTGGCTGCCTGAGCTTCAGACCACACTGCAGCAGTGCAGCCTGAGCACTGGAGTAGCCTCTGCAGGGCAGCAATGCTCCTCCTGTACAAAACATCTGTGAACAGGAGAGCCAAGGGGAGAAAGCAGCTCCCTGATGCCCTGCAGACAGTCTGGAAGCTGGGAAAATGGGGGAGGATATGTTAGAAGGAGGGGAGCAATAACAGGGTGAATGGGCAGTCATGGGATGGACAGGAGTGGGGGTGGGTGGGCAGTAATGGCATGGGCAAGCACTTGCTTGGTACAGTACCCCTAGACCTGAAGGGGCAGCCTCTGGGCTCGCTCTGCAGCCGCTGTTTAGCAGATTAGCAGACATGGTAGTCCCCATGAAAAATTAACAGGGCAGGTTGTTAATTAAGCCACCTCTAGACTGGAAGTGTATGGATTTGAATGCAATGTGCCAAACTACCCTCTACAAGTTGGGGGTATTGGCCTGCTTTTCCCCAGCAAATAGTCCGGTTGAAGACTAGGGCTAACGGGATGCTAAGGTAATTATTGGCTATTTGTGGCTATAAAATGAGATCTTGTAATCATGCACCTGATAGACTAATAAAAACATTTTATATGATGCACTTAGAGCTTTTTAGCTGAGGATCTCAAAGCACTGTCTGAAGGAAGAAAACAGCAACAAGCAGTCTGCGGTCCTGTGAGGAGCTGGGAGACAACCCACACTGTCTGCCCCCATGCCCTGCACTCCCGCTGCTTGGATACCCTGCCAAAAATGTTTGAGTCCCTGCTCTCCTGCTGACTGACAATACTTATGGTTTTATCTGGGCCAGGTATCATTTTTCCCTGCTCTCATTCCTAACCCTGTTTCAGTCCTGGCATGTTGTTTTCCCTGGAAGGCTGTCAAGATCTGCATTGGAAATAGTATGTTTTGACATAAAACTGGGGGAGACACCCTGTTTGTCCAGCTACTCTGGAGCCCAGAGAAGGTTATGGGAATACATGGTGCCTTGGTTTTAATTGTATTTTATTTTAAATCAGGATTGAGAAAGGCTCTAAAAAAAAACTTGGGGGTTTCGTGCTTTACAAGACACCTCCTGATGGTCAGTTCGTGGGGAGAGAGGGACTCATTTAGTAAAAGGAAGCTGTGATCGAAAATAAATGAGGCTGTATGATCAGTGTTTAAAAGGAGCTGCAATTAAAGGGAAGAGAAGAGCAGAGCTATAGAGTGCCAGGGAAAACCCCAGGTATGCAGGCCCTCAGGTCTGCAGCAGGGAACTAGACAGTGTTTGAGGAGGCAAAGCCTTTCTGCTGGAGGGGAGGAGAGATGGGAGAAATTGCACTGCGTCACAGCTCTGACTAATGCTTGGGCTGCAAAATTCCTTCAACCAAATTTAATGCAGATGGTACATTAAATATTACAGTACCATTAAATTACATACTGTCTCATTTTCAGTGAGGTTTTGTGGATGTTTTTGACATACAGACATGGAAAAATGCTGCAGTTCCCGATGGGTTTGGTGAGCACTTACTTGTGGGTTTTAAATACTCACAGGACAACTGAACAGTGACCAGAGTCCTGAGCCCTTTGGCAGAAGCACGACTTCCCGGCACAGAAAGCCGACGCGGTCCAGCCTTGCTTGGGGCACAGAGCAATGCCCACAGCAGCAGCAGCTGTCCCCAGAAACAGGCAGAGGTAAGTAAGTTCAAGGTACATAGCATCACCTTGTGCCTTCAAACCCGAGAGAGGATCAGAGTCTTAAATGCTCCCAAAAGAAGTATTTTTGACACTCTTGTACCTAAGCTGGACTAGTAGGTGTCAACAGCTCTATTATCATCCTGTTCTTAACACCTGCAGTGGTAGAAACTGCAGTCTCACTGCCCGCTACTTCAGTTGTGCCTTGCCTTTCCTGACAGAGGCATGCTGGGGAGAGGAAATGTGAGATCTGACACTAAAACAGAGGGCTGGATTTGTGGAGAGCTATTGAAAAACAGCCGAGAGAAACCTCTGTGGAGAAGCAGGTAACTTCATTTCCCATCACCATTTTCTTTCCTAAGGTTATCTTCTCTTCACTCAATATCTGATCAGAGTTGTTTTCAGTTCAAGGTTGTGTTTGCACTCTTCTATTGGCCTTAACCGGGGGAAACTGAACATAAGGGGAGAAATACTGCCCCTGTGCTCTATCGTACGTGAGACACATACATGAGATATCAGGGGCCTGGTAACCTCTTCCTTGCTTCCATGCATGTCTTAAGAGAGGAATGATTCATTCCGTGGGTTTATATTACGGTCTGATATCTGTGTTATGGTTTGCAAGGTCTATTTATACACACAAAAAATCACACTTTGCTAGCTTGATAGTAGTCTAACTATAAGCGAGTAGTAAATAGTAGTTGCATAATTCAATGTCAAAATACAATACATAAGGCAGTAGACTGTGTTGCCACTGGCTTTGCATTGACTTTAGCAGGTTTTGGAGCACATTTGAGACACAGAAGATGCAAAATCAGGTATCAAAACACAGAGAAGGAAGACGGATGCTACAGCCCTCGGGGTAATGGCTGAAATATCAGATCTGTCTGTCAGGCCAAATCTGTTGCTGTCAATGAACTTCCACTGGCCTCAGAGGAACTTGATGCGTTTGTGTCGTGTGAATGTGCTTTAAACAGGTTGGCATCGTGATTTCATTGACGTGAGCTGGTGATGCTACCCATAACTGATAGACAGCAGAGTACAAAATAATTAGTCTCATCACCCTAAATGAATATCAGTGAAACGTTCTTACTTTCCCTCTCACCCACACAATGATGTATCTCACTTCTGCCACATGCCAGTATCTTTTCACTAATTACCAACTTAAAAAACTGAGATAATGTAGTTTTAATCCTTTTGTCTACTGTTTATTTGAAAGTTGGAATCTATAATATAGGGACTCAAAAATATAAATAATAGTAGGGATCAAACATATAAATAATTTGTTTTTAAATAGCTTTTTGGTGCTGGGTTTCAGGATTATTTTACTTCTATGCTCTGAAATTTCACCTCTCAAACTGCATGGAGGTGTGAGTTAGCCACAGTTTGCCAGGTACCATTCAGCCTGTTGCGGTCTGTGAATTTAAGAGACGAGTAAACGCAAGATCCCGGCAGTTCCAGCCCAGGCAGAGACTCCTCACCTTCTCAAGTCAAAGGCAAACAAACTTTTTGAGTATTGTTAGGGTGACTACTATGTGAACCCTGTTCTCGGATTGTGTTTTTAAAGAGCGTCTTGCAGAAAACGGGTTTGGAGCGTTGAAACGAACTGCGGTGCAGTCCCGGAGCGGGTTTGCATTTGTCCGTGGCAGCAGCCTTTGCACCGCAGCGAGGGTGCCAGGAGCGAGGCAGCGTGTGCTTCCCGCTCCCGCTCCCCGCTCTGGCAGGCGGCTCTGACCGAGGCTCAGCGCTCCTGGGTCTCGGCCGGCAGCGCCGCGAGCAGGGACAATCCTTGTCCTGATGCTCCCCCATCCGACAATTTCTGGGTGTCTCCCTTCGCACAGCCAGCTCTTTTGCCGTTATTTCCATCGGGTTTGGTTCCTGCCTGCGCTGCGGAGATGGAAGGGGGCCGGCGGCACCCGCGGACGGCAGCTCAGCCGGGACGCGCCCCGCTCCCCGCGGCCGCTCCGCGCCCCGCGCAGTCCCCGCGCCGGCGCTGCGG